>CM042317.1:21647040-22099540 GCA_023566125.1 Zingel zingel | reverse complement strand
ACACATGAAAAATGACTCTGATATGCATACCCTTGCTCCTCTCTGTTCTTTCTCCGTTGTTCTTTGGCACAAAGACACACACAACTAGCCACACAAATCTGGTTGTCTCACATATGCACACACACCTACACACACACACACACACACACACACACACACACCAGTATTCAGGGGCGATTGGTATTCTGAACAGCTTTCCAGGTCGGCCGGACGCTGATCCATCAAACGCCGACACTGTGTCGTTTTGTATCTGCGGCAACCTTCAGCGTTAAAGAGTAGCACCGACAGTCCTCTGTCACCAGGAAATTCACGGTGTATGCTTGTGTGTGTCTTTCTATGTACGTGTGTTCACATTCATAGAGTCTCCCAAATATTCTGACACACAATCATTCATGCTCACACCCACCAAATAATTCATATCTTAATGGCTGATGTTACCGTTTCGTCCAGACACTTCATGTTCCCAAGCTGCCTCCAATCACAAACATGTGTGTGTGTGTGTGTGTGTGTGTGTGTGTGTGTGTGTGTGTGTGTGTGTGTGTGTGTGCATTTGTCTGTAGCTGCTATCTTAGCTTGTCTCTTTGGTCAGCCTATAAAAGCACTGAGGTGTGGACAGATAGCCTGGACCAACACACTATCGCTCCTTCACTCCTCTGAGTCTTTCCTTTGCCCTCACACACATTAACCGCCATGAACACACACCGACACACTCTGAAACACTTTCCCGTGTGTAGCTGCATTTCTCCCATCACCCAGTGGCTATGAGGAGTATTGTGTTGCCTCCTCAGCTTTATCTATCTGGAGTGGGGAATGCATCAGTTTCGGTTTATCTGTTTTCCTCTTTATACTTGAAACTGTATTACGCTGAAAGTTAACGTATAATCTTACATAAAAAAGTAAATGTCTCTTTGCAAAGTGATAGCAAATATTGATACCCGGTGGACAGCTGCTCTGGTAGTGACTTCAAATCCATCACACACTGTGAAATAATCTGTTTTCTTTGTACTGCAGCCACAACAACAGTAATTAGATTTACTGCACTGCCTCAGTTTTTCACAAACATGGGAACTTGGAAATGAGATTTGGACTTCATCATCATTTTGCACAATACAATATGTATTTTCTTCTCTCCATTCCTTTCCCTTTTTCCTTTCTACCCCCCTACTCTGTCTCTGTTTCTCCACCCTAGATCAGTATATTTATGACCCACCTGTCCAACTATGGCAATGATCGACTGGGTCTTTACACATTCGTCCACCTGGCCTCCTTCCTTCGCTCGTGGACAAACCTGAAACTCCACACACTCCCACCGCTGCAGCTTGCACACAAGTACTTTCAGCTTTTTCCCGAACAAAGGAACCCGCTCTGGCAGGTGTGTTTGCGTGCCCACATGTATGGGCTTGTGTGTTTCTGCACTTGTCTGTAAAAAGAAGTTATGTGCATGTCTGTGTAAAAATAGTCTCTCTTAATGTGGATTCTTTAATATTCAGGAGGAAAACAAATTGTATGAGCTTTGTGATAGGAACATTTTCCTCATATTTTCTTTTGTTCTGTACTGTACAAATGTTGATGAGTTAATGACACTATGCTGACTGTGTCTCAAAAGTCTGGAAAAGAAGGCAATATTTATTATTTACTTATATTTATTATAGTAAAAAAAGTGATTCATTAATTTTGTTGTAGACAATGAAAATCAGAGGATTTGATTGTTTAAGTTGGTTTTTGATTTTCACTTTTGCAGAATTCGTGTTCCGTCGTATATGAGTTTGTGGTGTGTTGTGAGCCCATACTGGCTGGGATTTGTTGTGTGCATGACACAGTGAGAAACACGTCATTCTGTGTATTAAATCCACCATGCACTGGAAATATGGGCATGCATTTTTTGTATGCACATCATTACTTTAACCTCTAATCCTTTGTCTGTGCCTCTTAAGAACCCATGCGATGACAAACGACATAAAGACATCTGGTCTAAAGAGAAAACCTGTGACAGGTTACCCAGGTTCATGGTCGTAGGCCCACAGAAAACAGGTAAGCTACACACAAACAGAAACTTAGACATGCACATGCAACGCAGAGACTCCTTCTGTGTGCCCAGGTGTCTAGATCCTCAACATCAGAGCACATTCATTTAATCCCCCTAGCTCCTTTGGTCCTGTCAGAGGGAGACAAAGGAGGAGGTTCTTACCTCCTTTCTTCCACCCACATACTATCTATTTTAAATGCATAGATATACAGTACTGAGCTACCACCCTCTCCTTTTCTGACTTTCTCTCTGTCAAGGAGACAAAAAAACAGGAGATTATTACAAATCTGTATCACTACTTGGATCCATAGTGTTGCCTTCGTGTGATCTCAGGAATTTTAATTGCTGGTGTTTGATGTGAGAGATGAGGAGGTCCCGTAATGCTGCTAATTAACCAGGTGATTTACTAAATGGGAGGAGGGGTCACAATAGCAACATTAGCAGCCCAACAACAACTACAGTACAATAAATTCTCATTTTATTGCAGGGTATACCTCGCATGTTGGTGATGTTAGAGCAAATAGGAAACAGGGTCAGGGGGGATGTTATGGGATGCGTGGGGGTGAGTGTTAAGGGAACGGGGTGAAAAGAGAGCTGCTGAGGGTGAGACAGAGGGCATGACCAAAGCCCCACTGCTGATTGGTATCAAATGGGTTTGAATCATTTGATGGGGAGGCCTGTGATCATTGCAGACACAAACACACACACACACACACACACACACACACACACAGTGTATTTGCAGCAAGACATAAATCTTGCGGAGGAAAAAATCATCCAGTATGGATCAGTGGATGACAGCTCTCACACACACAGACTACCCTCTGCTGAGCTGAATTAACGAGCCAGTTATGAATTATGCCCTTTCTTCCAGGAACGACAGCACTTTATCTCTTCCTACTCATGCATCCCTCCATCTCCAGTAACTTCCCCAGTCAAAAGACTTATGAGGAGGTCCAGTTCTTCAACACCAATAACTACCACAAAGGCATTGACTGGTAAGAACAAACAGTCAAACACACACACACACACACACACACACACACACACACACACACACACACACACACACACACTAACAGTACCTTTCATTCTCTCTGTGTGCCTTTTTATTAGTCAAAACCTAAGTTGAAGGAAGATTATAAACAAACCCTTTTCATTTTTAAGTGTTGTTGTAGACTAATGTGTCTTGCATACTTCAATGATACATTAAGGAGTTCAAAAACATCTTCAAAATGATCATTTAAGCCTGCAAACTTAAGCCAACAGACATATGGCTGCCTAAATTGACCCATAAATGGGTTACTTAGCTGACTGAGACACAGATGGTGCAGTCTCCGAAGTCATCCAGAAAAGACTTAACTCTGAAAATGTGTCATTAAAATGATATTGTCAAGTTTATTTTAGGCTCGTCGTCTAAGAACACATTAAGGCCAGAACTTTCTGACTGAATCTGACTTTGAAAAAATTTGCAATGTACACTCTGGGTGACTGAGTTTGCAGTAATGTTGTGGTGCTTGTGTGTGAGGCTTGTATCATTATAGTGTGTGGATGTGTATTTGCATTTCCTCTGAATTTTGTTGCCTCAGGTACATGGAGTTTTTCCCCTTGCCCTCTAATGTAACCACGGACTTCCTGTTTGAGAAGAGCGCTAACTACTTCCCCTCAGAAGAGTCCCCGCAGCGAGCTGCTGCCCTGCTGCCCAAGGCCAAGATCATCACCCTGCTCATCAACCCCTCTGACAGGGCCTACAGTTGGTATCAGGTATGTACACAAACACACTGAATATATTTGATGCCAGTGACTGCACATGCTGCCTGCTTCATCATAAGACATGCTTCATCTCTGTATAGATGAGTTCTGTATTTCTCTCTGTGAGTGTTGAGTTAATGAGCCTGATTTATCTATATATCTCAGTGTGAGAAATATCACAAGATCCTTAAATCTTCTGCTTAAGTCTGTTTGATTAATGAGACATGAATGTTAACAACGTGGCAGCTCAAATGTTATTTCCTTGTGGACAATACAAATGGTGTGTAAAGTTGTGAATATATTATTTGATGTTTAAGGGGAGGTTATTGTACAATAAGAGTGAATTCTTTGAAGCTTATGTGGCTGTATCTGCTGACCTTCCCAGCATCAAAGAGCTCACGAGGACCACGCAGCCCTGCGGTTTACCTTCTATGATGTCATCAGTGCGAGACCGGGCGCACCGGCCGAGCTCCGCTCCCTGCAGAGCCGCTGTCTCATTCCCGGTCTCTACTCTTCACACCTAGAGAGGTGGCTCACTTACTACCCTGCCAACCAGGTATGCACAGACACAGGCACATATGTGCTCTATTGCACTGCAATACCAAACCCATGCACAGATCATACTGTATGCAATGTAAAAACCTTGTATTGGCTTTGTAAGATGAGAATTTGAAGAAAGGGAATGAAAGAGGAGATTTGAGTATTTAATGATTTTTAATGTGTTCAGGAGGATTGGAACTACGTTTGTATATTTTGCATTGTTAGATGCAAACTACATACAGTAACACTTTGTACATTGCCTGTAGGCATACGTAGAAATAAAGAAGCTGCCCCCATGCTTTTACTCTTATCCAATATCTACATGAATTGTAATGCACTAACTAGTTAGTTAATTGTACCCAGTGTTACAGTATGAATGTATCTGTGTGTAGGTGATGATCATAGATGGCCATCAGCTGAGAACTGACCCTGCAGCAGTGATGGATGAAGTCCAGAAGTTCCTAGGTGTCACTCCTCATTTCAACTACTCCCAGGCCCTTACGTAAGTCTATCTGCTTTTCTTCTTTAGTCTCTTCCATCCCTTTGCGTCCTGGCATAATGGCACCAGGCGTGCACTGTGATAGAAATGACAGTACCGATTCAAGCTGTAACAACACTCCAAACCCAAATTTGTGTGAAGCCTGACATCTACTGGTGGACAGTGGGGTACTAAACATGCCATCTCCTCTTTGCCAGGCTTTGGTGCCAGGTGGTGTCATTCTCTGAAAACTACAACAGAGAGTGACATCACCTGGCACCAAAGATCAGCCAATAGCAGATGGTCAGTTCGCTGCTTGCTTTGAGCTATTACAGTTCTGCCTTTACACACATTTAGTTGTATGCTTTTGTCAGTATTTGGAGGGGGAGTAGTATTTGGTACCAATGGAGAGCTTAAAGAGGATACAAGAGGATGAACAAGAGATGATGAGACAAAAAAGAGAAAAGAAACATGAAGGAATTCTGTCACATTTACTGTAAGTATAGAGGACATGGCAGGAATGCCTATGTATAATTGCAAATTAACAAAACAATGTTGTGAAAAGGAATAATTTATTGGTGTCAATAAACGCAGCAGGTATTTTTTTGTAATGCATAACTTGCCGGTAAACTATGATACAGCAGACACTTACATCTCCTCACACTTATACAATATTTTAGGCATCACTTCCAACATATTAGGAATATTAACATCTGATTACATTGCTTGTACAAGTTTTAAGTCCATAAATAATAATTGTATTACATACATATTAAACACATGAATTTGAAGTGGGATCAAATCCCAACAGAGCTTTGACTGTCTCATTTACACTGCCTGCCTGTCTGTGTTTGAATAAATAAAATTATGAAAAGGTTAGAGCACTGCACAATGTCAGTCCGAAAGAACTAAAACAGCAAAGACACCAGTGCAAGATCAATAGCTACTGTAACTTCTACACTATGAACTAAACATATGCAGTCTTTCATAACAGATACAAAAAGCATGTGCGAAAGGGAGAAATGTTTTTTTTGTCTAAGCGTTTGTTTTGTTTGTAGCCACAAATACAGCCTCATAATTTACTCACATTTACTGTAAGGAAGTAATGTGGAAATACATTCTCATGTAGCTGTGGCCACTAAAGACCAACTGAATTGACCAATGGAACCACATTCTCAATAGTTATAGAACAAAAAAAACATAATGTGTTAATTCTTTAATACAGATATAATATTCTGTAGAACCAATGTTTTCTGATATCGTTATGTGTAATATGTGTGAAGCCTAAAATATGCATGTCAACCAAATTAATAAAACTTGAGAGAATTAGCTTTGGCCACTTAATGCTCTACTTCAACTCCTTCTCCATTAGAGATTTTGCAGTGTGAACTTTAAGTTTGGGAGAAGTGGTAAACAGTTTATTTATCTCGAGCACCACTCATCAGAATGCAATCTGCCTGCAAGCCCTCAAATCTCCAGACAGGGACATCTAGAATTTGTAGCTTAGATTGGGAAAGAGAGTGCCTCTGTCTTGAATCACAAGACCGCATACATACCAATAATTTGTAAAGAGATGCATTTTGACAGAATAATAAGGAAGGTGTGTGTGTGTGTGTGTGTGTGTGTGTGTGTGTGTGTGTGTGTGTGTGTGTGCGTGTGCCTGCGCGCGCGTGTGCGAGCGCGTGCGCGTGCGTGTGTGTGTGTGTGTGTGGGTGCAAAGACAGAGTTACACAAAAGCCTAATTTTTCTTTTCTCCTTCTCATTCTTTTGACATGGCAGCGGTCTGACAGATCCTCAACACTGGAGCCTAGTTATTTAATCCCCTTCTCCTCTCTTCCTCCTGTTCTGTCAGAGGAAAACTGAAGGAAAACCACTTAACTCTTTTTTCCTCTTTTATTTAGCCGCTGATGCATGCAGATAAAGAACAATATTTAAAAATAATGTTTATTTTTTTTACCTCTTTTTTACTATTACACTGCAAAGGCAAGGTAATAATCTTCCACGTCTGGAGTGAGTTTTGATTAGAAGTCAGCTCCATTTTTACAAAATGTTATAATGTAGGGGCTTTTTGAAGATAAACACTTTGGAGAAAAACAAGGAGGACATACTGTATCATATTTAACATTTGTATAAATGTATTGTTAATTTAAATAATACTAGAAAACAGTAAATCAATATAAAATAAATTTATAAAAAGTAAAATAATCACGGAAATTAACCATCGTTAACAATAAACTGCACTCATGATTATTGTAAGAGAGGCTAATAGAGACACAGATAGCACAATAGCAAAAGAGTAAGAGACAGTGTGTTGAATGGATAGTGACATTTACGTCCAGTCCATAAGTATAAAATAGACCCACTTTTTCCACTGTAATTTCCTAAAACAACAGACACTGCTTTATATTTAGACTGAACTCACTACTTATTTACATTTGTATTAAGATTTCTCTTCTGTCTGTCTCTCTCTGTTTCTTTTCTCTCAGGTTTGACCCTCAGAAGGGCTTTTGGTGCCAGCTCCTTGAGGGAGGAAAGACAAAATGTTTGGGAAAGAGCAAGGGAAGAAAGTACCCTCCTATGGAGCCAGAGGTAAACATATACATTTTAATTAGAAAAGATTTATGTGTAGTGAAAAAAAAAATGGAATGCTAAAGAAAGAGCAGCCTGACTGACAGTGATACACGGTCCCCTCCATCCTCCAGTCCACAATTTCCCACAGGACTGGAGCGTTGAGGTGGAAACTGTCAGCCAATCAGATCCAGCCAGAAAGTTACAACCTAATTATGAGGACTCAATAGTGACACACCACCCATGAGAGAGAGGATAGGGGGGGAGATTAGGTTGCAGGGAGGAAGGTAGAAGGAGAAAATCCAATCCATAAATCTTTGTCCTGGCTACTGATTCCACAGAGAAGAGTGCAGACCTGCCGACAATGAATCACACATTTGCTCTCACATGAAGACAAACACACATAGATACAATTTGTCTTCCCTCATGTGCTCACACATGGCTAATGGCTGCGCCTCAGTGTCACCTGTAATTAAACTGTATTTGAATGTCCACCAGGGGGACAGAAGGAGACAGATGAGGAGGAGGGAAATAAAGGGAACACCAGGGAGGAGAGAAACTAGATGGGGAGATGAGGGATGCACACAGAAGGGAGAGAGATAATGTATCTCAGACATCCTTCATGTAATTTTCTCCCTCTCGCTAACCTCTCTTTTCCTAGCTCTATTCATACCACTCGGCACTTAAACTGATCTAAAGATGATGGCACATCATTGATCTCTCTTAATGTCTTGTTTGTCACCTACTATGGCACTACTATGGCTGCTTATCTTCTTTCCTATGTTGCTCTTACCCTTCCTCTTCTTCCATCCATCTCTCCCCCCCCCCCCCCCCCCCCCCCTCTCCTCTCATCAGGCACATGCATATCTCTCCAGGTACTACAGGGAACACAACGTGGAGCTGTCAAAGCTGCTGCATCGTCTTGGTCAGCCCCTTCCCTCCTGGCTACGAGAGGAGCTGCAGAAGGTCAGCAGCATTACAATCTGTGACACTTATCTCAGCAGCTTTTAAATGCAAGTCAAAAATTCTAAACGGACGTACGTCAGCAGATAGTGAAAAACATGTTCTTGAAGCCCCTGAAAACTTGGTTTCATATCTTATGTTTGTTTTTTTACAAGATGACAATTTAGTGACTAAATAAGCAACATTTAGAGTTATAGTTTAAAAAAAAAAAATCCTAGTTATTATTAATTAAACGTCTAACTAAAACAAAAACCCATCGTGACTGTGTGGGTGTGGTTTCATCAAAGATATTGTAGACTGGTTTGTAGTGTAGACCAGTTTTAATAATGCGCTTAGATTAGTTTTACAAAAATACATCTTGACTTATTGGAAGCCTAAAACGTTAGTCACCCAATCTTTAGGCTAACTCAGAACTAAGACCCACATTTCCAAGGTAACAGTTTATGTTTATGTAGAGTATCAACGGAGGATTCAAAATACAAAACAATACAAATATAACTGGCTTCTAAAAAGAAGAAATATCACATCTTCTGAACTTGATTACACTATCATCCTGTCAAGGTATTCAAAACGTGCTGCTGCTGACAGTCATCTCACCTTGATCTCTTTCTTCTGCAGTGCTCAACATTGTTCGTCTTTTGTCTGTGGATTGGTTTGTGTACTGTCACTGTTAATGAATTAGAAGGAGCCACTTGACAAGTCCACTTAGGTTTTCCAGCCCATTCACAATTGCAGCATGTTTTCTTTCCTTTGTCATAGTTGGCATTTGAATCAATATGTAAACAAAATGGAATTGAATTACTGTTTCTATCTCTTTTCCCTCTTCTTTGTGTTTTCCTCTTCATCCCCTCCCTCGCTTTACCTCTTTCTGAAGGTTAGATAACCTTTACATCCATGAACCAGGGTTAAAGGTCAATTGGTCGAAGACCAGGAAGTGACCAGGAGCACCTGACCTTCAGATCAGATGCACTGTTTGTGGCCTTTTAGTGAACCCTGAGGTGAAGGTAAGGACGGGCTGCCTTGTTTCACCTAGGAGCTGTGACACTGCTGGAGGAAGCAGAAGTCATGAAAGCAAAGAAGCAAGAAACTTTGGAGCGCTTAAACTTTACTCTTGGAAGGACGAAAGGATGGATGGATGGAATCAGAGTTTCAGGTGACTCTGACAGCTCTGACGAAAGTGGGACTGAAAGGAACAGCCGCATTATAAGGCTGACGAGAACTATGGGAGACGAGGAGTATTTGGCAAGTCTTTGATGCCCAAACTCTTCTGAACTGTGGTGAACTTTCGTGCAGTCCTGCAGTGACTTTGAGGGTTATTACTTTTTGTTTAATTTTCATCTTTAATTTATGATGCCAGAACAGCGCTGGTCAGCTGTGCGTGGTTCCCTTAGAGATGACTTTGCACTAAGTTCTGTTCTGATCTCCAAGACAAAAAAAACAAAAACACACTCTGTGTGGTTTTGCTTTACTATTTTTTGAGTTTTCTTTTGGCACAATGATAGTGAATAAGCAGGGAGGATAAGTGCATAGACTCAGGGTGAGTGACAGGCTGTTGCTTTCCATGATAGCTTCTCATTGTTTTGTGAGTTCATTTTTTAAAGTGAAGCTAGTTTGTGGTAGATCTGGTAGCCTTGTACACATCTAGAGATGTCAGTGGAAAGTATGGACTGGACATGATTCACAGAAGCAAGATGCATTACCCGCTCATTATTTTCCTTTGACGAGCCATGCAGAAGAGCGCCGTTTCCATTTAGCAGAGCATGAGTGGTGATGATCCAGCGCTAAGGACTGAGGAGACATGAGTTTGTGATAAGAAAACTGACCAAAATTAACTTAATGGATATGGCACCTAATTCCTAGACTTTTTAAGTAGCTACTGTAACCGCAGGCAGTTTTTGTTTTGTCAGTGTCTCATTTAAGTCTCAACCTCCTTTTGATTTCCTTTTTTAAAACCAGTGGCCTACGTTGTTAAGCTTCAAATTGAATGCAAAAAAAACCCTTAATGTCAAACACAAAAACCAAAATTAAAGAAATGAATATAACTGACAGCACAAGATGTTTGTATTGTTTAACGACCAAGAAACACAGATGAACCATATTGTGCAGGATACACCTGCACACACACGTATGAAGTCACATAATCTTTGGCCTTAATGGCTGACAATAGACTCTTTGTCCTCTAAGGTAAGTGAAACTAATGTTGATGACTGTTTGCTGTTCGAGGAATTTGGGCCTGTCAGGTATTACATCAGTAACCATTAACTAACCTGTCATACAATGATGTTCAGTTTAAACAACAAGGTTATTTTACTATTTATAATATAACATACATTTACAGAGCACACAACATCATGTCAGACTGCAAAATATCGACAATGCTGTTACACAACCTAACACAGCATAACTGTAGCCTAAATTGAGCCACTTGATAATAAATGTTATCACAGTGCAGCCAGTGTAGAAAGTGAAGATATTCCATGCTTTATCTTCTGAGAGTCGCACTGTGTTACTACTTGTCACATATGGTGCATTAGACTTCAACGCAGTGTTGGAAATTAAGGGGGGCAAAGGGCAAAAATGGCACAAGAAATCTCAGAATGCCCCAAAATCACTTGAGTGAAGGACAAAAATAGCTCCCAAAATTTTGAAAAAAAATAAATGTATACCCTATTTTTATCAATTCAGGCTAATATCCTAATCCTCCATTAAGCTATAATTTTATTTTTCATTTAATTCATTTATTTTCCATTTACGTATCCAATTTCTCTAACTCACAAATAGCGCTGTTACATATAAATGCACTGATAGTAGCAATAGCATGCTTTTTATTTACTCATGTTGGCAACAGGTGGTGGTTATTGTATGCATTTAAATCTGGGCACATTTCACATTAAAAAATGTGTTTATGCACTAATTACTATTACTAATTTTTTGTATTACTATTTTTTTAAGTGCCCATAAAATTTGGTGTATGCCCCAATTTAATAGACATTGGAGGTAAAAGTTGCCCCGAAAATATTTTTTTTTTATTTCCTACACTGCTACAACGCATATACATGCTTATTCAGAAAAAGTGATACATGAGAATATATCTACCAACTTATTGTGTTAATGTTAAAGGATAGGTTCACAGTTTCTCAAGTCTCAAGCCTTACACCCTCCAGCTCAACAGGGAAACACTGTCCATGAAAATACAAACAGGGAATTCCGGCCATAAAAAAAACCTGTACCTTTGGAAGATATCCACTTGACCAACTCAGACTGCTGACACCTCGTATTAACTTTAGACAAACCTCTAAACATGTCTTTGCTATAAACAAAGATGTTGTCTGCCATCACACAGTGGAAGTGCATAAGGAAGGGATCATTTAATGGCCAGGGTGAGGAAGAGGAGGAATGTTTACAGCAAGCAAAACCTGTTCAAATGAACATATGGGCACCTGACTATTGTTTAAGACAGACTTGAAAAAATGTGAACCTATCCTTCAAGGCATGACATAGTAATCACATATCAGTCAGTATTAGAGGGTGTGGGTAAGTGTGTTTGATATACTGCAGTGGGGATTGCCGGGTGAGTTTGTCTTTGTTAATTTGCTGTTTGATTTTTTTATATCTCTGATCATAAAATGTAGAACATTTGCAATAAACCTTGAATGTGATGGAGGGCTTTGACATTACCAAAGCAGCAGGAAATGATGTTTAGCCATGAAGTCAAAAAAGGCAACCACCTTAAGATTTATGTCTTGTGAGTCACTACTAAACACTACAGGTCTGGAAGAGCAGAAGCGAAGACTGTACTGTCTGAGAAATCATCCATTACCAGTAAGACAGGAGTGAAGGACCCACAGCATGTGAGTGTCAGAGAGAGAACAACATTTGAAAAGAATTCAAGACACTTTTGACTCATTTAAGCCAATTGAGAGAAAATTATATGTCTAGTTATGAACTACATCATTTTTGATGAAAAAAAAAAAAGGCTTACGATTGGGATACGAAAAGGCAAATTTATCCAGCCAGTGAAAAGCTGAAAAGTTGCAGTCCAGTAATATGCCACCAGAACAGTTAGGTTGTTGTATTACCATTTTCTGTAGATCTGTTGTCCCAAACAATGTCTTAAAACTATAGTTTCAAAGATTCAAGTTTTAAAAAGATGAAGGAATATGAAGAAAATACATTACTCAAGTTTTGCAGATCTAAATATAATCAGTCTAAAAGCAACACAAATCCCAAATCTATAAACATATTTTCAGCCATCTTCAAAAGCAGCTGGTTGGGGGGGGGTGTGTTTCTAGCAGCCAATCAGATGTGCAAGAGATCACTCTTATTCAGGTTTAATCATTATCCTCAGATCTTTCCCAACTGGTTTTCCCAAGTGTTGCCAGAGTTTAAGGGACGGAAACAGATATGAGTATAAATAAAGTATCTGTGTATAATGAGACCTTCTGTTCTGCTTTACCTCTAGTGGCATTCTAATATAAGCTAATTAGTGCAGAGAGCATATAGCTAGAGGTTCAGTGGTAATAGCGAAAAGAAAAAAGACAAAAAGGGCAATGTTGTCTGTTTCCTCTATTCATCATTTTATTTGAATGTGTATGCACAACATTTTGAATCTGTTAATTAATTTGAACATAACGGAAGCATAGAGGTTTATAAAGTGTATACAGATAATCAACATTTAACATCAACAATAACACAAGAAGAATGCAAATGTGTTTTAGAAAAATCTGAAGAAGCAAAAAGGTTTTAATATTCAGTTTAAAAGCACTGCCATGTTCATGTTGGCATAAATGAAATGAAATCCTAGATTGAATTAACATTTACATTTATTTAATTAACATTTTGCCTATATTTGTGTTAATTGTTCATCCGAGACTATCCATTATTTTGTTATATATATTTATAGATTTATAGATTAAATGTGTTATTTATCTCAGCACGAAGAAAAAAGAACACTTAATTTCAATTTATTAATTTTATGTTTATTTGATAGGGACAAATACACTATAAAACAAGTATCCAATGCAATGTATCACAGCATTTATACCTACTGCTAAAATGAGCTCCAATATTTTGTAATGTGTGATGGTGACCACAGGAGGGTGCTTTCAGACAATAAGGACAGCTGTGCTCTCGCACTCTCTCAGTATGGAGGATATATTTATTCATAATCCAAATTGAAAGTCCAAAGAGAAAATGAAGCAAGATCAAATAAAAAAAACATTATTATAAAAAATGTAAAATGATTTATCTTTTGAATTTTCAATTTCGATTTAACATTTGGCTTTTCAATTTAACATTTGGCTTTTCAGATTTTGATTTAACATTTGACTTTTCGATTTAACATTTGGCTTTTCCCATTTTTGATGCTGTAGACTAAACTCACGCCTGATAGATGGCCTTTTGTACAGCCCGCGTCCTTTTTCGTTCATTTGAGTTCCGATTTAGAAACGATATCCAAATTTGAAAAATAAATTGTAATTTTAAACCTTGTTCATATTGATGACAATGTGTTCAAGCGGAAAACGAGCCATATTTCAGGAAATAAATTTGTCCATGATTCTATTAAGAGACTTCCAGCTGACAGCGGGGTGTGTGAGCATCACTGGCCGGCCGGCAGGGAGGTGATCTCGGCCACCGCCAGCTGGCTGTACCATCAGACTGGAGCTTCTGACAACATCGGAGAAAATGTGCAATTGGCCATACATTTTTGTAAAACTGCCCATATTCAAACTCTACATAGTTAATTTCTCGCATAAAAAAGTCTCAGAAGTGAATTTAGTGGTGAACTAGCAGACGGAAATTGTAAAAAAAAAAAAAAAAAGCAATTGATTATATAATCTAGATCGGGAGTTTGCCGTAGCAGCAGCAGCAAACAACTGGAAACTTTTTACAATTTTTGTCTGCTATTTCACCACTAAATTCGCTTCTGAGACTTTTTTATGCGAAAAATTAACTGTGTAGAGTTTGAATATGGGCAGTTTTACAAAAATGTATGGCCAATGATGTTGACTCAAGAAGCTCCAGTCTGATGTGACATCCAGCTGGTGGCGGCTGGGATTGCTTGCTCGCTGGCCGGTCAGTGATGCTCACACACCCCGCTGTCAGCTGGAAGTCTCTCAATAGAATCATGGACACGTTTATTTCCTGAAATATGGCTCGTTTTCCGTTTGAACACATTGTCATCAAAATTAATAAGGTTTAAAATCGGAAATCAAATGAACGAAAAAGTACATGGGCCCAATTACAGTAACTACATGAAAACTTAACTGTTGCATGAAATGTCATTTGAGTTTAGCCTACAGCATCAGTTTCTATCTCTAATGTAAAATAAGAGGCCAAGCCAGCCTGGTAGTGGAGCTGCAGCCAGATGCTCCTCAACAGTGTGCTCCCCAGCAGTCAGCGCCCCCTGCTGTCCATAAGGTGCCTCTGCACCCCTTTCATTTCAGACCCTCCCATCAGCCTTTGGGCCACGCCTCCACTTTTGACATCTGTCAGTGGAAAAGCCAAATGTTAAATCGAAAAGCCAAATGTTAAATCGAAATTGAAAATTCAAAAGATAAATCATTTTACATTTCAGCTTTGCTTTTTCAATTTCCTATTTCTTTTTTAAATTCAATTATGGCATGATTTTTCGGTCCGTGTACTTTTTCGTTCATTCGATTTTCATTTCATAAACAGTATTAACAAACAAAAAACGAATGGTTATTTGATTTTCCTTTTAAAATACAAAATTAGAAATTGAAATACAAGGCATTTTTTCCTTTTCATGGTCAAAAGGGGATGGGATAAATTTAAAATATACTTTGATTTTAATTTTATATTTCATATAACAAAAAATAAAATCACTCGAAAATAGAAACGAAAAAAGGCTTGTTTTTTCATATTCAGAGACCGGATGTTGTCATTTCCAAGGCAACAGCGCCAGTGTAGCCTACCGGTAAAATAACTCAGGTTGCAGGGGACATTCTAAAACGCTTAACGTGGAAAAAAAAGACTTAACCATCACCATATTTCTCATGGCCATATCTTGTCATGAACACTTAGCCTGTCCAAAAAACTAAACCGAAATCCAACGATTATAGTTCTCTCACGTTAACGTTTTCTTCTTCATTGGTGCCTATGGCGAGGAAGAAGCTTAACGTGGTTTAATGTACCTAAACAATGAGTGATTACCAAATTTCTATCTCATATTGCTCCTCATAACAACTGAAAACTGTGAAAAAATATAACCAGTCCAATTATGATGGATGTTATCTGACTGATAACTGACTGATGTCTGATTGATCATTGTTTAGGTAGATTAAACCATGTTAAGCTTTTTCACGTTAAGCATTTTAGAATGTCCCCTGCAGTTGAGGGAAACTATAGTCTATAACTTCCTGAGCGACTGATCATCAGTTTTCTGCCCCCTTTACATAAATATACATAAATATGGCTATGATATAGATCATGAAATACATAAATGAGGCAATATATATGAACATACGCATTAGTCATTATAGTTCAATAGCCTACATACATATGTTTTACTTTTATTTATTTCAGGGGACTTTTATTTATTCCGTCTATTTATATGCACGTTATATTCAAAGGAAGTTTTGTTATCTCACAGACTTCGACTAAAAGCAACTAGCAAGCCTGCCTGGCATCAGTGCATCATAGCATATCACTATCTGCAAAGAAAAGAAATATGAAAGAAATCACAGCATATTTTAAATTTCTCCCATCCCCTTTTGACCACGAAAAGGAAAAAATGGCTTATATTTCAATTTCTAATTTTGTATTTTAAAACGAAAATCAAATAACCATTCGTTTTTTGTTTTTTAATACTGTTTATGAAATGAAAATCGAAAGAACGAAAAAGTACACGGACCTTTTTTCTAGTAGCGTAGTCAAATAATAATATTTTTTTAATTTGATCTTGCTTCATTTTCTCTTTGGACTTTCAATTTGGATTATGAATAAATATATCCTCCATAATAAAGGCAGTAATGCATGATGACATTTGCATTTCATTTTTAGCATCATGTCTCATAAAATATTTTAAAATCAAGTAAAAACTTATCTAAAATCAGAGCCAGGGCAGAATCCAATTAGTCAACAGAGCCAGACCACTTCATTATTTCTATGATGCCTTTCAACATCATTTGAAGCATTGTCTTGGTGTATGGTTGGTTTTGTATATATTTAGATTTTTTAAATGCTTTTGAAAACAAATAATAAATTAAATCACAGAACTCTATGTCTCAGTTAGTCCCATAAATAAACATAAATTGTACAAAGGAAAAAAACGTTATTTAGAGATAGAAATTTCACTTATGCAGCAGGATGTGCAAATGCCATCCATACAGATTTATGTAATGGGTCTTTTTGATATTACAATAAAACATACTGTTCTGTACTATAATAAACTGTGTCGATAAAGTTTTTGGCTTAACTGGATCAAACATACAGGAAATGCGGATAAAATGAAGTGCTTTGATACAAGGAGCAAAGCTATAACAATAACTGGTCAAAAGTTAAATCACTGCACCTAACATAACTTTTAAGCACATGAGGAAAAAAAGAAATGCTGGAAAGATGAGAATAATTTGCATTTATGTTGCCAAGATTTCATGCAGCTTCCCACTGTAGCAGTTGGTCCCAGTTCTTAAATGGGTGTTATGTCAACATGACGTGTTTGCCTTGTAAATAAGAACAACTCAGAAAAAGGCTGCCATTCCTGTCGACACTGTGTGACAAACCAGTGACACTGTGTGTGCGTGGGTGTGTGTGCATACACATTGTCTGACATAGTGGTGCTCACTTTGACAGTTTGCAGTCAGAAACAAACCTGAAAGAGCTCTGTTGTTCCAGCTGCTGTCACTATTCAGATGTGTGGGAATAACAGAAAGTGTAACATAAAGTGCAACAGCCACTTAAAACATATATTCAATGACATTAAAATGTTTTTACATAAACAGACTATGGTAATTACAGTATGACTTAAAACTTTCAAGTGTCTTAATTAAACACACAACAAACACACTTTTTTATTTTATTTTTACAAAAACCTATTTATAAAGAAATGTTACAGTACATTAAAACATAACACATAGTCAGTAAACACCAAATAAGAAGGCAGTGTAGTTTTTTTTCAAGTGTACCAGATTATCTCCATTCAGTGTTGTCAAAACCTCGACAACACTTAACTATCCTACTAGAACAAAAGAACATGAATTAATAGTGTCAATACGAGAAATCAACACTTAGAAATGCTGTTATGTGCTTTGATTCAGAAACACTTTAGTCCCTTCCTTTCTCTGCAAATGCCAAGCAGCACTGAGTTAAGGACAAATACTGACTGCTTGTAAATGATAAATGCCTGAGTAATTACTAAGACCTGAAATCTGCTCGATTACACAGCAAAACAATGAGCCCAATGGAGACACATTACATAAACAATAATGAAATCAGGTTGAAATGCATATTTCAATTTGGCAAATGTCAATGTGACCAGAATGCTTAACACAAAATCACTGAATATCATGCAATAAGTACCTAAAGGGGGATTCTTAGTGCAAGTCTGCAACTTCATATCATGCCAATACTTACTATGTACGCACGAGTGCATGCATTTATTTCTGTCTTGTTTTTTACTGTGGTCCCTTTTCAACCATTTTAATCACAGTTCATACCATAAATCACAACTTTACAACAAAAGCAAGCACAGAAAACATTATTTTGGTAAAAAATAATATTTTTAAGTATAGTATGCAATGTCACAAGAAACAACAAAAAGATATTTAAGTTAGCTTTGAGTTGAGATTTAACACCATCCAAAATCTTCCAAGAGAATATTAAATCATTAAAATAAGTGCTTATGACTTAGATGAGAGAAAAGACAGAAAAGCCTTCCTCTCGCCAAAAAAAAAAAAAAGAAGTCCAGCGTTGACTTGTGCTCTCCATTTGATAGTCAGGTTACAACTTACATCACTGGATAATCAGGTCATAACATCATCACATCAGTAACACATTGTTGTATCAGTTGTCACCTGACCAATCGAGTACGTCTTTGAGTGTCATTCTTTCTGATTGAGAGGTCAATTCTTTAAATTTGTCATTCACCTTTCATCGCTTTTTCTCTTTCCTGTCATCACGGCCAATCACCTTGCGTATCCAGGAGCTGAAGGCAGAGACTTTGGTGTAGACGCCGGGGGACTGTTGTGTCCGACAGGCATGACCCCAGGACGTGACCCCGTAAACCACCCAACCCCCTCCCGGACGCTCACACACCAACGGACCGCCACTGTCACCACGGCAACTGTCCACACGTCTTTCCGATTGGATGCTGCCGGCGCAGAGCATGCGGCTTGTGAAGGCACTGTGGAAATGCTGCTGGCAATGACGCCGGGGAAGTAAGGAGAGGGGGGCCTGCTGTAGGGTCTTGGAGTATGAGCGGCCTGAGAAAGAGGCAAAGTGTTAGAGTTTAGAATGAGAGGTGGAAGGTAGGTGGATTGTGTGAGTGAGCATCATATTTGTGTTTTAACCATGATAGCTCTAGTGATGGCAATGTCGGTCGGTAGGCCCATCCCTTTGCTCCTCTAGCATTACCAGCAGGTTGACATTTTTGGTTCTGAGTGAAATGTCTGGACAACTATTGGATGGTTTGCCATGACATTTGGTAGAGACATTTATGGTCCCTAGAGGATGAGTTGTTAAAGCTTTGATCCCGTGACCTTTCGACTTGTGCCATCATCCGATCAAAACATATCTTAACACTTTGGTTTATGACCAAATCCCCGGCCGTGTCACTTTACTGTTGGCCTGTTGGAGGTTGTACACAGAAATGTGCTTCCTCTCATACACATGCTGTTGGCAGTCACTTTGTTCAACAACCAACAAGGAACTTCACCCTGTGGCCAAAATGTCTGCAGAGGTTCAATCTATCCACCAATTCCCTCCCTCCCTCCCCACCCCACCGCACACACACACACACACACACACACACACACACACACACACACACACACACACACACACACACACACACACACACACACACACACACACACACACACACACGGTAGATTAGGGTGGTGTGTGTGTGATATTAGAGGGCAGATTGCCAAATGTAAACAGCTGTACAAAGCAGACATCTCACCATTGCCAGCATCACACACTCTAAATAGCCTGTGTTGTCATCACACTTGGGTAAACTAATAAAAACAGTCTCTCAACAAACACACACACACACACACACACACACACACACACACACACACACACACACACACACATGAATTCAACTGACATTAAGAAAACAGACACACAAAACCCCTCAACAGGGAGTACATGTTTTTGTATAAGCGTGTACTGACACTGTAGCCCTCTGTGACTAAGTTGCTATGCTTAATGACATCAGCATGTAACTTAAAGATCACTAACAGATGTGTGTCGGTATACACAGTCAAGTGTAGGGACAGATATGGAGCGTGAAGTCAAACAAGTGCAATTACTGGTGGAGGATTCTCTTCTACTATATATGCATTTGCAGTTGACCTTCAAAATGACTAACATATGGTAAGAATACAGTGGTTACAGTACGTGATTGTTTCACTGTCTGTCCAAATGTGCAATAGACTTTTACCCCAAATAACTAGTCCCAGTGTGATTTTTTTTATGGTCCCTCATTACCTTTCTGTTTTTACGTTACGTTGATTTCCAGTGCGACTTACAAAAATGTAAAGTTGTGAAGGTCCTACACCTTCCAATATACAGTGTTGCTTACATCTTAAATACAAGAATGAAATTAAATGATGTCATGTTTTTCACCTCAGGGCCACCGTACCCACCTCCCCTCTACACACAAACACACACCCTCACCCGTGTCACCCCAGCCAGTAATATGACAGTTGCTGGCTTGTTTGAGCACTCTCTCTTTCCTCATGGGCAGACAGGCGGGAAGAACATGACGGCTGAATGACACACACTCTCCTGGCATCTGGCCCACGGCCCCCGGTGACAGACGAACCAAGGCCAGGTCGTAATCGTTGTTATGGGAGTGGTAGCCTGGGTGGAGGACAATCTGATCGACGCCGTACTCTTCTTCGTATTCCTCAGGGACGAGGGAGTGGTAGTCGCCCACTCTAACTTTATATTGCTTGGTGCTGTTTCCGTACCTGGAGAGAGGAATAGAGGGATGGATTAAGAGTAGGGCTGTCAATTGATTAAAACATGTAATCTAATTAATTACATAATCTGTGATTAATTAATCAAAATTAATCGCATACATAATTAACGGTGCCTGAACCTATACTTTTTAAGAAAGTAAAAAAAGAAAAGAAAAAAGAAGGGTACTAAACAACAGTTGGTGATATTAAAGAACGGCTTGTTTATTGCTAAGGCCATATGGTCAAAATTAAATGATTTAATAATAATGTATAACACTAACAATAACATATTTCACTAGTAAATTGCTGTTGAACGACAAAAACAACCACCAGATGGGAAATGGACATTTACAATAACTTCAAATGCACCACAACGCTGTAGTTTACCAGTTTCACTGAACGCACCGTCTGTGTTGTTTTTCCGACGGCAGCTGCAGATTGTTACATACCGGTGTTGAATCCTCTACAGTAAAACACGGTCAAACGTTCGCTGTCAGCATTGTAACCGTTTTTAATCCAGCTATTAGCTAGCGGTAGGCTAACGTTGCTGCTGTCGAGTATAGTGTTAACTAGCGTCACGTGCAGCGGTGTTTGGGTTGCCTGTATCGTCTGTTTCAGAGCATCAGAGAGAAGTGCAGACATATCAGTTGCACCAGATTTTGGTATCCAGGGTTGGCAGGAAGAAGATTTTTACAAGTAAATGTTCCAATTAATGATCCAGGCAGCACATTCTCGTCTCCCTCCTTCATTTTACAGTCGAATGGAGGATAGAACGGCTCCGGGTCAAACGTCAATATGGAATGGATTAATCTGCGTTATTTTTTTTAACGCGTTATTTTTTCTCAGATTAATTAATCGAAATTAACGCGTTATTTTGACAGCCCTAATTAAGAGAAGTCATTAGAGAGTGTGTGTGTGTGTGTGTGTGTGTGTGTGTGTGTGTGTGTGTGTGTGTGTGCGCGTGCGTGCGAGTGCAGTATCCCACTGCTGATACATAAACCATGAGCAATAAAATAACGAGCTCTTACAAGGGTTACCTCAGCAATAGTTAATCTAGAGCTGAAAAAAGTACTGTGTTACACTGAGCACACAGTCATAAAATCTGCACTAGTTGCCTATGAGTAGTAGAAGAGATTTTTTTCCCCATATGTTCCAAAGCTTTTCTACAAAGTATTATGTATAGTATTTGTGTTCCCCCTGAGGCTTATAAATATTCCATATGCTTAATCAGACAGTCCTAAAAGCTTTGTCCAAATAACTCATCAGATACACGGTCCCTCCTTTTCTCTGCTTTACCTCCTTCACACAACAGTGCTTTTATCAATTTACTATAAAACATTACTAAGAATGAATTGCACATGTCCTGCACTACTTCTTGGAGCTAAACAATTGAAAACTTGGACACAGACTGAGTACAGACAAGAATGTTAACAATAAATCTGTCATTGTCATTGTGTGTTTATGCTTTATACTGATTCATAGGTTGACATAATGAAGTGTTTTCCACGCTTTCCATTTACTTGTTAGAGATGTTTGGCCTTTTTGAAATGGAGTGGGAGAGGAGGAGAGGTAAGTCAGGGACAAAGATGGGACCAAAGGAGAGTGAAGGAGGGAGGGAAGAGAAGGAAGGGGAGAGGAGTTAAGGAAGGAGACCTTTCGAACGAGCCAAGTCTGTGTGTCCAGTTACAACTGGTAGAGTGTTTCCGGAAAGATCTCCTGACCTGGGAATGCCAAGACGTTCCTGGCAGAGCAAAGACACTGCTGACCAGTTAAATATGTACAGTGCATACCCACCATGAAGGCAACATCTCAGGATTAGAATGGAGTTCGAATGTGATACCTACCTTTCACACGTTGTTGTAGTTGCTAAAAGCAGTTACAAATCTGCTGGAGTTGTGTTACTGTTGGCAAGCCCCCAGCTGTACAACTACAATGTATAAATAGGTTTAACATGTTGACAGCATGTGACTACTGAGCTGAGGTCAATTTTTATGAATCTACTAACAGTAGTGTAAGGGATAGGGAAACATGATCGTGTTAATTACATTTGGTAGTGGCAAATTAACATGTCATTATAAAATAATCTATGCTTGTGTGCAAATTAGAACAAGAAGAAGAAGTGAGTACACCAACTTGTTGATGCAGCTTCTGTGTATTGTTTGTTTGTTGCTGTGGGTGCTGTATCACCCTATTTTGGTTACCATATAAGAAAGGGGACACAATTAAGTCGGAAGTCCCTATCTTGGTCTGCATGCAGCAAATTGCTTTTCAAAGCTGTCATAGCTAAAACTAACAGCTTGGAGCACTGAAGACAGATACTGTATGTGACCAAGCAGGCAAGAGAAGTAATTTGTAGTGTCTGACTTTTCTTGTCTGCTTACAATGTTTAGGAAAATGGATGAAATAAACTTGACTTTGAAAACAAATGTCCTACGTACAGCTCAAAAATACCTTTCAAAATTTCTGTCACTGTGTTTAAGTGTGCACCTACGGTATCCTTTGAGCAACATCTATCAGAAATAATTAACTGTTACATTAGAAAAACGTTGTGATGTACATGTTGCTGTACAAATTGTGTGCCAATGTGGCTGCAGTCAGCAAAATGTTATTATTGTAGGAATGTCATCAATCTGAACCTGGCAGATGAATTCCACAAGCTATGATGAATTATTAAAACCCATTCAATATAAATAAAAATCAAAGCCTGAGGCAGTAGGTCAGTGAGCACCTAGGTCATTAAGCACATAAACATATAATTAATTTGTTTTTTTCTGTAAAGAGTTCTGGTTTTCCCAAACCCAAATGATGAATAGGGGAGAGTGGGGTAAGATGAGCCAGTTTTTACTTATGTGGATCTCCAAGCAAGGGAAATTGAGACAGAAGTATAATGAATACATATACTGTTAATTTGGGATGTTGCCTATCAACTGAAAATATAAGAATGCACATATGACAAAGAGCCTTGGAAATATGACCTCAGAAAAAAAAGTGTTCATGTGATTCAACTTACCCCAGGGTAGGGGTAAGTTGATCCCAGTCAGTGGGTAAATTGAGTCATCTGGGGGTAAATTAACCATCCTATTTTTCATGTTTTAATGCAAGCATAATTACAAAAAAATAACTTGCCTCTTAAAAAAATAATTTAATGATGCACTTACCTTTCCAAACAATGTTTTTTTTTTTAATTAAAGCTACCTCAAACAACACAAAACCAATTAAAGTTTAATTTTCCCTTTTAATCTTTTATTTTTTGTATTGGTGAACAATAGTTTTAAACATTTCTGTTAAGTGAAAGACTGCCAGCATAGTTTTCAGGAGCAAGAAATATGGTTATATGCTGTATTTCTTATGCTGTTAATCAAGTCATGTCCAGTCAGTCAGTCAGTCAGTCAGTCTCTCTCTCACACACACACACACACACACACACACACACACACACACACACACACACACACACAAACATATATATATATATATATAAACGTGTTTGGCAGAAAGAACATCCCTCCAGTGTGTTTAGTTCTAATTTCCAATTTTGTTAAACAGTTTCACAGTTTTTAACTTGTGAGAAGAAAACAACAGTTTGAACTTCCAGACCTCAGCACAATGAAAAAGACTATTGGACATTCCATCCATCAAGGTTGCAGGGAAATATGAGTTCTCGCTCCCTCCTTGCAGTTCATCCAACCTTTTGAGATTTAGGAAGCTTTTTCAGCACATCATTCGGGAATTTAAACCTATAAAACAAAGACAAGAGCCATGATGAAAAAAATCAGAATCGTTAAGCTTTTAAAGCAATGCTAAAATCAAACTAAACAGCCCTGAATACATATCCTGGTAACTGTGGCTGATAAGTTAACACATGCCAATTTCTTGTACAGTAAATGTACTTTACTCTTGTATCTTGCTTTAGTTGCCATTAAATTGTATTAATATCATGGAATATATTAATTCTGTCACCTGTCCATCACTTTTGGTCAGATTGTCAAAGAACCCCCCGACTGTAATTTTGTTGAAGGCTGTAGCTCTGGTTCACTTTACCCCACATCATCTGGCTGACTTTGCCCCACAGTCACCATTTAGGTAAAAACGGCCTAGCTTAGCAATTCAGGCTAACCTTTAGCTTAATGATTCACATGGTTTTATATGTTGACAAATCACCAACATGTACCATACACAACTTTAGACCTAGATAAATTTGCTTTGGCACAACAGCTAGTATACCTGCAATGCAGAAAATTAACTTTAACAAGCAAAAAAGTGTTTTTGTGAAAAACAACAACTTACCTCTTGTCCCATGTGCTTCTCCTCTTCACAGCAAAATAGAAATGATGGAGTCCTTCAGAATGTATGGTCACATGACGCCAATGTGCATAGTTGCCTAGAAACAGGGGGTGGGTCAACTTACCCACTGACTCATCTTACCCCACTCTCCCCTACTTGGTAATGCAACCAAAATATATTATTCTTTAAATACAGTCTGACAACCTTACATGTGCTGTAAAGATACCAAATGCAGACTCTAGCTCTTCACAAATTTGCTAAGTCTCTCCATGTTCAATTAATTTTCTTTCCTTTTAATTTTTCTTTCCGCTGCCTTCTCTGCTGTGTGCATTAGGTGATTGATTTCAAGTTGGTGGAGCCAGGTGGAGGCCCCCAGACCAGATGAAGTTGAGATGAAGTAACTCTGGCTGTCTCACTGCCACTTGCACCACAGCCAAACCACCTCTGATCACTGCTCACATCATTGAGGGCCTCATGCCTCTGTAAGACTTGAATATACTGAAGTAGTTAAGTAGTGCAGTTCAGGTGTAGCTCAGGCTGGAGGGAAATGTATGCATAAGCACACCCACATTTTCATGAATGAAGATAACTTCAAAACTGATAATTTCCTGGCCTCCATACTACATGCTGTATGAGATTAATTGGCTTTAAAAATGTTAACATAGCCTTTCAAATGGTGACACATACATATGTGTGTGAGTAGATGTTGGTGTGTGTGTGTGTGTGTGTGTGTGTGTGTGTGTGTGTGTGTGTGTGTGTGTGTGTGTGTGTGTTTGACCTCTTGAAGCAGTGTGCTGAGGTGAGAACCCAGCAGGTGTCAATGAGAGTCGCTCCACACACCAACCTCCCGTCTCCTCGAGATCCTCGCAAACGAACTGCAGCCTGCCATGGCCAGCCACCCCTACAGATGCGCGCACACACACACACACACACACACACACACACACACACACACACACACACACACACACACACACACACACACACAAGAAAACATAAAAACACAAGCAATTATAAAAGTGCAGATAATCATCATAGCAACATGTATATTCTATGATGTATGTGATTTTTTGGAGGACACTAAACATTAGCTTACCTAGCAGAATGAGTTTACATGCAGCTATGTAAAGCGTAAACATGCAGGGTGTCATCTAAACATGCACACACACAAACACACAAATACATACTCAGTATGAAAAACGTTCTTTGGGTTCACATCTAACCATAAATGTGGAAGCACTCACTCGGTTGCATTCAAATATGCATAAATGTTGCTTTTCTCTCTGCTTATCCAAACCTCTTTCTGTCTCTCTCTCTATATCTTTTTCACACAAACACACACAGAGCAAGACAGAGAAAGTCATAACCACAGGAATTTTTTTCGTGTTTGCCAATGCATGCCTGTGTCTCTTCAATGTAAATTGTTGTAAGTGAAAAACTCACACAGTTAATGCTGACATTCTTACTCATTTGCGTCCACTTATAGTTTGTGTTTGGAGGAATTACACACAGTTGACATTTATTTGCCTGTAGATTCAGATCAGCTGTTTTCCATCTAAGACTTATTGTCTTGAAAATGTGTCCAATATTCTTTATTCCATATGTCTCTGGCAGGAGCTCTTTGTGCTGTCATTATTCCCTCCTATCTCTTCCAGCTTACCTCAGAGAGTTTTCTCCTCCTATGATTCGCCGCTGGCGGGTGTGTATGAGCCGCAAACCACAAATTGAGTTGACAGGATCTGACAGAGACAAAAGAGGAACCATTGGGAGTGTATATGTGAGGGTGTGTGGGAGGGTGATGATTGTTAAACCATACATTTTGGCTCAGATGTCGCTCATATTAAATATTTAGACTGATTGAAAAAAGAATGTTTTAAATCCATCTTTCACTACTACACATGAACCTGAAATAAATAAAATAAATGAGAGATCATTTTTCATAGTCTGTGTGTACGTGATGTTAAAATCTACAAACAGAAGATGTAATTCATCATACTGAAGAGTCAAAGGAACCTCCTGCACTGGTTTGACTTGCAGAAGAATGTGCCCTTGTGAAATGGAAGTAATAGCATATGTGCAGGTAACGAAAATCATTGTGTGAGTCTGGCCTGATGTGTGACAGACAGGGTGAAGCAATAACATTGCTCTTTCCCTTTTACCATCTGGATACACACACACACACACACACACACACACACACACACACACACACACACACACACACACACACACACACATACACACACACACACACACACACACACACACACACACTGAAGCCCTGCCTGCTTTCCTCTCAGAATCGTACTTCCTGACTTTTCTTTAGTCATTTGTTTCTCATTAGTTTTTCAGTGTATATGACATAATGGAAATGTTTGCTAAACACACTATAGTCTCACACATGCTCAATGCACACTCAGATGCTCCAAATAAATCACAAGAGCTCCATATTTATATATTTTAGACCTGACTGACCTTTGACGTCTTTGTAGCTGGTTTGCGATTCACCATAGTCACAGATGACCCCAGCGTCCTCACTATGACGACAGTTGTGAGTGCCAAGTGTCTGTTTGATGCAGTCTGCTAACAAACGCTCCTCGCCGCCGCACTTCACATTGTCCACGTGGATGGGCCCTGTCCCCTCCCCGAAGTACGCCATCACACGGGCTTTTGCAACCCCACTGTAGTGGAATTGACACAGAACACAGACACTTCATTGGGATTGCCTTATAAATTGTATTAAACTCAAAAACTGCCAAAAAAGGTAGTTTATATTGAGGCTGGAGATAAAACAAAGTAATTCTCAAAAAAAATAAAAAATAAATAAAAAAAAAAAAAAAAAATATATATATATATATATATATATATATATATATATATATATATATATATATATAAAAGGCAGGACAACAACAAATTCAAGAGCCACAAAATTGAATTTACTAAACAGAAATAACATAAAACATAGAAGATTAGTTTAGAAAAGAGGGAATATAAGTCAATCTTGAGAAGCTTTTTAAAAAGAGTCAGTTGAATTGGATGATCTACTGTTATAGTAAGAGGTCAAATATTCCAAATGCTTGGTCTCCCTTCATTTTAAGCTGAGCTCTTGGAACAATAATTAAAATACTGTATGTACTGGAGCTTCACCTAAAGCTTGATAGGTAATAACTAAAATCGTATTTTAAAGTCTAAACTCCACTGGCGGGCAATAAAAAGAGGACAATACTTAAGTAATGTGTTCCCTACACTTTGTTTTTGTTAGAAGACAAGCTGCAGCATTTTGAACCATTTCCAGATGAGCTCCTGTCAGAATTTGAAATGTAGAAATTTCTGTTTTTTGTAATAGTCTGATGAGATTTTGAAAGTGTAGAATGTGTAGGACATATTTAATTAAAAATATACCTTCTTTGATTTAGTGATAAAAACTCTGTTATGTGTTTTTTTTAGGGCAGTCAGGGTTAACGCGTTAATCGCGATGCGATTAAGGGCCGATGTGTTTTTTTTTTTTTTAATCACATTAATCGCGTGCCGGCATTTATTAATTTATTTTACACTTCACTCAGCTTTGCGTCGTGCCTAACAGGCTACTATTTTTACCCTTTGCAGCACCGTTACTTATCATCAAGCTGCCACTTCCTCGTAACACATCCTGTTACTAAGCATAGTAGTACAGTTAACGTGATGCTACCCGCTAGCATGCTACTTGCCGACCTGTGGATGAAACCAAATCCCAAAAAATGACTACAGCTCTTGCGAAACGGGTGGCAACTAACTGCAGACCTGTCAGCATCGTAGAGGACTCGGATCTTAAAGACGTACTACGGTTGACCTGTCTCTTTGCCGTCGAGGGGGACAGTAGTTTCACCATACACAGCCTGTATGACACGGAGAAAGCAGCCCAACTGGAACTGCTGCAAAGTGCTGCAAACGCTGTCTCATTAACCGGTGATCACTGGACGTCAGTGAGTAATCAACATTATTAGGAGTTACTAAACACTATATTGACTCTAGTAACGATAGGGATTTTTAGTTTTTTAGTTAGGTACTTGGAGGAATTGTGCAATAATGACAGATTCACACATTTTTCTTTTGTTTACAGTAAATAAATAATTACAAATCTTAAAATCAAGTTCATAAAGTAACTTTCATTTGATTCCCAATCAAGATACACTGGTAAAAAATTGCTTTCGGTTGTTAATATGTACATAAAAACTGTTCTGAAATGCAAAATAATAGATTTTTAATCATGTGATAAAATATGAAATTAATCGCGATTAATCGCGATTAAAAAATGTATTGTTTGACAGCCCTAATTTTTTTCTTCTTCTAATTCTATGTATCTTTTCGAAATTACCTTTAACCATTCAAGAGTTGAATGCGTGGTTGCCACATCTTTTTGTCTGTACGTGTGTCTATAAGCATGCAGACGGTGATTACATGTTAGTATAGATGTTATTGTTTGACATTCTTTGGCTGTGACGTAAACCAGGTCAAACCACTTTTACAATCTGATAACAGTATTTGTATTACTTTCTCACCTCTGACTTTAATAAGCAAACAGCTAACACACAGAGGCCTGTAGGTTGTGGCTGCGTATGTGTGCCTGTATAGGCTGTAACTGTGATTTTAATTAAGATTGATAGATAACTGACTGAGAGGATCTCATGTTGCGTTTGGATACTACATGCTCAACTTAAAAAGGAACGCTAATTGTTTTGTCAGACATCATCTTTCATATACTGCCCATATACTATGAATTATCCTTAAAATGTGGATAACCATAATAATAATTCCCTTTTTTCTTGGAACCCCCTGGAACTCAACTGTGTGTGTGTGTGTGTGTGTGTGTGTGTGTCTGTCTGTGTGTGTATGAATATGCATATTTTGTTTTATCACTCCCTGAGCAACCTCTAACCCTTGGGGACCTGCAGTGTATGTAATGACCTTTCACCACACCCTGTGTGAGACAGAATGATGATCCTAACATGGCTTTTACACTCCTCCAACATGCTTTCTCTCTCTCTCTCTCTCTCTCTCTCTCTCTCTCTCTCTCTCTCTCTCTCTCTCTCTCTCTCTCTCTCTCTTATGCACTCCAGATGTGACTTTCATCTACACCCAGACGTGTCACAGAAAATTGGGTGGCTACGGGATAAGTGTCTCATGCTGAGCAGTGATGCGAGAGAAAATGAAGACAGTTTGTTACGGTACAGTTTTCCCTTGCCATCCCATTGCCATTGTTTTGGAAAACAGGACAATGTCTCAGAGGGAAGGGATAATGGGACACAGAGAGGATGAGATGAGGTAGTTTGCTTCGCCTCAACATATCTGTCACTGTGAATGTGTCATATGCATAATTGGCCTGCTCTTTAATTGGATGTTTATCTTGGCTCTGCAAAAGGGCACAGCTAAAACACCTAAAAAAAAGCAGCTGGCAGCACAGCAGAGGCTCATAAGAAGTACTCGAAAAACTTTAGTGCACAATTTGTAAAGATTGATTAATGAAATATAGTAATCTTAAATGATTAAAAGCATAGTGTAGTTTTTCCATTGTCGGTTAGCTTGAAACTTGAGACGTGCGTGATGAAGTGCAAACTGAAAACAGAGAAGGGTTGAGAGATGGAGAGATGGAAGACAGGCAGAGAAAGGGGGAGCACGCAGATGCCAAGTCTGGGAAGAAGTGATTGATTTTGCAAACTGAGTAGGCAGTCTGGATTCACTTATGTAAGTTTATAGAGTGATCACACTGCAATGCCACAGCTCAAAACTGAGCCTTTCTCCAACATGTTACCTCTATTCCAACATCCTGACCATGACTGAAAAGGAAATGATCGGCAGAAATTGTCAACTAAGTTAATTAACTTTTCATCATTTCAGTTTTGAAGCAAAAACGACCAAAATGTACCACTTTCTCAAAAGTGAATATTTGCAGGTTGTCTTAGCCTTTTATTCTAGTAAACTGAATATCTTAGCATTTTGTTAACCACAAAATTAATCAAGAGACTTTTCAATAGTTAATCAATGATGAAAATAATCATTAGTTGCAGCTGTAAAATGTACCCAACTTCATAGGAAATCTTCCCTCCTCCCAATTGAACCTGTAAGTGCTGTGTGGAATTAGCCACTTCCAACAGCTTCGTCCGCCCTTATGGCAAGCAAAACATTCTTGTTGCTCATGCTCCATGCGAGTCATTGTGCTTGTTCTAGTTTTTCTCATGTTACCCAGAAACACATGGCTATCAATGAGGCTACTCCAACACAAATGCACATACATACGTACCTGTAGCCCAGCTGTCGGCACACCACCTCAGCGTCACGATCAGTCCATCCGTCATCACACACGGTCCCCCATTGTCCAGCCAGATAGAGCTCCACCCGGCCTTCCCTAGGGCTCTCTCCTCCCACAAGCCTTATTCGCACACCTGAAGAACACACATACACACACAATTTAGAACAACTACACAGACTCACCCTGCTGGCACAGATTTATTTATGTTCTCTGAAGTTGCCCAAGTTTATAAATACTCAAAGGCACTACACACACATTCCCTAACATCCTCATCCTACGGGCTAGCATGTCTCCTAAATGGGGCATGTGCGCTCATGTTCCCTACAAAGGAAAAAGCTTGAACACCTGTCTGTTTTCATGCACATAACCACTTGTGTGTCCAGAAGGGGAAGTTGGTAGACTCCTGTCGCGATGAAAAGATCATTTATTTTCATTGCCTCTCTCTGCTTTCACATACTCTCTCTCTTGTTCTTTCTCCCTCAAATGGTATTCACCTATACTGTTAATCAAATCAGTCTGGGTTTTAGTTTAAACCATCCATCATCATTTGTCTGCACACAGACACACGCACACACACACACAGACACACACACACCCCCTAATCTCATTTAAGTGAATGCTAATGTATTTTCCATGTGTGGACAGTTTCAGGATCAGTTTACACTCTTGCCAAGTGTGAGGTTTTTTATGCTATGAAATATAAAGTCGGTTATTGCGTTTTGTAGCTGAAACATTATATACAGTAACACAATCATTCTGTAAATAGCAAATACTAGAACAACTTTGTTAGCAGCGGTCAGTTTAGCCTGGAATCTCTTTGACTGTATTAAGTTGAACATTGTGTGTGTGGAACATAAGAATTGTAGGATGGGGAGATTTAGATTTCATTGTGGGAATGATTACTTCTTTGTTGGTGTTGGGTATTTAGGAAATGCTTATTTTTGTGTGTCTCACACACACACACACACACACACACACACATTGCTGTTTTGATACAACACTAATGTGATGATCTCTCAAAACAGAGTGGGAGAGAGAGAGAGAGAGAGAGAGAGAGAGAGAGAGAGAGAGAGAGAGAGAGAGAGAGAGAGAGAGAGAGAGAAAGAGAGAGAGAGAGAGAGAGAGAGTTCAAAGCACAGCCTGGCTTAACTGCTTTTTCTCCTTTTCCAAAAACAACATAACAATTTAAACTAATCTGCCTGTGGCATGTTGAGTGGGAAAGAGGGATTTGCGTACACACATAAACACTCAAACAAATGCACACAAACAAGCACACACACACACACAAATGCTATGAAGTAATGACACAATTCTTTAGTGGGCGTTTGTGAGGTGAGAGTGTCCCTCAGGCTCTTGCCAAAATAACTTAAGCTACCTAAACCCAACTTATCATCACTGAGAGGACATTAAAAAAAAACATGACGCATCCTTTCTGTGACATTCACCAGACTTATGTTACATTCAACATCATGACAGATGGCAGAGAATCAAACGGTTGTATTAGGTGAAATCTGAGCCACTGCTGGTTCCTTCCAGCACTATGCTTACACATCTTTATTGGTGTCCAGAGGCTATAGAAATAGCCTTTATTAATGGTGCTACCATCCAACCCTTCCTCCCTCTTTTAGCAAGTAGAAACACTACTGAACCCTTCTGTCGCTTCTTATAAAGAGGTAAGAAGTGCAGTGTTATGTGTGTCTGGTGCCTGCTAGTTATGATTTTGCAGTTAGGAACAGTGAGGAATAGTGGCATGAGGGAGACTTACTTTAGGGAAAGGTTTGCAGTAAATACATTTAATCATGACGACTTTACAAGCGGCCCAGTTATTAAGCCAGGACAAGCCAACTAACAGCTGTGCCTATTAGAGTTAGCATGACTTACATCATCCTCTATCTGTCTCTTGGAGAGTGTTAGTTTTTCTCTTATCAGTCGGATGAGATCAAATTGAATGCAGGTTGAGTTTGGCAGAGATCGTAAAGACATCAGCTTGCAATTCCATTAACAGGTATTATGAAGTGAAAGGAAATTACATAGAGGCTTTCATCCTTAGGTTTCCTGTTCTTCAAAGTCTATACGTATGTGTGCTCTTAATGCAAAGCTTCTACAGTCCTTGTCTTAAGCTAACATTATTATGGATAATAATCTTAATATATCATATTTTGTATTAATTTGATCTAGTCTTATTATTACAAAAATGTATAGTTGTTTATAGATCAAAGGGAATACAACTATATAAGAACAATCAGCAAATAAAGTACAGGAGTCATTTCAGTAAAAGTCCTTCTAGAATAATGTCTTGGTTTTGTTATTTTTAACAAGATTTTTAAAAACTTGCTAGCCTGATCTCATCCAGCTATCATTCCAGAGTTGAGGGGCCCAGATGGCAAACACTAATAGATTTTAGTCTGCAACTAGGAGTCACTAAAAGGGAACAACCAGAGGATCTCAGGCAGAACTCAGCTAATAGGGGGGTAAAAGGTCAGCAGTCAGGAGCTTACCCCATATGAGTTACAAAATTGATTAGAGTGAAAGTGATTAGAATACACATTCAAGTCAACCCTAAAATGGACAGGTAACCAGTGTAGATACAATATGCACAGTATTATAATTATATTATACAGTATATAATAATATATGATATTAGAAAACAATAAACCAAGATGAGAGAAGATTCTACCTCTGGACCTATGATAATGAGTTCTGATTTATTGGAATGAACTAAAATAAGTTTTCAGAGGTTGCTACAATCGTAAGAGAAATAGATCTAGTTAAAAGTCTGCTTCTAACAGACACTTTTATCTTTCAGTTATGAGGCATATGAATGGAAAATACAACAGGTTGAGGACTGAAGCCTGCGGCTCCCCTTAATTCAAAGGGGATGGATGATTTGTATTCAACAATGGCAACACAAAAGAGAGATAAGAGTGTAACCAATCTAAACCAATACCACCCACTCATTGTTTAAGATGTCAAAAAATCAAATGATCAACAAAATGAAAAGCCTTAACATCGACTAAAATAAGCAAAAGAGAATATTACAAACGATCATTAAAGGTGTTGCGAGTGGAGTTTCCGTCTTGATCAACTCTAAAACTGCAATGGGATTTTTGAGAAAGACCATTACCATTTATGAAGGCAAATACCTGCGTCACAACCGACTTTCCTTAAACACTGGGCAGAAATGTTTAGAGATTGCCCACTTGTGCGCTTGCTAACTTGCAAATTTTCCACATCTAACCTCGAGCACAACCCACACAGACATGACGTTTCCATGTGTGTTGTTATAACAAACTTCAATCAAGCTTCAAGTAGCACTGCTCTTTGTTTTTCAAAGTCTAAAAACAGTGACAATCTACATATGCACATAATATAAATAATATCAGTACCTACCCACATACATAGCCAACATTTTAAAGGTTACATTGAGCTTCTCTCGCCCATTAATGGTTTCTATGCTATCTGCATCCTTTTGAAGTCTTACAGCAAGATAAGATTCTGTCTTACTTGTTGAAAGACTGTCTCCATTGCGATCAGCACTGCATGCAATGTTCACATCTTCATGGTGTGTGCAGTCATGGCGGAGCCACTCCTTCCTGTTGCACAGCAATAGGCTAGGCTCTTTCCCTGTGCAGCTCACATCATCCAAAAGAATGGGACCTGACCCCACCCCGAAGCGTGGGACTGAGGTGATGTCTAGTCCTTCAGAAAGGAGAGTCTCACCTAATCTACAAGGTAGACATGTACACACACAAACACACATTTATTTCACTTCTTAATAAGTACCGAGAGTGCATGTGTATATGCCTGTCTGGAGTAAATACTTCACATTACCTGTAACCAAGTTCTCGGCACACAACTTGTGTGTTAGAGTCTGTCCAGCCGTCATCACACACTGTCCCCCACTGACCATGGTAAAATACTTCTAAACGTCCCTCATAGCTGCTGGTGCCCCCTACCAACCTAACAGAGCCATCTGGAGAGGAAGAGAAAGAGAAAGACAGAGAGTTAGGCAATGTCCTCGCTAAGGACAGCTTTCTGAATAAATACATAAATAAATTACAAATAGATTTTTTTTATGGCTTTGTACGTTTAAAGTTATTGTTTTTGATCACAATATAGCAACATTTTTTTATTATTATTATTCAGACAAAACAGTAATGATAAAACAGCACTGAGAGATGCTGTTCAGGGCCAATGTCTGTAGCCAGAATTTAGTCCTTAAGACTTCACACTTTGGTCACCTGGCAACCCGCCAGACTCTTATTCCTCTCCTTGTGTGTGGTAAAACCACACAAAACCTTTCCAACATTGTTTGCTCAGGCTGAGCAATAGTCAACCTCCATTTTTCTGGGCCTGGCCACCATTAACTCTCCTAAAATACAGTACCTCGCTGGCTCCAGGAGCAAGCTCATGTGGGAAAGATGTTTTCACATTGGACCCTTTTCATTAAGGGACTTTGATTTTTTTTTTCCTCTCTTATAAGGGACTGTTCGTTATTTATTTCAGGGGCCACCAGAGGAATTAAGGGACCTTAATCCAAAATAGACTTGACCCTTCCTCCACCAGTGATACATTTTGATTGACTTTTTGTGAAAAAAAGGGATAACCCTCCCCAATATCATATTGGAGCCTTCCATACAGGTTTGCACCTGGCAAAGATGCACAGGTGTCCATTGTTTTTAAACAGCCATGACATACATAACTAAACCTCTGCATTCTGATCTTACGTACCACACTCCTCTGTTATGGTGTGGTGGCCATTTCAGTAGATTTACTCACTAACATTGTTATGGAAACAGAAGAAGCATGGAAACTAAATGCACACTTCCTGCATTACTGCAATACTTCAAATACTAAGTTAATCATCTAGTAAACTAGTATTCACATGAAATAAAACAATAAAACATTGAGACCATTCAACAAAGGACACTGGGTAATGACAAATTCAACACTGGTTGCTATGGACTCCTCACTAGGCTTCCTCAGTCATAGTATATTTTAGCATAGGTAAAACTCCATTTCTCAGACGAGAATTTGGGGGCTTGCATGCTACCGCTGCTTCCTTCTCAAATGCCTTGAAAAGGCTGCACAATTTCACAAATAGTCACAAATAATATTTGAGTCGGGTATGGCTGCAGCCCATAGGAGACTTCCCGTCTCATGCCCGCCCGGCTGTTGCTTCGACTTTTCAAAATAAAAGCTTGCGTCTTGTTTGCTATGTTTTCGTATATGTTTTGGATGTTTTTGAACTAAACAGTATGGCAATCATGCTAATGAATAGAATTATTTTTTCAGCAGATGTCTTAGTTACAACACGATGGAGCTAGCAAAGCAGTTTTGTTTTTATATGTGCGAGCGGGATTTATTCAGTTTGGGAAATCCCACGGTCTGTAAAGCTACAGCTCAAATTGTCTGGCTGACTAAACAGGGGGGACCCATCTGCTATCGATAGGGGCCGAGACTGAGAGAGCAACATGGAGCTAAATGGATAAATATGCATCAAACAAGCCACTTTGAACTTTTGCTGTTTTCATGAATACAAACGTTGGGTGACCCTCCCCCCTAGACTAAAACAAATTGGGTGACCCTCCCATCAACAAAGAATAAAAAGACATGACCCTCCCCTATTTTCCTCCAGTGGTCCATTCCATAAATACCAAACGGTCCCTAACCAATTTCCAAACTTTTTTTTAAAGAGAACATTTTGACTTAAAAGTGTAACTAATAACATTAATGATTGCTCTATTCAATGTAGGCCTTCCAGTTACCCAGCAAACAATACCACAATACCACAATCATGTGCAAACCCCTCCGCCACAATAAGGTGGGAATTCCAGGAAGGGCTTCTCTATCTTTATATGTAAACTATGTTTGCGTTAAACTTGCATGTTTTTATGAATATCACAGATTGCTAATGCTGAGTCAGGTGTTGTTCTACCTGTAAGAGGGTTGCAGGACACTCCTGCATCCTCAGAGTGCAGACAATTGTGTTCCCCCCAGGCACTTTTTGGACACTGCTCCAGAGTGAGCTCATTGCCTGTGCAACGCACCTCATCTAGCCAGACACGGTCTGAACCCTTGCCAAAATGTGCCTGGCCCCATGCCTTCGCCACACCGCTGCAAAGAAAAGACAGAAGAATAGAAGGTTTGGTTTGCAGTAATACTGATACAATTAAAAACAGATGTACAGACGTGCTCTGTTTGACTTACAAAATATGTGGTATAGGATGCAGTATTTGTTTAATCTGGAAATTGAATCACATAAACCTACTGTATTTCAAATAGATTTTTGAGAAATTGCCACGCATATCCGTGCATACATAAACATTGCAATACCAACACCACAGTGGCATACACAAAAAATGCAGACACGGACATTTGCAGAGTGCAGTGTTGCTAAATATGCATATCTCTGTGGTCCTAGAATTCATGCAGGAACAATGAGCCTGATTCATTATCTGACCCCCAGATGTTCTTTACTGCTCGCTTCTCTCTCTGTGTGTCCGAATGGAAAGAATACTTCTCATACTTTTGGAAATAAAGAGAGACAGACGGGACAGCCACAGTTACTCATCTAAGCTTCCTAGTCTAATTTCTGTCAAACTTTTTCCTCTTACTCTCATACTCACAATGTATTTCCTTTATGGTAATTACCAGTTTGAATAAATGTGAATATGAACATTAATATGTGTGTATGTGTGTGTGTGTGTGTGTGTGTGTGTGTGTGTGTGTGTGTGTGTGTGTGTGTGTGTGTGTGTGTGTGTGTGTGTGTGTGTGTGTGCGCCCTATCACCTCAGCCCCAGTTGTCGACACACCACCTCTGCATCACTGTCGTCCCATTGGTCATCACATATGGAACCCCACTGCCCTGCATGGAAGACCTCCACTGTGCCCTCTGACCCTGATCGACCCCCCACCAGCCGTATAGGGAGCGTTACTACTGCTGAAACGAAAATAAGCATGAATGCACACATTGTCACAACTATTATATTTATTTAGCTGATGCTTTTATCCAAAGCGACTTACAATAAGTGCATTCTACAATTTTGGTACAACCCCAAAAATTGCAAGAATCATGCAAGTACATCAACTTCATCAAGTATGCTGATCTACTGCAAGTGCTACATTTAGAGGATAGGATAATAGGAGATTTTTTTGTTTATTTAAAGTTTATTTTCAGGACAGTTCTAAAACTAAGTAGGGGTTGTAGAATTTTTGAAGGTTTGTTGAGCTATCAGATCGTATTAAATATTCATCCAAACCTCTATCCATTCATCACAGACCTATAATTCCCCATGAAGAGGGCCTACCTTGCTGCTGTGTGCATGTGATGGCTGCAGCCAGAGAACATTCCCCTCCATTCCAAGCAGTCTTAGGACACAGGAGCAGGTCTGGCTCCTCTCCCTGGCAATGGACCGCCCTCCAATGGAGCTTGGCCATGCTTGGACGAAACAGGGGAACTGCACGTGCACGACCTGAGATCCTGGAATGGGATCAATAAGGAAACAAGTTATTTTTACTAATACAAGACATTTGAAATTGTTTCAAGAAAAATGAAATTAGAGTTGCTTGGCTCTTCTTTTTTCAAATCATCTGAGATGAATCCTGCAGCCAGGCGGCCAATCTCAGAGGAAAAAGTACAGCAGCCGCCTGGTAGCAGTAACATTGAGCCATTTGTATGTTCATGATCTGCCATTCCAGGTTCAATGCGGTCAGCAGTTTCACACCCAACAGCTTCAATAACTGGCCACGTGATAGTCATCACCAACAATACCGGCTGACATATGGCTGACATTTGCCCTCTTTCCTTTCCGCTGTGGACTTTCATTGACTGACTCCTGTGTGAATATGCAGACACAGGCATGTGTTCATGTCAGCCAGCGCTGGTGTTAGTGTTAACATGTGTAGTAAGTGCACAGAATGCCTCTGTTCCCCAGGGAAATAATACACTTTCTCAACTATCTACACCCCAGCTTATGAACACTGTCAATATGCATGATCTGTCTACAGGCTCCCTCGAGACCCAGCAGATCTGTGGCTCTTCTAGCATGAAAGCATCTTAAAATGCAAGACCAGAAGACACAGTCGAAAGAGAAAGAGAGAGGTGGTAACAAGGTAAATAGCTGAGCACTGAAGGTATTTAAATACTTCTGGGGAATGGGGGAGTTGGAATGCAAGGGTCAGACAAGAAAAGTACAAAGACATAGTATGTCTGATATCTTGTGAAATTCTCTAACATTCCCACTAAATTTCCATCTCACTCTTACCATATCTCAGACCTCTGTAGCTTCACATTGCAGATGGTTATTGTACTTGCACCTGTGTCTTAATACGTATGTAAGAGGGAGAGGCAGACGGAGAGCGGCAAATAGTGCATGCCTGAGCGCATGTGTGTGCATGTGTGCTCTCTCTCACCCCTTGCCCAGCTGTCTGCAAACCACTGCAGCGTCTTCGTCCCCCCAGTCATCGCTACACACGGAACCCCACACTCCTCCCAGATAGACTTCCACCCTGCCATCTAGCTTGGAGCGGCCTCCTTGCAGACGTACAGAGCCTGGGTTGGAAAGAGGGTTGGAGAACAGTGGATGTGTAGTAATCCAGCACATACAAAATGGGGGATAAAAGATGACACAAAAAAGATGTGTCACACCATATCAAAATATATAAGTAGGGTGTTAAGAAAAACAGAAAGATAGTAAAGGGAAAAGGATGAAAGACAGGGAAAACAATAAAAGGGGCAGAAGTGGGTGCAAAGCGAAAAAAGAGAAACAGCTCAATCCAAGTTGAAAAAGAAGAGAGGGGGAGCAGGCTGTATTTGATTTCGTAAAGATGGGAGGAAAGCACATATAGAGGCGTACAACTGTCTTATAAATGATCCAATGAATCTGTCAGCATCAAAACGGCTGCATGTAGAAGGTCTTATTGCAGTTCAGTTCCTGACATCCATTGACATAATGTTTTATGCGTGTGTCGTGTCATCACATTACAACTAGTAAAAAGAAAACAACAATAAAGATACAAAATATAGTGCTGTTAAAAATAATACATATATAGGACAATAAAGCAGCTATTTGACTGCAAATGCATATTTAGCTTTCCCCAAAGAATAAAATATGTATTCACCCTGTATGGCCTCATACCTCACTGCCATACAATTGATTATATCACTGATTCAATTAATTTAGCCACAAGCTAATTAGGATTTGGAAGTGTTTCACAGAAGGTTAGAGTGTGTGTGTGTGTGTGTGTGTGTGTGTGTGTGTGTGTGTGTGTGTGTGTGTGTGTGTGTGTGTGTGTGTGTGTGTGTGTGTGTGTGTGTGTGTGTGTGTGTGCTGTTTATTGTTGGAGTAACCTGATTGCTTTGTGTGTATCACTTGGTATATTTGGGTTATTATGGCAACAAAGATTGTAAGAGTGCATGTTCACGCGCACGTGCGCACGCACGCACACACACGCACGCACACACACACACACACACACACACACACACACACACACACACACACACACACACACACAGGTGAACGTCTGCCTCTTACTGCCATCAGCATTTCTTAAGTTTAATTAAACATTCACTGCTTGGCTGTCTTTTTCTCGCAAAAAATAGAATGAACAGAATGTGGCCACCCCTTCAAAAGGTGTGTAATTGTCCAAACATCTTTAATAACAGGATCAATGTATGTCAATTCCATGTATCAGTTACAAGAAGATAATTTACCCATGCTGTGCCTACACACTACACGACTGAAAATACCACATATGCTGCTTGTGCCAGATGGAAATCGCACACTATTCCTTTCACCACTCTCTCTTACTTCTACCTTTCATCAATCCAGAGATGTGTAGCCCACTTTGTCTTTACTTTTGATTTTAACAACACTTAGTAGTCCAAGCCTGTATACTTGATAGGTGTTAGGTGATAATATGGTGTTCCCCATGTCAAACTATTTTAATGTGACAAGAGAGATTTTATTGAGCCTACTCACTTTACTCTCTGAGTAGGCCTATATAGCGTGCAAAGTACAACACACCATAAGCAAATACCTGTGCACTCATTACAGCACAAATGTGCTTAGACTTGCCATCTGCATACACTGTACTCACACCTGGGACACTGAAGGTGTGTCCTATCTAATTACTTCAGCATGGGCTTCCTCAGTTGAACACAATGGAGCTAGAAAATTGTTAACACAGTTGCACACCAACTTAAAATCCACTGTACAGTATTTTATATATATATATATATATATATATATATATATATATATATATATATATATAATAAGTTACAGGGACAATATTTATTTTATATATTTTACATATATATTTTATATAAATAAGTTACAGGGACAATATTTATTTTATATATTATATATATAAAAATAAATAAGACTTTTAAATTATCATTATCATTCCGTTCATTTGGAGATTTCGACTTCTATGTTCATAATGTTGTTGTTTTTTTCGACATATTACACATTTACAATTATGAATCCCAACGAAATCCTATAATGCTGTGTGTCTATTAAGTCTGCGTGTTACCTTGTTTACAGTCGCAGTACCCCCAGTCCACTCTGCCTTTGTGGTTCCTGAAAAAGCACCAGGGTCGGATCCTGCCGTCCGGGTTGCGACAGTGATTGTGTTCTCCTATTCCTTTTCCCGAGTAGCGCTCCTTGAAACCGGCCACTTCGGTCCAGTTCATGCACCGGGTGCCGGACTCAGTGACGTCTATAGCTCCCCGGTAGAAACCGTCTTTCCCACGGCTCTGGACGCAGTCAGTAAACGGCAGGATGAATGAAGGGACGCTGCTGGAATAACAGAAGCCGCTATCCGCAGCCAAAAGCGAGGCTGTTAGAGCAAGCAATGCCAAATTCATGTTAGGTATCTGGTTGTAGGCAGCGAAGACAGTGCTTCTACCATCAGTAGCTTCTATCATCAGCGGAGGAGACGATTTCCAGTCAGCCTCATCGCCCTGCCGTGGGACGAGAGTGAGAACCGGGAAAGGAGAAACGACGCGGATCAATGAAACTCCTATTTGCTTGTGCTAATGGGCAGGCAGCCCCCATCGACAATTTAATAACATAGGCCGGCTATAGGCCATATTCGCAGTAAATTGCCCCCATATTGCGATTTAACACCATTTAATTATATGTTGAAATTGTATACCATTCAATAGACCTATATGGCATTAATCAAAGGTCAACTTTACAGGGAGTAAAGGGGAACCCATCCTGTATAATAGGCTAATAACGTTAGGCCTAAATCATGTATAATCCCAAGTAATCCACATAGGGCTCCCAAAACGTTAAGAAATGGCTTTTTGTTGAGACAACATTCATGACCAAAATGCTTATTTGATTGCTTGGGTTTACTGAAAAGCAAGTTTTATTAAGGCGTATGCTTTATGACCTTTGGTGCGTTGTCATTTTAAGAAATGTCCTTTAACACTAACCTACACTATATTTAACCTCTCTTATCATAGTCTACTTTTTCTAACGCAAGTCACGTAGATCATACAGCCAAAGATGAACGTCTCTGATAGAGCATCTTTGATGACATGCAGACTGAAATGGACTTAATAGCGCCTCTAGTGTCTAAAATATAGTAGTATCCATGGTATTATTTGATTGGAGGAGGAATTTGGAAACGTCAAACAGAAGCGTCCTATCTGGTGACATAATCACGCCGCGTCTATTCTATCACAAAAGTGTTCACTCTTAATCGATACCGGCGTACGCCAAAACTCGCCCAGGTTGGCGGAGTTACTCGATACACCGCTCCATTCGCCGGTTGATCCACTCAAACCGGACTACCAAGACCGTTGCGGATGCAAAAAGCGCCTCAGTATACATTATTGAGACAACAGCCATTGAGCAGTCGCAACCGGTGTCTTTAACACTTTATTGTAGCGGCTAATTTAGCTAATTTACGTCACCAAGACTCAAAATCGAACCCGAGCGCCCCGGTGTCCATAACGAGTACACCCATTGTGACTTTAACGGCTACACTGGTCAATTGTTTGCTAATAATATAAGTTACCGTTATAGATAGCTAGCTAATCACATTTATATGAAACATTTTAATGTAACAACGACCAAGGATACTAAGACAGTTAAACATTGCAACTAAAGAAATGAATAGCCGACTGCAAGAGATCCGCGAGCGACAAAAACTTAGGCGGCAGCTTTTAGCTCAACAGGCAAGTGGACTGTGAGCCTCTTGTTGTTAGCAAGTAACGTTAGCTAGCTAAGTGAGCTAACGTAAGCTATAGCTAACGTTATCTGTTGACCAACTGTGGTGCTGCTAACTAGCTAGCTAGATTACAGAATTGTTGTAATGGAAACTCATTTTCGACTGTGTGGTGAACAAGGACGGAGTAGTGTCGCATAAATAACTTTACACACATGGGTGATGATAATTTAGCCGACATATCCGCATGTTTTGCTCTCGAGTGGACTGCAGGCGCATACGCACTGTAGCTACATGTAATAAATGAACGTAACATCAACATGTTGAAGCTATTTGAGCAACTAGCTATAGCTAACGTTAACCTTAACACAATTGACATCGTTGCGTGACATGTCACTTAGGATACATATAACGTTACAGGGAAATCTAACATTAATTTAGAGTAACGTTAACGTTATATGTAAAAGATGTAAGATAAGATGGAACTTTATTAATCTCGAGGGAACTTGTTAAACCTGGAGCTACATAACAGCAGTACAAATACTGAGACAGAACACGTTGAGTACAACAATACATTATATAACAAAGGAGACAATAGTAGAATTTGAGAATATGTGACTTTGCACTGACTTTCTCATTCTTGTCTGACCACAGTTGGGAGCTGAAAGCGCAGACAGTATTGGAGCTGTCCTCAACAGTAAAGATGAACTAAAGGAGATAGAGGAGACAAGAGAATCATGCAGGTAAGATATAACCCCAAAACAGTGAACAAATGTCAAGGATGTTTACAGGAAAACGCATATCAGGGCAGGATTGGGAGACATTAGAAAGTAAAGAGAGACTTGGAAAGAGTACACATGTTGCATTTTAGCTCTCCCCATGTTCTGCACAGTTTCTTAATTAATGAGGTGAACTGAAACAGAGGAGACGAAAGGAACAAAAGCTGTATAGAGGGTTTTCACCGACGTCACATTCTGGGCGGTAACCTGGATGCGCAGCCATATTGGAGGCACTAGGTGTAAACGACTGAATGGAGTAATGGAGTATTGTGCACTTTGGATACTTTAATACTTTATGTCTAAACAACAGAAAATCAAAACGCGTCCAAGATGCAAAGGCATATAGGGAAGGCCTTGGACCACAAAAAAGGAGCGATATTTTGAGAAATTACGGTTTACTGGCGGTGCAGATCCCTACAAGTTGGCTCCCTCTTCTTGGACCCATGGTGACCCAGTGATTCTTCCTTCAGTTGCATATACCGATATAGTCAACTACCTGTTTTTTTCACCGAGCCCATACACAGCGGAAGACCTTAAATCCTACAAAAGTTTGGAGGCTTATAACCAGATGGTGTGTGGATGGGTGAGGGAGACGCAGTACCAAGTCATTAACGACTGTTGTGTTGTGAAGGCCAAAGTAAGTAATGCAATAACGTCTTTAATCAACCTAACCTTAACTGTATATCATTGCGAGACCCAAGGTGTAGCCAAGTGACTCTCAATCGTTTATTTTCATTTCAAAGACCGAACAAGACAGATTTTTCCCTCGTAGATCCTGGTTGAGCTTTGCCAACCACAAGCGCCTCCTTTCCTCTGATAACTTCTGGCATTCCTCTCCCTGGTTTTTAATAACTTTTGGAAGTCGATAATATTCCAAATGTTTTTCTCGGTCTGACCTATTGTTACAACCTAAAACACGGCAATAATCAACCATTTTCGTTGACGCCGTTCGGGATCTACTTCAGTGCCTGTGCTTTGTTGTAATGCGGAGTACCTCCAATATGGCGACTTCTGGTCTGATGACGCGTCGTGAAAACCCTCTATTAAATCCAACAGTTGATATGTCATCAGATATTAAGGAAACATGCTAAGCTGAAATACTATCTTTTTTGACAACAATGCTAAAGCCAGTATTTTCTTCTTTTGAAATTTCCATTCCGTGAAAGAAGGTCTGTTTGTGTTTTGGCCTGTGTGTTGGTATCAACTGCCCATTTTGACAGCCAGGCCGGGTTGCCATATATACCTGTATAAACACAAACCCAGCGCACTACAGCTGTACAACAGCCATGAAAGCAGCAAACACACAAACGGGATCAACAGAGATAGATTCTACCCAACCTAAATAAACCTTGCCATGTTTATAACCGTTTTATGACCAGAGACGTAACAAAACACGGGTAAATATTGGAGATGTATTTGAAAGATGGACACAGCTTAGAGCCCAAAAGGACGTAGAATTGGCTAATTCCCTCCAGAACAGGTAAGCATTAGCTTCAGGCTAATTTATCACGGCTACTAGGGACGGGTATTTTCAGTCATTTCAACATTTGTACGTTTGTGTACCCAAATTGAGTTATATAGAGTACTCAAGTTAGTTACTCACAAAAACAATTAAGACACAGCCAGTGAAGTGATCCCTACTGGTGCTGGCTAACGCCAGCATGCTAACACTTGATAATTGCTAACGTTACCGGAGGACCAGGCAGGCGGGCCGCAGCTGTTTACAACATGTAGCCTGTTCAGCGGCCGTAGCCGACAAACTGTGAGTAATTTTAAGCCAATAAAGGGTGGCTGTAAATCGACTAGAGAGGACCGTGAGTTTGCTCTGTCTTTTGTGGTTGTTGCTGTAATTTTAAGCCGAGAAAGTGTGTCTGTCAGTCAGGTAGAGAGGGCAGCGAGGTCATGCTGTTTTAGCGGTTGTTGCTGTCATTTTAGGCCGAGATAGGGGGATTGTCAGTCAGGTACAGAGCTCCGCGTGAGCATGGACTGTCAACATAGCCAGCATCTAATGTTAGCTACTCCGCTGCGCTGTGGAGTAAAGTCTTGACTATGTGAGACAAGCGTCTAGCAACATTGTTGGATGCTGCGTTCTCAACCTGGCAACCTCCGTGAACTTTGAGTCTGGGGAGGAGGGGCCAGGGGAGACGACTCTCCAGTATTGTGAATTTGGACTGTAGTATCTATTTTAAATGCTAGCTATTACGTATTGCATCTTTAAGAGAAAGAAGAAAAGAGTGGGTGCATTTGAAAGGAGGAATGTTAAAGATGTGAATATGCTACATGTGTACACATGCAGGGACTTAATGGCATGAAGAACACAAAAGCTTCCAGTCCAAGCCATTTTAAGTTATTTGTGCCATTTAGGGCTAGTCCTTGTATTTGTGCATATATTGAGCATATTAAATACTCTCACTTTTCGACATTCAACAGCTCCTCTCGTTTCTTCATCTTGCTTGCCAGTTTTGTCTTGTCATTGTCAGTGCTAAAATGTTGATTTTGTGCATTACTAAGCCACAGAATCAGGGAATGTATTTCCGCTGTTTGTGTTTTGCAGAGCTTCATTTGACAATTCTGTCGCACCTTCCAAAAGAAAGGCACAGACGGAGGGAGAGGACACAGAGGAAGATGTGGAAGAACAAAAGGTGATCATTATGAATCTGCATGGGTTAAAAACAGCCTCCACCTTTATTGTAATGATAATAAACCTGATTAATATAGCACTTTTTCAAAACAAATGTTAGTGATTTAAAGTATAAAACCACAATTACATTGACAATTAAATCAAATTATATTAATAAAACATCAGTAGGAAACAACAAAAGCAGATAAAACGAAGAACATGTAATGGATGACACTTCAGGACAAGCCGGGGAGTGAGTATGTATGAGGGAGGATTTCAAATGACACAGACTGAACAAACTGCATCTTCTCAGGCAGTTTGTTCATCAGGGCAGTGGAAACAAAAGTGTGGTCCCTCCTGGTCTTTTGTCTGGACAGTGGGACAGTAAAGAGGGCCGTTGCCTGAGGCTTAGCTCCATTTGGCAGGTTGTAGCTGCAGGCTGTGAACATAAATGTGGCCACCATCCAAATGGTTGTTTTTCTCTTTTCTCAGCAACAGAAGCTGTGAACATGTTTAAATTTAATCTTCATGGGGGTTAGGTTGTAGGTTCTATCAAATTAAATATTTCAGCATATTGTGAAGCTTGAGGTTAACTATTAATGACTTTGGGTTGAATATGACATGGGCAGAATAAGGGTGTTGAAATTGTCTGCTTACTTTTTTATTTTCCGGCTGACTGATTTGAAACTGAGAATCTTGACTATTTAACTGTAAGCCCTTCAATATGTTTTATGTTTTTCCCTCTATTTGTTATCCCAACTTCTCTACTCATTTATTTGTTATTATAGGTAGTAATGTTCTCATGATTTTGATTCCACTTGTATTTTTTAAATTGCTTTATGATCAATTTCTTTTCAGTTGTATTCCTCTACCAAATACACGTGCCTCTCATTGCAGATAAATATTGTGTTTGTAGACAAACATATTAACCTCATTGTGTTGTGTGTTAGGAAGAGGTCGAGGTGCAACAGCCGGATGAAAGCAACCCATATGAGGAAGTGTACAAGGACTCAAGTACTTTCCTTAAGGTTGGACAACTTGCTGTCTCTTTCTTTTACAACGCAATGTCTCTTTTATATCATGTCTCACTAATTATGCTGTTGTAGCCTGTCAAGCAATGTTTTTATTTTTTCACTGAGGTAAATAAACTGGTTTCCCGAATGTAGAAATTAGCTACATTAGAAATGATCAAGAAAACCAATGGTAAAAAAAACTCTTTAAAGTAGTAGTATTGGGCACGTTGGTATTGTTTTTGTGTTACCAGTTGTGTATGTAAGCCATGACCTTAAAAGCAATCTACAATTGCAGTGGTAATACTGGTAATAGGGCTGGGCGATATGGAGAAAATGTCGATATTGCAACGATATTGTATGGTTGACTATTGGTGCTTTAACAAAATATTAGTTTTTAGATATATAAATCATCAATAATGTGGATATAATGACTAAGTGGCAAATAATAGAACAGCTAGAACGGTTTATTAAGTTCAGAAAATTGCATCACTTTACTGTACTGCAGCTTTTAAAAATCAGGAAAATAGCATTTATGCCATATTACGATATCCACAATCTAAGATGATATCTAGTCTCATATATCGATATATTATTGATATATTGCTCAGCCCTAACTGGTAACATTTGAGGGAAAATAGCAGGAAGAAGAGACTCCTAAATCTCAAGGTGTTCAAATGGGTTATACTGCATGACATTCCAAGCATATTTGGAACTAACCGTAATGAACTGCTGTTGTATACGAAAGGGAGGGGCTCGACCCTGCTCACACCACTGCTGTGGAATACCTACGTGCTGATTATGCTTTTAGCTTGTGAATACTTTTTTAAGGCATTGTGATTTAATGTGGAGACACATTGTATGTTTCAATGTGTATTGTATTTAAAGATAGTTTAATTCATAGGTCTAGTACTGTGCAGTTTTAAAAGTGAAGATAGATTTCTGTTCTTTTATCATGTTCAGGTGCAATAACAGTTTGGTTTCCAAAGAAAAATAACTAACTGTGATCCTTTTTAACCATCACTGTGCATCTTGAAGTTGTCCAAGGTTGTACATTGCATATTCAGTGCACATCTTTTCAATGTGTTTGTGTAAGTCTCACTGTCAGCAATGAGACATGGCCACATCAAAGTGAAATTATATCAGACCCACACTGTACATGTCAACAATTCCTGATTACCCCATCACATTCACTTTATTATGATACATACATTATCAGTATCAACCGCAAGGACTACTTTCGTTTAAAAAGACGTTGTGTTAAATTCCAACTCACTGAATGTGAGATGGCTTGGTGATGCCAAACAGTCTGTCAAAATTCTATTGACTTGTGACTAGATGGTGTGATGCAATAGGAAAACCTGTGACATTTGGCTGACTTAAAAGACACAAAAAAGTCCAAGCAGTCTGATAAAGATCGTTCTGTATCGGGTGTGCATCAGCCATCAGCCATTCATATCTCAAACCATGATACACAACTTTGTTAAATTTGTGATCCAAAGCTAGAAAAACAAGTTTGAGGTTGGATCTACAGTATGCCTTGTATCTAATCTTGAGCAAAGTAAGTGGAATGTTGATAACATCAGTGTTTCCCACACATAGACTAATGTGTAGCAGTGCGCCGCACTATCAACACCGGCCGCCGCACATTGCGTTTCGCTATTTTTTAAACGCTATTTAAAACACGTGTGGTGTTTGGTGTTTTTAGCCCCCAACGTCTCCTTCCAGGCAGCGCGGCAATGGTTATGTTTAGGGTTAAGGTGAGGGTTAGCTGCCTGCAAGGCGACGTTGGAGGCTTAAAACACCATTGAGCCCACCGTGCACACAGCGTCTGTCTCCATAAGGAGAGAAGACGGATGGCGAAATTCACAAGTTCACAAAATGTTGGTATCTATCTCGTGAGCACCTTTACACAATCACACTTAAAAAGTGCTATAAAAATATTTTATATTCTGAATACAATGTTGAGTCCCGACCCGACTCTTAGCAAACAAGCGAACGTTCCTGCTTTAGAAAGTTAACTAGTCGCAAGTTTATGGTTAAATGCAGTTGGGTTGTTGAGGTCAAAACACTATATGTCACATATATCACATCACATTATTCTCCTGGCATCAACCTGTTATTTCAGACTGTATTGAGTGTCACAGCCTGTATTTACAGGTTAGAACCAGTGTAATGATGGACATGAACCTGAATGTGTGATTTCACCATGCGGAAACTATTCATGCATAACGAGACAATGGGTGACTAAAAGCTTCTGCCACAAAACAAGCAAACATAACATGTTATTACAATACACATGAACTGCTTTTGCTGAAGTTGAATGCATTATTTCAGTTAGGGATCAAATTAGTGATCAGTTACACTGGGAAGAACAAAAAGCTTTAGAAAGCAGCTGTGGTGTCATTATTGATTCATGCTGAAGGATTCCCACTGCAGCAAAATATATATATATATATATATATATATATATATATATATATATATATATATATATATATATATATATATATATATATATATTCTATGTATAGATTAAGTGGAGTAATGGCGTCCTGAGCAGATTAAATTTGCTCTGTTTTAATAGCCGGTGGTGTGTGCACGTTAGTGTTTATGACTGTGAAAAAATGTAAACTATCGTGATTTGGGGAATGGTCTGTGAGAGCCATGTGGAGGCAATCCCAGCCCGCTGTTTTTTTTTTTTTCTTTTTTCTTCAATATTTCGAGTTCAGCCCCTTTTTAAAAAATATTTAATTTTTAGATATTGCAGAAATTGAATTGGAACTTGCAGTTTCGATTAGAGCTTTTTCAATTTTATATATCGAGCACTAAAATGCGTCAATACACATCAAGCTATTCATTTTTGTTTTGTCTCTGTTTGTGCAGATATATTTTTTGTTTGACCCTCTCTCCTGCTCATCCTATTTATCTTATTTCATTCATTTTCAGGGTACCCAGAGTTTGAACCCTCACAATGACTACTGTCAGCACTTTGTCGACACAGGGCACAGGCCACAGAACTTCATCAGAGATGTTGGTAAGTGTATGCTTGTGTGTGTGTGTTTGTTTCATGTACATGTGCATGCTTGTGTGTAGTTCTGACCTGGTTGTCATCTGTGGTTCAGGCTTGGCTGACCGATTTGAAGAATACCCAAAGCTCCGAGAGCTGATTAGACTGAAGGACGAACTCATCTCCACCACCAACACCCCTCCCATGTATGTTAAATGATGATGTGAATATTAGAGTAAATTTTTGCCTGAATGCCAATGTGATTACACCCAGAGATAATAACTTGACTTAGAAAGAGTTGAGATGAAAAAGGTTTGCTATTGAAGATGTGTATGTCTGTGTGTTCAGGTACCTCCAGGCTGATCCAGAGCACTTCGACCTGCAGGATTTGAAGTGCAAGTTTGATGTAATTCTTCTTGAGCCTCCCTTAGAGGAATACTACAGAGAATCAGGCATCAGCCACACCGAACGCTTCTGGACCTGGGATGATGTATGTACAGAATGCTTCTTATACTGGTTTGCATTAAGCAGTTTGTGCTAGTATGGTGTGAATAGATACAGAACATTGTTATGGCTGGTTCAACAAAGAAGGGAGGCTTTAACAATTATAAACTGAAATTTAAGGTGAGTAATAATAATAAATGCACAGTGTGGTGTAGAAGTCGGTATAATGTATGAAAGTGTATGACTGTACTACTGTGTGAATGAATTAGGGCTGCACAATATATTGTTTATTTTTATCCGTCATTGTAATTTCAACTGGCCTAATATACACATCGCGAAAGGCTTTAACATATCGCGATAGACACAAAACAGATTTTTTTTTTTGTGTGTTAGTTGAAAGAAAATATCGGTAGAAACTTTTAAATGTAACTGTCATTCTTTTTTTTTAGTGGTGCCTTTTATATTCAATATAATGTTCAGTTTGTCCATTAAAGAATGTTGGAAATGATTTCCTTTTATTTGTTTTAAATTCAACAAGCAATTTGTTGTATTGTAGAAGAATAATGAAAGCAGCAGAAATGGAGAACTGAGTACATTTTAATATCTGTTTATGTAACGCGAGTAATATCGTTAGCGCTATATTCAACAACATTATCGCATATTTTCCTCATATCGTGCAGCGCTAGATTGAATGTAGTCCAATGAATTCAGGGAGTGTTGAAGATATCTGCACACTGGCATCTGGGCAGGCAGGCTTAAATAACTTCCAGGAACACTGTGTATAGGTTTCCCTCGTACAGCTAAGAATCTGCAACACGCATACACACACCATTCTGCATGAATGATTTTGACGTTGTGTTCACTCACCCCTCTTTTCCTTCTCTGCTCTCTGTTATTTTAGATCATGAAACTGGAAATTGAGGAGATATCAGCTCCACGTTCCTTTGTTTTTCTCTGGTGTGGCTCTGGTGAAGGCCTGGACTTGGGCAGAATGGTAACATGATCCCTCATTCAGTCAAAGCACACATTTAATTACAGGCAAACTCTTACTTGGTGTCCAATATGGTACATCTCATATTCTTTACAGGTTTTACAAGGTTTTGCAAATCAAGGCATGAAAGTTATTTTTAACACTGCCATTTTCAAGTCATTCAGGAACTCACAGGTTCAGTGTGCATTGGAAAACTGATTTGGGCAACTGTTTGTGTGATGTTATGACTGCTTTGAAAACCTTGTACGTCTGTTCATACCAGACTATTCAAGGCTGAAGCCACTCTGCAGAGATGCCATGGTTCAATTCCAGCAAGTTGTCAAACAAACCGTATTATTTACTTTGTTGTATTGTTGCTGTCAATGGTGTGACATATGCCCTCTTTTGAGCTAGTCAGTATCACTGAGTCACAGTCTGTCTCTTTGTGTTTAGAAAATAGATTTCGTAGTAGCCTTTACCAGGGCAGGTATGTTTACACAGCATTCAACAACTTTATGATTGACATTGGGAATGTGGACGGATTTTCCCCATTGTCTGTCCATTCTTTGGGGTCACAAGGGCTAGGGTAATGAAACCAAAAATAGAAATGTGTAGTGAGGCCAGCTGATGATGTTGATGTCAATTTTTACATTTGAGTTTTATATATTACAAAAAAAAAAAGTAGAGACAATGTGTGACTGCAAACTGCTAAAGGAATTTTGGTCTAATATAAAAAAGTTGTTCTTGGGCGACCTCTAGCTCACCCAGTAGAGTGTGCGCCCCATGTAGGCTGAGTCCTTGGCAGCGGCCAGGGTTCAAATCTGACTCGCGGCCCTTTGCTGCATGTCGTCCCCCCTCTCCCTCCCCTTAACTATTTTCAAGCTGTCCTATCAATTAAAGGCCATAAAAGCCCCAAACATATAAAAACAAATAATTGTCTTGTATGTTTGGCTAGTGCCATTATCAAAATACAGAAAGTGAAGCATAGACAACTTTAGGAAGGGAAGGCTGATCGTGTTTATTGTAAGATAAATGGAAAAAGCTGTTAAACTACAATGACTAGTCTGTTTTCTCAAATAGCATTCCACTACTTCCAACAAAGAACAAGATACCAGCTAAACTGGGAAGCCAAAACATGATGTTTTGTGCAGATTACTCGGAAACCTGTATGTACTTATTGTACGTAAAACTGAGATAATCACTGGCATTATTGCTTTTAGAACCACAGAGTAGGTCATGCACTTTTCAGCAGTGAGACATCTGCCTGGAATCACCAGATTTATTTAATTGAATTTACATTTCTGATTTGCTATGTGATGTTCCATACTGTAGATGGGAAGGGAAGCCTTACTGTGCATTCACTGTGTTGCATGTCTGCATTAATCCTCTCAGATTAATTAAAAGATCAACCTGTAAATATTAACAACCACAAAAGGAGTACTTGTACACACTCCGTCATAATACTTCCCCTATTACACCCATTTCAGTGTTTGAGGAAGTGGGGCTTTAGGCGGTGTGAGGATATCTGTTGGATCAAGACCAACAAGAATAACCCAGGGAAGACCAAGGCACTGGACCCAAAAGCAGTATTTCAGAGGACCAAGGTATAGCAGAAATGTGAAATATATGTTCATGTTAATGTAAATATTACATACCGGTAATCTAAGTGCTTTGGGATATGTTGATGTAGATGTAAGATACACAATTTAACAAGAGTCATCTACACATGATAATTGTAAAGTTAAACCAGTTAAAATTGTATATCATGATGTATACAACATATTCCCTTCAGGAACATTGCCTAATGGGAATCAAAGGAACGGTGCGTAGGAGTACTGACGGTGACTTCATCCATGCTAACGTGGACATTGACTTGATCATCACCGAGGAGCCTGAGATGGGAAACGTAGAGAAGCCTGTGGAGATCTTCCACATAATTGAGCATTTCTGTTTGGGCCGCAGGAGGTTGCACCTGTTTGGACGAGACTCAACCATCAGACCAGGTGAGATGGACATGCTCTTTCCTTTCCAAAAGTTCGGTAATAACTGCTTGTTGTAGGTTTGCTTTTAGTTCTGTCTTCCTCCGTGCCTCTGCTTGTTTCTAAATACCCATGTTGTTGCTATTTATTTATTTTCTTCTCTTTCTAGGCTGGCTGACTGTGGGTCCTACTTTGACCAACAGTAACTTAAACCCAGAGTCTTACGCCTCACATTTTGTCAACTCCCACCTATCTGGCTGCACCGAGGATATTGAGAGGCTGCGGCCTAAATCTCCCCCTGCTAAGCTTAAGTCGGACCGTGGTGGCGGAGCACCCAGGGGGGGACGTGGTGGGCCAAATGCAGGAAGAGGCGGAGACAGAGGCCGAGAAAGAAACCGGCCAAATTTCCGTGGGGACAGAGGAGGGTTTAGGGGCAGGGGGGGGCCGCATAGGGGCTTTCCACCTCGCTAGAGGAAAGATCTCATGCCAACCAGACTGATGCTAGGAATCCCCATCTGCATTATCTGCAAAAACAAGCTCATCTGTAATGCTGTCGGGGTATAGTATGATATCGTTATTATGTGACAGCTGAGTACATTAGCGAATGTGATCAATCTTTTTGAATATTTTTGTTTTGTTTATATTTTTTCATGGATATACTTAAGATTGAGTGGATATTGTCTGAATAAACATTCCTTTCACTTTTTGTGTTCATGTGTTTTGTGATTTTTGTATTAGGTTCTGTCTTGTCTTTGAATATCTATACAGTTATGGATGCAATGTCAACTGTTACAGTTCAAAGAAAACGAAAACTCCGGCACTCAGATAACTTTTTATTCAATGTGGGCAAAAGCGAATGTGTTTCAGCTAGAAGCGGTCATTAGTGTAATTAAAACTATCAGACAAGGCAATTAATATAGCCTACACAGTTAAGGTTCAAACATCAATCAAGATAGAGGTTACATAATTAAGTAATAGGATCCATACGTGGATGAAGCGCTCAGAAATGTCATAATGGGATCATCTAGCTCTTATACTGATCAAATTTCAAATGCTGTGAGTGCCAGAGTTTGTTTTCTTTAATCTTTGTCACGGCCGGGCACCCGATACACGGTATAAGATTTGAAGCTGCGCAATAAATATAACACACTCTACATATCCCTAATATGTAGAGTGTGATTGAAAGTAAAAAAAAAACCCACTGTATTGTAAAGATACAAGAGGATTGTTGTAATTTTTAGACAATATGTCATTTCAAAGTATTAAACATGAGCATCAGCTATCTTCTTTTCGTGCTCTGCCTGCCGTTGGAATGTTGGTTGCATGCTGAGCACGTATGGAGTATGGAGAATGTCAACCATGCAGACTTAAGAAGGGGGACCGTTTGAGGAATGTCATGCATACACATGTCATGCATGAACAGTACACGTTCCTTTTTTATTTTTTATTTAACCTTTATTTATTCAGGGAAGGTTCACTGAGAGGTAGCCTCTCTTTTGCAGGAACGCCCTGATCACGTTCACACAGTTACACATTCATACCTGGAAACTGCCCAGTACAACCACAGTCTGATCTGCTGGCCACTGAAGCATTTGGGGTTAAGGGCCTTGCTCAAGGGTACCTCAGTGGTGATAATGAGGGCGGGACAAGCGCTGCTTTTCACTTTCACTTCCCAGATTTTATCCTGTCGGTCTGGAGATTGAACCGACAACCTCCCGGTCACAAATTTGCTTCCTCTAACCTTTAGGCCACCACTGCCCTTTTTGCTGGCTCTGGGTCTGGCGTTGCTTAACAGTTTTACCAAAAGGTAAAATGGCCTCCTGAAGCAACATGAGGTCGGCATAATAGTGATCTCTGCCTACCAGATACCAATACATTTTGAACATTTTATAAAAGCCTACTGGTTGACCTATTCTTTGGTTTTCAGTAAAACGTGGATCGATTGTCATGAAATTTGGTACAGACAGATATTCAGCATGTTTAAAAATTGTCATTGTGATCATGTTTGCGTACTGTAGATAACATTTAGCTCAATGTACCACTATGTCTAAATACTGCCCCACTGAGCCCTTAGCATGGCTGCAGAATCGCAGTCTTGTACAGTTTTTGTGTGAAGCATTTTGTTTTTTAAATCTTGGATCCTTGAGTTACTTGTGTTGTTTTGTCTTTTTTAGCTTCATTCTTAAGACAAAAGGAGTTTGCTAGACTCATTTCTCAATCCCCTGCCAGTTCCTGTTGTGCCTGTTAGCGCAGAACACGTCACCCCTCCTGCCTATTCGACGTGGGCTTTGGTGCACTACTTCGTCCAACCTGAGCACAAGAAAGAATAATTAAAACACACCCCTGTGGGTGTGCAAAACATTGTGTGTGTAAGTTTATCAGTTGTCTAGGTTGCCCCTTGTGTTGCCAGTGTTACTAGGTGTGTCACTTGTAAATGTGTTATAACAATATTTCCCTCTATTTTTAAATTATTTAATTTGTTACGTGCTTTCCCATTAGGTCGCACCTCACACTGCTGGGATAGTAAAGAGATTTTACACTTAAAAATGGGTATTTAAAAATGTAGCCCTACATGTATTGCTTTATTATTAAATAGTAAGTAGTCTATGAGATGTTTCTGAAAACTCTATAACTCTGTATCTCGACCACCTACAATCGCCGGTTCTATAGCCGGTTAGGGTCATTAAAAAGTCATCAAGATGAAGTCCTGGAAATGACATCAAAATTATGCCCATGTTGGTAGTGATCTGGGCCCCATTTCAGAAAGCAGGTTTAGTGAAAACTCAGAGTTGACTGAAACTCTGGGTTTTTGGTTTCAAAAAGCCAGTTTACCTTATCTCTGAGTCAGTGTGAACCTAACCTGCTTTCTAGCAGGTTTTCTTCTTTCATTGTAATTTCATAGTCATGGGCCAATGCTGAAAATTTTACAGAGTCATGTTGGGCTGTGGAAGTGGATGGCCCCTCTTCCTTGTAATCCCTACCCAGCATTGCTCTGTTAAAGAAATAAGGTGCAAGTTTTGTCATGATACACCAATAGTTAAACTGTTAGATGCAAGGTGTAAACCTCGGCCTTTCTACGCTTGTGGCAGCTGACGATGTGTCTTCGTCATCATCCTATGGACAGCATTATGTGTTCTACTTTAACCATCTCAAGTATCAAGTATTAATTTATTTGTCATTTCACTGAGTACTTGAGAAACGAATAGTTGTTTCTTATCAGTCACAGTACAAATAATAAAAAGAGAAATAAATACTTATGAGTTAAATGTTTATAATATCTAAAAATGAGTTAAAAACAAACATACACAATATTAAATATGGGCAGTTTTGGGATGGCTGAAAAGTGACTGTTTTCTTAAAGAATTATACTGCTATAGGGTAAGCTAAACAACATCACAATAGCTTGAAATAAAAGTATACATTTTTTGTGATGCTGATGTATATTTAAAAAATGTATCATCTGTTATATCAACATTGACATTTTAGTTACAGCAATATCTTAAATTAATTGATTAGGAAGATTGAATTGAATAAATAGCAAATAGTAGCAAAGTACCTTAAAGTTTTACTTTAAGGTAATTTCTATTTCTATAATTATCAACAATATCTATCACTAAATATTGGATTTAAACTGATTTTATTGTATTTTGTTTCTTTTATTATTATATCTATTACACCTTAAGTAGCATATGTTTGATTGTGACATTTATTGTGTTCTTTTATCACCTACTCAGTTTGTGCATACCTTGGCTCTTCAAAAGAAAAGATAAAAAAGAACAGTAGAGATTAGTTTCCCATTGGCTGTCAGAGGTTTGAGAATGTAATCATTCTCACTGGTCACTCTCAGTGGAACTTAATACCATCTCATCAGGAACACTGTATCCTATGGCGGAATTATTCTTGGAAGTCCACGTCATATTTTGGTATTTACCGAATAAATATTGTCAACTTCCTCCTTCAACCTGTGCAATCAAGTAGTAGTAGAAGGAATTCCGCAGCTACTTTTGTTCTGCTGGTTGAACATGTGAAGGGAAATTTCTCAGTATCTGTTGTCGGTCCCCACCCATGTCTCCACCCATATCTGCTGATCTGTTCCCCTTCATGTTTCAGTACATCTTATCCATACAGAAGTGTCATCAGGTACATTACAATATGCAGAGACATAGACATACATGTGTTAACCAAAAGACAAAACATGATACTCCTACTAACATTGTGTTATTCTCTAGAGATACTTTGTGTTATTGTCAAGGAATACAAAAACAGTTATATATTGTTTCACAACTTCATTTATTCTGTGAAAGTTCTGTGTTTGTTTGACCCATCTACCTCACATTCCACTCACCCTTAACTTAACTTACTCAGTCTTAATACCGCTTTACATAACTTCCTTCTTTGCTCCCGTCTTAATTACTAATTACTACAGCCACTAGACAGCTACCTAACAATAAAACATAAAATTGGGTCGTAATTGCTGCATGTACAAACAACCTATCGTTATTTGGGGCAAGACAGCCTCCCATAAATACAACACCAAAAGTGATAGAGACTGTTAACTACAGTAGGTGTCTTTGCTGACTGATTGAGAGTAAGGTACCCTAAATCAGAGGTTCCAAACTAGGGAATGGGGCCCCTACATTTTAAAATTGAACCATCATTAATGCTATTCATTTTGCATGTGATTCTCCTGATATGACAAGTCAAGATGTCTGCTCTGAAAAAGTTTTTATGAAAAAGAGGCATTACAGAAAAGGCTTTGGGACAACTAGGTAACATTACAGTAGCTTTTGTGCAAAATTATTCCAGAAGGTGCTTATTATCTTTTGGAAAAAGTAGGAGGTCACCTAACCTGTTATTAAGTACCTCTATACAAATCATCTTTGTGTTGGTTAATAAATCCATGTGTGCTAAACAGTTAAACAGTGCATTAGACCTATGTAGAGCCATCTCAGTCATTCAAGAAATGATCCACAAAATGTGGAGATAATCAGAACGATATCATAGAACTATGTAGTTTATCTACCTACCTATCTATCTTTTCAAAGAAAGGTGCAATATAAAGCATATTAACCCTCAGAGCCCTACGGCATCGTCCACGATGAGATACGGCACCTCTGATTAATATTTAGATAATTTGATAACGGTTTAATTTAGCCACTTACCGATTTTTGCTGCTAAAAGCTAAGGTGTTAGCCATCACGGAGGTGTCTTTGGTGTCTTTGTAGCCTTTACAGAAGGTTTTCTATCCAGCCTGGAAGTTGTGCCTCTTTTCGGAGTTGTTCAGCAATAAATCCAAACGCTTACATCCAAGATTTATCCGCATACATTTAGGCCTTTTTTGAAGAAATGTAAATAGTTTGTCCTTTTACATGAGTTATAATGTTCATTATGTTTATTTTTGCACTGTATGACTCCAAATATATAGTAGAACTGTTTTAGAACATTGCTGTGTGTGTGATTTCAATAAATATGAGATTATTATTTGATTATTGGCATAAGTGAATGTCATGAGGGCAAAAGCATCTGGACTTTTTTTGAAAAAATGTATATATTTACTCAACTGTATAAGTTATAATGTTTATTTCTTCACAGTGTGACTCCTAATACATATGGGAACTGATTTAGACAGGAAATTGGCTTCACTTTTATTGATATGTGTGTGATATCAATATATATCTGTGAGATTCATGTTCCGTTTTATTTATTTATTTGTCTTTAAGGTCATCCAACCTTTTTTTACATTCAAGTGACCTCACTGCAGCACACATATTCTAATAGCCCAGTTTTTCCTGAAAAAAAATGATGTTCAGAAATTGGCTGTAGACAACAGGGTTGATGTTTTACAAGCTTTTTTAGAAAATAAAACCAGACGGACAATGAACTGTAAAAATGGCCTTAGGGATCTGAGCGTTAACAATTTCAATTGCTTATCTTTTGCATAAAGTGTTGTCCCTTTGTCATGTTTAACATCATGGCAGGTAGAACAGCGTGTAGAAACCAACTGTCACCTCCACAGTTAGCATACTCAATGATCCTGTTTTTATGTAGGTCTAGTTTTATGATGAGTTGAGTAATGTATGTGTAGATTGTGTGTCTGTGCCAAATGGATAGTAGCCCTGTGCAAATATAGTAATAATATAATGTGTTTGATAAATTGATTTTTGAAAAAAATGAGGATTTTAAATATGTTAATGTTGGAACTACCACATTACAAAAGCACCGCATGTATGAAAGAATGACATTAAATTCTCAATAACTGAATATGAGGCAGCCCCTGTTGAACACAATGAAAGATATGCTTTCCCGCTGGCTGCACAGAAGAAACAGCACACAACCTGCTACAGCTGCAAATACATGAATAATAAATAGCAAACTGATTGAGGATTGGCTTAATTAAAAGAGGTATGTCATTGAGTGGACAGTCTAAACCAGAATGGTGCTGACTTTTTAATTCATGTTGAATAATGAAAAAACATAAAAACTGCAGCTGTAAGGCATTGCGTCAATGTTATAAGTAATTCATTATTTTTTGTGATACATATATATCTGTTCTATAAGACTAGTTGTTGGTATACCTTAGGCATGCTGCCTAGACTCAGTAGGGTGTTCCAGGCTCACTACCTAGGCTCACTGCAAGCTTAATGACATGAACAAGATGGTGTAGGGTCTACCATAGTACAAGGTCTGTTGAGGTTGTTTTCATACAATAATATTAATGTCATTACAGACAAATCATCTTTGTAAGACTTAGTAACAAAATTGCACTATAGAGGTTGAGACTTGGCAGCGTATGGATGTTTGAAATAGCAAGAAGGCTTTATTTACTCACACAGTATTCGTATTCACGTCTATCAACTCTTCATCAACCAACCCTCCTCCTCTCTAACCTAACCTAATCTTTTCACATGGAAATAACACAAGAGAACAGGTCCTGCAAGTTATTTATCAGCTTTGAAAAATAACTTCTTGTCTTTCTCACAAAGCCCTCACTGACTAGTCTTCACTTCCATCTTCACATCTTTAAGGTGCCAGGTTCCTTCTTAGTGTCAGCTTGTGCCATTCATTGAACAATTGCTGTGACTATAACAATATTGCTGCACAATTGGACTTGGAACACCACCAAGGTAAGAAAGCAAATATTTAAGTTTGACATGGCTGTGTATAACTAATATATCCTACTACATATTTAGCAATTCATTTCAATGTTTAATACATATGTGCTTACATAAATGTAGTATATATGTAGAATTGGTGGTTTTCTGTACCACTTTCTTTGACTGGGAATTGAATTGTTTAATGAATGATTTGCATTTGGGCTCAGAAAGCTATCAATGGAATAATAACTATAATTCACAATCTATGCTTTTCCTTTTCTTCCATGTGTATTGCTTTCACATTGCATGCTTTTATTGACTATTATTTCCCATTTCAGCTCAGACACACCTTTGATATCCATTGTGTCATACAGCATCTTCTTAAACATAAGACAAACAAATCCTGAAGAACAATGCATTATTAAAAGTAATGCATATTATTCTGAAGGCTGTAGCAGTTAAACAAACAGTAGCCTGTATACTTAACACTAATGGATTTCAATGCTTGGCTTATCGGGCATTGCTGCTCTATGAGCACCTAAGTGTTCTGTCAGCTGGATATAATGAATGCAGTGAGCAGAGCGGTTTTTATGCTAAGGCAGCTAAGATTGTCTAATTCAATGAATTTAACCCTTGTAAAGACAATTTTTTTTATCTGACAAATACATACCAATAGTTATGACATGTATATAAAGTACAGCTATGTATTCTGATACAAATAAGTGGTGAATATCTGTTCATACAGGCTTAGCTGTTGACAAAGTTTAGAAATACTGTCTCACACTCATCTCTTTTAAGCATTTGCTAAATTATGAGGACAAGAAGAACATACAGTACATAGTCAAAGTGATGTTATTGTGTATTAATAAGACACTTATTTGACACACAACTGCTTGAGAGGAGTTTTACATCTCATTTTTCCTCTCTCTCTCTCTCTCTCTCTCTCTCTCTCTCTCTCTCTCTCTCTCTCTCTCTCTCCACCGCACCCTCGCTAACGTGAAAGTGTCATCTGCTGCCAACTGTCCTTACTGCGCTCAGCTGAAAAACAGTTCATCAGTAATATGTTAATGTTAATTTGTACATTTGAAAAGAAAGGTCAAACAGAGAAAAATAAACAGTAGCAAAATAAATAACGTACAGCTGGAAAGAAGTAATAGTTAATAGGAAAGCATATGAATTTACCTGTAGCCTTGGGCAGCTCCACCGACTTCGTCAGCATCCTTTTCTGCCGATTCTATATATGTAGAATCTGAGCAAATGTTCTTATATTTATGCTTTTTTTAAAATATACAATTTCTTTTATATTTATGCAGTTATATTTGAATAGCATATCTGAAAACACATCTGAATATGGTCGGTACCCTAACAGTATGTATGGATGAGCAGTGTGTAAGTGCTCTGTAGATTTGGAATGTGTATGGATGAGCAGTGAGAATGTGCTTTTTAAGAATTAGTATGTATTTAAAGTAGCAGCGGTCAGTTAATGTTTTGCACATTGTCTATGTTTTGGTGTTTTTGCCTGTGGTTTTACTGTGCGCGATGTTTTTAGATTTTTATATTTTGTTATGTTTTTTGTATTGTCCATGCAGCAACTTTCCCTTGTCAACACTAATTTCCTCTAAGGGAGACAAATGAAGATACCTTGACCTTGATCTGCATATAGTGGTGTTAGGGATGAAGCAGTGAGGCAACAAGGACACTGTGCTTTGTGGTGCTGTTGAATTGTGTTATGTTAAGATGTGTTCCTTTTATTTAACATCCTCGTTGATATAAATGGGGTCAACAAAATATTAAATACTTCTAAGTATTGCAATGCAATATAACAGCGTCGCAAACTATAACCTCTAACTGACCATTCACTTGAATCAACACCTCTCTAAACAGTTTATATTAAACCTGAACATTATTACCTTTATGAAGGTATGATTTACTGCAAAGCTAGAGCAGCTAATCTGACAACAGAATGTATATTAGAATGGCATCAGTGTGTATATTTGTTCTGCATATTAAAATGTATTGAAAATGTTTTTATACTGAATTCTTGATATTTCACAGGAACGAGAAAAAGGGAGGATGGATCGTCTTATATTCCTTCTATTAGCAGGTATTTCTTGGAATAAATGCTGTGCGTGTGTGTGTGTGTGTGTGTGTGTGTGTGTGTGTGTGTGTGTGAGACAGAGAGAGAGATATTATTATATATAATTTATTTTGAATTTAAGTTTAATCATTGTAATTTTTTCTACAGGACTAGTGAGAACAGTGTCAACGTCAGATACAACCACTATTGCAACAACAGGTAACATGATGATATTACTTTACTTTCTTTTAAGACAACATTTTGGCAAAAAATATGTGCTGGAGAATACTCTTAAAGCAAGTATTCACATGGTTCCACAGGCGACCTGTTAGTTATATTTATTGACCTGTCATCAAGTGTAGCAGGAGTATGATTTCTTCAGTGTCTTTCTTTTTATCTCTATATATATGATGAAGCAAATCACATAATCGGCTATGTTTTATATTTTATTTAATTTTTTAACTTGTGGCCACTGCATCGAGGAGTAAACCTCTATATATGGGCGCCTGCTCTAACAGGTGAACTACCCAGGCGCCCATCATAGGCTATGTTAAGAAGTAAACTCTGCCTCTGTAATAAAACAGTAAGAAAAAGCCTGGCAGACAATATAGCGGACCAACTGAATGAGTCTAAAATATAGCTACATTTACGAATGACTGCTCTTAACTACAACCATTTAAGGAGATACTTGTCTTTTGCACAAACCAAAAGTGGTACGCTTTGCCTGCAAAAGCGAGCAGTGGAAGTTAATATCTTACTCAGGAAATTTATATTACAGGCTAGCCCATATGAGAGAGAGAGAGGGAGAGAGAGAGAGAGAGAGAGAGAGAAGATATATTTGCACATTGCACTCTAGCATTGTGGATCAGTGGTTGTAATTGATCGTCATGGTAAATTTCCAAAGAGTACAACCGTTAATTTGTGCAAATGATTTGTACCCTTACTCCTTGAATGGTATGAAGGTTTCAGTTAAGAGCAGTAGTCAGTAAATGTAGGCTAGAGTTTTAGGCTGCTTACGCATTCAGTCGATCCACAATTGTCTGTCACGCTTTCTCTCGCTATTTTATTATAGCGGAAATGTTTCATTTTTACAAATAGGTTACCTAATGTACTTCACTTCCATAAGAAGTTGCTGCTCACTCTGTATCAAGTATGCCCAACGTGTATTCTCCATTTTAGCATCAGTAAATCCGTGATCGACCTTGTGGTCTGTTGAACGTGAACACACATCTATCCAAATTACGTCAACCTGGCTTGACCTATTTGAACCTCATCAGCCTGTCTTGGCCATCGTGAAACGCACCAAGCCAAGATGCACCAATTATTATTTGATTGCCCCCTGATCGCTGGCTGTAGTATAGGTAATGAATCCTACCCCCTCCATGTTAGTGGATGGGACAAGGGCCAAACAACAAAATCAAAGTACACGTCAAAGTTTTCCCAACAATGTTTTCTGTTATTTAAGGGGGTTCTGATCACACTGTTCAAATGTTAGTTTTTCTGATAAAATTGCTTATTGTTAGTTATTTAATGCAATAAAAACGGGGTGAAACATAATGATTGACAGATGGGATTGACTCACGGTTGGTCGAGCAGGTGTATGGGCGGGACTTTGATACCTCGGTTCCACCACCCGAACACTACGGCGCAGACTCTGGCTCCAAAATGACAAGATGGCGGCGCCCATTTCCAGGATATTTTGGCTTCACTTTTGTATAGTCGGAGGAAGTGGAAACGCGTTATTAATCTTTATATACAATCTATGCTTGAGACCCAAAAGAGAAATATTGTAGTAAATAGGTTGATGCTGAGCTGATATTCAAAAATACCAGCTCAGTGCCGGAAACTAGGGCAGTGGCAAATGTGCTGGTGGAGGCAATGTCAAACAGTTCCTACTTCTCCGTTCCAGTGGATGCATCAAGCGTTATTGCAACAAGTAAGAGTTGTCGTATACATCGTGTTTATTACTATAATTTAATACGGAGCTGCATTTGTTACTGCTCGTAAAGCTCCTGCAAATGCTACAATGATCAGAATTTTGTTGTTACAGGAATTAGTACACAAACAACTGCACCTACATTATTCATAATAATACATCATTAATACATAATTTATGACCTCACCAACAGTCAACGTGACTTCACCACCAGACAACGTGACCTCACCAGCAGTCAATGTGACCTCACCACTAGTCAACGTGACTTCACCACCAGTCAACGTGACTTCACCACCAGACAACTTGACATCACCACCAGTCAACGTAACCTCACTACCAGTCAACGTAACATCACCACCAGTCAACGTGACCTCACCACCAGTCAATATAACCTCACCACCACTCAACGTGAACTCACCGCCAGTCAACGAGACATCACAGCCAGTCAACGTGACTTCACCGCCGGTCAACGAGACATCACAGCCAGTCAACGTGACCTCACCGCCAATCAACGGGACGTCACCACTGCTCAACGTGACCTTACCACCAGTCAACGTGACTTCACCACCAGTCAACGTGACCTCACCGCCAGTCAACGTGACCTCACCGCCAGTCAACGTGACCTCACCACCAGTCAACGTGACTTCACCACCAGTCAACGTGACCTCACCATCAGTCAACGTGACTTCACCACCAGACAACTTGACATCACCACCAGTCAACGTAACCTCACTACCAGTCAACGTAACATCACCACCAGTCAACGTGACCTCACCACCAGTCAATATAACCTCACCACCACTCAGCGTGAACTCACCGCCAGTCAACGAGACATCACAGCCAGTCAACGTGACTTCACCGCCGGTCAACGAGACATCACAGCCAGTCAACGTGACCTCACCGCCAATCAACGGGACGTCACTACTGCTCAACGTGACCTCACCACCAGTCAACGTGACTTCACCACCAGTCAACGTGACCTCACCGCCAGTCAACGTGACCTCACCGCCAGTCAACGTGACCTCACCACCAGTCAACGTGACTTCACCACCAGTCAACGTGACCTCACCATCAGTCAACGTGACGTCACCACCAGACAACTTGACATCACCACCAGTCAACGTAACCTCACTACCAGTCAACGTAACATCACCACTAGTCAATGTGACTTCACCACCAGACAACTTGACATCACCACCAGTCAACGTAACCTCACTACCAGTCAACGTAACATCACCACCAGTCAACGTGACTTCACCACTAGTCAATGTGACTTCACCGCCAATCAACGGGACATCACCACCGCTCAACGTGACATCACCACCAGACAACTTGACATCACCACCAGTCAACGTAACCTCACTACCAGTCAACGTAACATCACCACCAGTCAACGTGACCTCACCACCAGTCAATATAACCTCACCACCACTCAGCGTGAACTCACCGCCAGTCAACGAGACATCACAGCCAGTCAACGTGACTTCACCGCCGGTCAACGAGACATCACAGCCAGTCAACGTGACCTCACCGCCAATCAACGGGACGTCACCACTGCTCAACGTGACCTCACCGCCAGTCAACGTGACCTCACCGCCAGTCAACGTGACCTCACCACCAGTCAACGTGACTTCACCACCAGTCAACGTGACCTCACCATCAGTCAACGTGACTTCACCACCAGACAACTTGACATCACCACCAGTCAACGTAACCTCACTACCAGTCAACGTAACATCACCACCAGTCAACGTGACTTCACCACTAGTCAATGTGACTTCACCGCCAATCAACGGGACATCACCACCGCTCAACGTGACATCACCACCAGTCAACTTGACCTCCGCACCGGTCAACATGACTTCACCACCAGTCAATGTGACATCACCACCAGTCAAAGTAACTTCACCACCAGTCAACGTGACCTCACTGCCAGTCAACGTGATCTCACCAGCAGTCAACGTGACTTCACCACCAGTCAACGTGACTTCACCACCAGTCAACATGACCTCACCACCACTCAATGTGACTTCACCACCGGTCAACTTGACCTCCCCACCGGTCACCTTGACTTCACCACCGGTCAACTTGACCTCCCCATCGGTCACCTTGACTTCACCAACAGTCAATGTGACATCACCACCAGTCAACCTGACCTCACCACCAAGAATCACAACTATTGGCACTCCAACTACATCCCCATCAGCTGTCACAACAAAAGAGCCAACAATTCAGATTGGATTTAAGTTACAGCTAAATTTTACATCACAACTTAAAGTCAAATCCTCACCAGAGTTCAAGCAATTAGAAAACATAGTAGGCACAGCGGTAAGTATATACATTTGATATTTTTTCATCTTTCCACAATCAGATTCCAAATAGTGCATAGTAAGTTTCGATAAAGAACTTCAAATGACTTCTGAAGACATTTTTTAACAGCTTTTTCAAATTAGACAACACTTACATTTTTGTAGTGGGAATGAGTTGTCAAGACACTGTAGCAGGTATTAGCATATACAATATTAATACAAATACAGTGATAAAATAGCTTTTTTAAAACATTAACAAATTAATGCATGGTATTATATTTTTAATACTCAGCACTGAGATGGAGGTAAGACATATGCATACTAATAATGGTGATTTTCACATGACCTACATGCTTTAAAAAATAAAGAAAACATGGCTGGTGTCAGAATCAAATGATTATCATGGCATCTCAGGAGTAATTCAACCTTTTTTAAACAGTATGCGTGAAAAATAACTCAATGCATAAGAGGAAAGGAGAGAAAAAGAGAGAATATTTGTTGAATAATATCAACTTTCTTGCCTCTTGCGTATTTTTAAATTTGATTCATTTTTTAACAATTCATTCACAGCTCAACACCATTTATTCACAAAAATATGGAGCTGTCTTTAATCAAACTGTCATCAACAGCTTCAGGTATGAAACATTACTCACCATTACATTTTATAAAAGTTTTAAATTATAAATATAACATCCATCCTTGGCATGGACCCTTAGTTAAACGACAATGGGCACAATAGCCAAATAAGATTGCAGCATTAAAAACTCACTTTACATTTTTTTTTCTGTTCCAGTCAAGGTTCCGTTGTGGTTGATGCTCAGCTGATATTCAATAATGCTAGTTCAGTGCCGGAAACTAGTGCTGTGGCAAATGTGCTGGTGGAGGCAACGTCAAACAGTTCCAACTTCTCCCTTCCAGTGGATGCATCAAGCGTTGTTGCAATACGTAAGAGTTGTTTAATATATCTTGTTTTGTCCCTATCATTAAATACAGTGTACAGAGCTGCCTTTGTTACTGCTCGTAAAGCTCCTGCAAATATTACAATGATCCAAATGTTTCTGTTACAGAAATAAGTACAACAGCTGCACCTACATTAGTCATGACTTCACCGACTTCAATCAACGTGACCTCACCACCGGTCATTGTGACCTCACCACCAGTCAACCTGACTTCACCACCAGTCAATGTGACTTCACCACCAGTCAATGTGACTTCACCACCAGTCAACGTGACCTCACCATCAGTCAACGTGACTTCACCACCAGACAACTTGACATCACCACCAGTCAACGTAACCTCACTACCAGTCAACGTAACATCACCACCAGTCAACGTGACCTCACCACCAGTCAATATAACCTCACCACCACTCAGCGTGAACTCACCGCCAGTCAACGAGACATCACAGCCAGTCAACGTGACTTCACCGCCGGTCAACGAGACATCACAGCCAGTCAACGTGACCTCACCGCCAATCAACGGGACGTCACCACTGCTCAACGTGACCTCACCACCAGTCAACGTGACTTCACCACCAGTCAACGTGACCTCACCGCCAGTCAACGTGACCTCACCACCAGTCAACGTGACCTCACCATCAGTCAACGTGACGTCACCACCAGACAACTTGACATCACCACCAGTCAACGTAACCTCACTACCAGTCAACGTAACATCACCACTAGTCAATGTGACTTCACCACCAGACAACTTGACATCACCACCAGTCAACGTAACCTCACTACCAGTCAACGTAACATCACCACCAGTCAACGTGACTTCACCACTAGTCAATGTGACTTCACCGCCAATCAACGGGACATCACCACCGCTCAACGTGACATCACCACCAGACAACTTGACATCACCACCAGTCAACGTAACCTCACTACCAGTCAACGTAACATCACCACCAGTCAACGTGACCTCACCACCAGTCAATATAACCTCACCACTCAGCGTGAACTCACCGCCAGTCAACGAGACATCACAGCCAGTCAACGTGACTTCACCGCCGGTCAACGAGACATCACAGCCAGTCAACGTGACCTCACCACTAGTCAATGTGACTTCACCGCCAATCAACGGGACATCACCACCGCTCAACGTGACATCACCACCAGTCAAATTGACCTCCGCACCGGTCAACATGACTTCACCACCAGTCAATGTGACATCACCACCAGTCAAAGTAACTTCACCACCAGTCAACGTGACCTCACTGCCAGTCAACGTGATCTCACCAGCAGTCAACGTGACTTCACCACCAGTCAATGTGACTTCACCACCAGTCAACATGACCTCACCACCACTCAATGTGACTTCACCACCAGTCAACGTGACTGCTCCAACTGCTGCACTGACATCGGCTCCCAACGTTACAGCAACTTCAAATTCAGCTTCTAATGCTACAGCTGCCCCAACTACTGCCCCAACAGCGGCTCCCAACGTTACAGCAGCTCCAACTGCAGCTTCTACTGGTACAGCTGCCCCAACAGCGGCTCCAACAGCGGCTCCCAATGTTACAGCAGCTTCAACGGCAGCTTCTACTGGTACAGCTGCCCCAACAGTGGCTCCAACTGCAGCTCCTAATGTGACATTTACTTCCAGCACTACTACAACTACAGTAACCACCATCACTGCATCAACAAATCCTCCTACATCTAGTGAGGGAACCCTTGGGCTTAAGTTTAGTCTCAACCAAACATTTACATCAGATCTTTCAGACTCATTCTCCACGGCATATCAGACTTTGGCTGCAAAAGTGATCCAAGAGGTAAGAAGTCAGTGCACTAAAATGAAGCGTACTTTAAGTTTTTCCTTTGTATCAGTAATATTCCATGGGCATCATAAAACAGATAACTATCTTTTTAACTTAACTGCTTATATTTAGAAAACATTGCATTTTGGGAAAAAAATCTTATCAGGGTCCACACTGGTTATAGGAACACTCATGTGCTCACTCATCAATGCATTTTTGCTTGATGTAGATTAATCATTCAAAAGCTACAAAAAGGCTGATATTATTCTTGAATTCTTGCTATTCCATTTTTGCTTAATTTGACCAATATGTTGGTAATTGAGTCTGGTTCATACAGTGACTATTGCATTATATTGGAATGTGTTTTTTTTTTTTTGTTCTCACTGGCTGCAAGTTAGTCATGTTCCCAAGAGTGAAGTTGAGCCTAGATCCCAGTGTGGCTCACTGGCCATTATCTTTAAACGTTAGCAAAATCCATTGCAGGGCAATCAGGGAATTTGTGCATTTGTGGTAAGCTGTTCGTTGTGGTAATTTGTTATATTTGTTATTGGAAATGACAGTAATGTTTTTTCAGGTAAACAAAGTGGCTAAAGCTCTCTATGGGTCATCTTACAGACGCTCCTTCATTAATTCATTCACGTAAGACTAAATTTGAATCACTGACTAATTTTCATACATTTACTCTCTCTTCTAAAAGTGTTGCTGTCTTTCTTTGTCAATGTAGGAGTGGATCAGTGAAAGTGGACATGACCCTTGTGTACACAGATAAAAACTCAGTTCCTTCAGCAAGCATTGCAACTTCACAATTCAGCAATCAGCTTACGAGCAGCTCTACTTCTCTGAACATTATATCAGGCAGTGTATCTACACGTAAGTTATTGGAGACTTAAAAGTCAAACGTTGTGAATTTATGGTTAACATATTTTTGTCTATTAAATAATTAAATGTATGCTACAATGCCATATGTAATTCTCTGGTCATTTTAAAATATAAAAGTGCAATGAAGGCTCAAGGTTAGGATGTATTTTCCTTTTAAGCCTGAATTTCCAACTTGTGAAGTTACTTTCTGTCAGGAGAACTTCACTGACTACAACCTCTGCTTTTTCTCATATTTCAGAGTCAACAACATCAAGCAGTCCTCCTCGACCCACAATGGGCTCTTTGGCAGTCTTTTCACTAACACTGCTGGCTGTGGCACAGATGCTAATAGACTTATAACTGACTAGGTCAATAGTTTCTAGTATGCTATCAAGTGTGGAAAAAAAAGCAAAAACAAAAGACATAAGTATGCATAATGAAATTTACCAAGATAATGTTGTGGTAAAAAGATTTGCACTGTGTCGAAGATTGAGACATATTTTCAGTATTTTCCACATTTAATGTTACAATCACTTGTGTTTTAATTCAGTTTTATTTGAATAGCTAATCATTGAGATTTTAAGTACCGGTAATTGAAAATACCAAATCTTTTTGGGGCTTTTTTGTGTAGATGCCATTACATTTTGTAAATGCTTCTTTATATACTATTTTATGACATTTTTAACATTTCAAAAATGAAAATACATAAAGGATAGATATTTGTACAATTCAGCAGGACAAAATTTACATCCAATGCCATTGGTAAGTGTGAATGAAGGAGTGTGGTAGCAAAAGCTAGAGTGTGGAGCTAACATGATCTTGATGCTGAAGACCAATGATTCATATTACACCTGAGACTAACCATTAAAAGGCATATGGACATATTTATTCATGAAGACAATCTTTCCATAACCATTAAATAAGTTACCTAAACAACACTACAGTTGCCATGAAAATACTGTAGGATTTTTTTGGCATTTAGCATTCAAATAAGATGCTATTAAACATGATGTCCTGTTTCACAGAATCATTCAGTATATCGAGTGAAAAGTGTGCCAAGTGAATTGCTGAATGAATGTTTAGTCATAAAATCTAAAAAGACTGATTTGATTTGATTATTTATTTATAAAGAACATTGATTTTAAATAGTAAAACACTGTAAATGTAATGCTTTTTCTGTTTGTTTTTAAGAAGGGGATGATAACAAACATTTATATTTGTTATCAATTAAGTATTAAAATATTACTTTTAAAATTACCCTGTTGGTTTTTCAAATTCTTTTTTTGTCTTTTTTTAATAATGTGGAAATTAAACTACCAGTAGTATTAATGAAAGTATCAGCCTTGCAATGCTTCCTTGTGATGCCAACACAGTAACTTTAGCTAATAGTATTAGCTTAGCTCCTCTCTGTCTGCAGCTCTCTACTCTTGGAACTCTTTAGTATAGGATTTCTTCTCCTCGTTGGCTGGCAGTAACGTTAGTCATCCCGGTCAAAATGGTCACAGAACCGATATTCTGCAAGGCGCAGTGTATGGTCAGGAGTGTTAGGATCCATTTGTAATGGTAGTGTGTTGACCGTCACCAGGAGTGCTCTACAGCAGTGGTTCCCAACCTGGGGTCCGGGGACCCCTCAGGGGGCGGCAAAGATCACAGGGGATGCGCAAGTCTTTATCTGGTTTGAGGTTGAGGTAAAAAAAAATATATTTGCACAAATTATGATAACACACTAGAATATATAATGTATACAAAAGGCTGTATATAAAAACTATATGTTTTTGTTCTCGCTTAAAATTGTAGGCAGGCTACTTAGTAGGCCAACCCTCCGTGACCTCTTAACCTGTGGCCCTTGCTGTCATCAGGTCAGCTGCTAGCTGCTGCTATCATCCTCATTTTTCCTGCCGCCACGGCATCACTATTTTATGAATGAAACATGGCGGAGAAACGTAAAAGTGCTGATAACTCCTCTGTATCAAAAAAGAAAGTAAGGCTCTATCTCGAGAGTTACCTCAACTTTGGTTTTGGAGGGGGGGGGGGGGGGGGGGGGCTCAGCTTTTCTTAGACATAAGTAGGGGGGGGCGCCAAGGAAAAAAGGTTGGGAACCACTGCTCTACAGGGTGCACTTATCACAAGAAACTGTCCCAAGAACAGAAACAGACATTTAAAAAAACTGCAGACAGTGGATTGATGAAACAGACATTGAAAGTGATCACAAAACAGATTTGACAGACTATTCACAAAACTAAACTACCTCTTTTATTTAAAAAGGCCATTTTGATCATTAGAAAACAATAAAGTTCACTTCACAGGTGAAGTAAAAATGGTTACAGGTATTATGTATAATTTGAGTAAATTGAGTCTTTACATTACATTAGTGAAATCATTCAGTTGTTCTTTACCAACAAGTTCTTTCAAATTGGAATACTCAATTTGTCTTATGACCAGTTAAACATATAAATACATTTTACAAAGTTTTCTTTGTTCTTCTTGCATAGATTTAAATACGTTTTTCACTTTACTTAAAGCGCCCAATGACCACTTAGAGTAATTTATGATCAAATTAGTATAACGTATTAAAATTATGATAATTATAATACCCTATGATCCTGGAAAGAAAATGGTAGCCAGGGAGTGACGAGCAATTATAAGGTATTATGATACTTACCTTATAAGTCATTATAAAATGGTTTATTATGTGTTATAATTATTGTTATAAAGCATTATGGTTATTCCTGAGTGCTTATAACTATACTTATAGCGTGTTATAAGCAGATTATAACACATTATAACTGTATTTATAATGCATTATAGAGACAAGCTTCATAGAAAGTGTTACCGTTTGTTATAGATATGTTGTGCGTAAAAACTGAGCTGTGTATGAATTAGGGTCACAAACGGAAGTGGGGTTTTATTAATCTGAACAAAAGACGCCATACTGAGTGCAATTTATCATAAATTATATTATTATTAATACAGAATGTATAATCTAGTTGTTGCTATTGACAGCATCATGTTCTCATAATGTACGTGCAATGGCAAACCAGAAGAGGGCTGCATTGGCTCAAGGATCATCCAAACCTGTGCATGTGTATACAGCTTCCATCCCTAAAATGTTTTGTTTACAGTTTTGTGTGCTCTATTAGTCAAGGTCACACATCCCTCACATCACCCCTGGCCGTTGCCTTGACTTTACATGACAAAAAAATAGCCAGAGAGAACTAATTTAAATGGAAAAAAAAATCAGAAATTAATGAAAAGCACAATAAAAAGAAATAAATATGTATTTGAATTTTATTGGCAGAGGAATCAAGTCTGTGTGAGGTTTCTTTGTGTTCCCCTGCATAAAAACAAAAAAATCAGAAATAAATGTAATTACTTTTTTGTTCTCTTATATTTCTTGTCCTTTCAGTGAATGAAGACAAGTGGACTCCATAAATCATCTTAATTGCCTTTTACAGTAACTCACTGGTTAATGTTAATCAGGGATTCTGGGGGGGGGAGTATGTAAAACAAAGACGGCTCTTACCTTCAATGAAATGTTTAGTATTTTATATTATAGTGTTTTGTGTCTTATTATCATATTTTTAACTTTTACCTGGTTAATCAAAGAGACTGCATAAGATAACTAAGCACAATTTGAGAATGGGACACAAAACTAATTTATTCCACATTACATTAAAAACAAAAAAAAAATACATTGTGTCTGAATCAGTCAGAAATTGTCCACCTGCCAACTGGATTGATGGAACATTTTGCAGCTTTACAGATGTGTTCAGTGAAACGGTTCCTCATTATGTTGATTACAACAATTTTAATTTGGGCAGCATTACATTTCTCCTAAAATATTTGCAGATTATTTTAAGAAGACGCAAATTCATACAAAGTCCAGAATAATAGAGTACAAATTTAAAGCATCATATTGAGGTATAGTACCATTATTTTAATTAGTATTGCACTGCTGATAATGAAATGAGTAATCACATAAGGTAGATCACGTTATTTGCCACTTAGTAATTGAAACAAATTCCGGGAATCGATCTCTGCCCACTACCTTTCCTGAACAAAAGAACAGATGTGCAGCCAGTCTATCCTGTCTGGAAGGCACACTTACATTACACATATGAATGACTGGTCTGAAAAAACACTAGCTATTGAGCAAATGTGCCTTTTATTGCACCCTTCATTAAAAATCCCCCCATGTTTAATTAGAAAACATCCGCCACACTTGAGATACGTCTGTCACTGGCTGAGGCCCAAGGTATTCAAGCTTGGCAGGATTGGCTGTGCTCTACTGCACACTGAAACACATGAAAGGGATGATGAGACGTTTGAAGAAAGTGAAGTTGCATTCATGGAAACACTCATGATAATAGATACCCATGTTCCTTCATATGTACTTAATATAGAACATGTTGTTAAGTCTTCCCTTTCTTCCTTAGTGTCATTTAGTGTTATTTTTTTCTTAAATTTATTCATGACATTTATAATGCAAAATATTAAGAAATTTACAAACAACACAGAACATGTTTGCATATAATTTATATCTGGGATGGACACAGCACTTAAGTTCCACCATATTTTACATGTGAAAAAACACCTTTATTTAAAAAACTTTTGAAATTCATGTAATACACAAATGTGTGTCGTCGTTTTTGTACGTGATAGTAATTCAGACAACAATGACAGCAATCAAACATTTCCTTCAGTGCCAATCCATAGTGTATCCATATAAATATAGTTGTAGACCATTTGTTGTAAGGGAGCTCTGGAGTGTGCATTTCTGGCAAACCTTCACCTTCCAAGATGCATGGAGAAGGGGAAATGATGCTCTTCCGGAATATGTAATTATGCTCCAGGCAAGAGTCATTCGTTATGAAGATCTGGCCCTTACTGTGTGTGTGTGTGAAGGACCAGAGTCTACTGAATCTGAGTTAGACTTACTACAAACTACTCATGCCTGGTGAGGTTAATACAATTATTCCTAAAGGGCACATAAATGTCTGAATCAAATATCATGGCAATCTATCAAACAGTTGTTGAGACATTTTAATAAAAAAAACAAAAGAATGTCAACTTGCTGGTGGCACTACAGGAGAAGTTAGGGACCAACAAAGTCAGCAGGATATACCTTCTGGGGACCATGAATGTATGTAAAACAATTTTATGACAATCCATCCAATAGATGTTATTCCCGGACAGACATTGTTTTTTTTAGGCATACTATCAATGTGGCTCTAGGGATGGCAACGTTCTTTTGACAGATGCAAAAACATTTAGGTTTGCACTGATGTCTCTGGAGAAATTGAATTGTGTTTTACTATATAGCACATTGTGTATACACAGCCTGAGCTATACCATTCATGGATTCATCAATAGTCTTCATTACAGGGTTATGTTCTTACATTGGTCTTTTTAGTATTGGGAACAAAATGATTTTTCAGGCACTACTGTCCAAATTTTCAAAGTGATACACAGATACAGATTCTGGTCTGCCCTCATTAAACATACCACAATAAGAATTGAATTGTCATTTCAATGGAGTTGGCAGCAGACTGTATTTCGTTACTGTGATTATTGTTGCATGCATTCATTACAGCCCACTTCCCAGCTCTCCCATCCCTCTCATCTCTGTGTAAAAGGTGCAGTATGATACGGACATGAGGACAGACGATCATCTCTCTTCTTTACAGGTGAGTGTCACTGTTTTCACAGTTTTCTTGTACGGCCTGATGTGAAGTATTACAGTAAACAAGCCTTTTTTTTAAAAACTGTATTTCAAAGACTTTGATTGAAATGCTAACATCTATTAATAAGCTAATTTCTAGTAACCAAGCTGCTCTTTGTAGGATCAGAAGGAGAGATGCAGAATCCTACTGAACTTGTGACATTTTAAGTGTGGCTTTTTCAGAGTTGCAGTTACTATATATTCTCAGTGTAAAAGCAATTGGAACTTCTTGCTTTGATATTTTATGTAACAAAAAATATCATCATCAACATCATACTAATATTAGCATATTGTGTTCTCCAGTATTGCTGCATTGCAAAAGATGTAACAAGGATTAATTTGATCTGTGACATAATTAATAGATGGCTGTTATCTTTAAAAAATAAAATATGTTATGGTATTTATATTATTACCAAGCATATAGGCAAAATGTTGTACACACTAAATTACAGTTCAATAAGCCTGACACTAAAAGTTTACACAAAGCTTTTGCACTAATATTGAACTAATTATCTACTTGTCGTGTAAATCACAAATTGACATTAGGAACTATATTTTGTGGATAATGGCAAAGAAGAGGTATTGTACAAAAATGTACAGACTCCAATACAACTGTATGATTCCTTGAAGACGTGATGTTTCTAACATAAACAGTAAGATTAGAAGAATAAAAGGGAACAATGACGTGTGGAGGGAGGAAAGGAAACGTTCACCTGCTTTCATTGAATAGATGATGGTGCGATGTTGTGAATTCAGATTAAAACATGTATTAGTCATGGTAATGTGTGTTCGTTACACTCAACAAGTCTACAAGCCAAACAAGAACCTACATTTTTACACAGCATCACTTTCCTGTCACCACTGCACGGTCCCAGTGGTGTTCATTTAAATCTATTCCAAGTCAGCTTGAACATCTGCTCCCTGTTCACACCACTGGCTGTTGACATATTTTATCTATCCTATGTGCAATGCATAGTCCAGATTAGTTAAACTTAATAAATGCCAAATTATTCCCAGAGGCAAACACACTTGCTATAAATTATTATTATTATCTGACAGTATTTCTTGGTTTCGAAGACACATGCAAAAAGTAATCATATCATATATCATTCTCGTTATTATATCAAGATCTGTGTTGTGCTGATTTTGTTCTCCACACTAAGCAAATAGATGGCATTTTAGATAAAGCAACTACAGCAGAACAAGGGCTTTTCAGGCCCACATAGTTTTGTGATTCCTATGTCAAACTGAAGTTTACAGCTGAGATATTAACTAATGAAAAGTTACCATGGAGCACTTATTGGGTCAAAACAAATTTTTTCACAGTAAATGTACCATAGAGGAGTGAAGGCAAACTGCTATGAAATGCCTCACTTACTAAAAAGTCAGTCTAAAACACTCATTACTTACAACTGTATCTGTGTGTTTTGACAGGCTTGATTTGACCATGGATAACAGCAGTTTGGGATTACTCGGAGATGCTAACACATCTCTTCAGATTGAACTTCAATCCTGTACTACATTGAGGAACCAGGTCTCTCACATTTCACTGTATGCCTTCCTCTCTGTTGGCATCGTCTCCACAGTGGTGGGCAACTTCCTGGTGGTCTTGTCCATCGCCTACTTCAAGCAGTTGCAGTCACCCACAAACTCCTTTGTCATGTCCCTGGCAGTGGCTGACTGCCTTGTTGGCCTGGTAGTGATGCCATATAGTATGATTCGGACCGTGGAGGGATGCTGGTACTTTGGTGTCCTTTTTTGTAAGCTACACTCTAGCCTAGATGTAATGCTCTGCACTGCCTCTATATTTCATCTCAGTTGCATTGCTTTTGACCGCTACTATGCTGTCTGCAATCCGCTTGTTTACTCTTTAAAAATGTCCCGCAGTCGGGTAGCTCTCCTTATTGTTGTATGTTGGGCTGTTCCCATGCTCATTTCCTTTGGCCCCATAATGCTAGATCTCCATGTTGCCGGTGTAGACATCCTGCTCCCTAAAGATGTATGCGTGTTCTTGGTCAATCGCATTTATGCTGTCATGGCTTCCTTGGTAGCCTTTTACTTGCCGATGGCTGTCATGCTAATAGCTTACTGGAAGATCTTCAAAGCTGCCAAACGTCAGGCCAGGCAGATCAGCGCCATGGAAAGCCAGATGGCTGCTGGAGTGGGCAAAGACTCAAGCAAGAAACAAAGACACCGAAACACTATGAAGAGGGAAAGAAAGGCAGCAAAAACTTTGGGGATAATTATGGGAGTTTTCCTAATCTTTTGGATGCCGTTCTTTACAGTCAACATTGTGGACCCATTCATTGAATACAGCACGGAGGTGGTCGTCTGGGATATATTTTTGTGGCTAGGATATATTAACTCATCTCTAAATCCATTCCTGTATGGTTTCTTCAACCGTTCCTTCCGTAGGGCATTCCTAATGTTCATTGGCTGCAGGGTATGCCTGCCTGGATCCTCCCCTGGGATGGAGCTGTCGCACACTAAGGAAAGAGGCAAATGAACTTGCAGATCAACCATGAAATAAAGATAGTATCTGTATATTTTTTGTAGGCATATAAAGCTTACTTAACAGTAAGTGCTGCATTTTTGTGAATTAATGGCACTATTCAGAGTGCTCCAACCATCTTTTTTGTCAACATAATGGAAAAAAAAATAGTTTAAATCAGGAAGAATTATAATTATAAGATAAGAAATATTAGTGATGCCTTCAAACATGATGTATAAAATCAGCTTTATTGATTCCATGTAAAAGTAGTGTGTTTTGTGGCACAACATTTTAACTCACCTCTGGGTGAGTTAGAGGCCGCCCCACAATCACAACTGTGGTATGTTCATTATTAAATTATTTCCCTGAAAAATTCAGTAATAATTAGAGATGCTTTGAACAGATCCAAAAAGATGGCAGAACATATAGGGCTTAGAAATTGCTACAGCTGGAAAAAAACATTTTTTTTCAATCTACTTACTAGTGAGAAAGGAGGATCAAAGTATATCCAAACCACAGATAACAATTCTTGAGACCTTCACAAAAGGATATGGTTTGGAAGATGTGCAAGAAGTTTTGAAGAGGCCACATCAAAGGGGTTCATGAAGCTTCACTAGATGACACAACAGTGATTTACATTTCAGGTAAAAACCTTGTTGATACTTATAATTCTGCTCTTCCATAGCACTTTGACTCAATCCAAACCTAAGTGGATGTGTTAAAGTTGACAGAAATGTATTATAAATGTCATTATCATCACCTAACCTAGCTGTATCTCAAAGGTTAATAATAATTTATGTACATGTAAAAAAAAGTTTTAATATTGATTGTTCTTTGCAAAGCACAAATGTAACTGTGCCTCTCATATTTACACTGGAAATCTGAATAATATGCCTGAGACTGCCCTAGGTGTGTTTTGCTAGTTAAGGAGGAGCAGTAATGGTTGTGGTTTTTGGCTACAGCTTTGGGTAGGGCCAATAAGCAACATTTAAATTCTGTGAATGACAGGTTCCTTAATTAAAATCAAAGGCTGTCTTACACCCAATCAAATATACATAAAATAAACTTGATCCACCAATCTGGCAAATTACTAGTTATATTACACAAGGATAAATCAAAACCATATTAAATACAGTACCCATTACCCTGTAAATAGCATCTCTATCGTTCAAGCAACTTGTAAAAAAGCCCAGTGACTAATGTAAAAGCTGATATTTTGACAGCTGTTGGCCAGCTGCTGTTATGAGCTGAAATGCTGATGCTTGAAAAATTAGCAGTGCAGCAGCAGTTTTTATCTTGTGTATTTCGGTGTTGATATAGACTTTTACAGTTTGAAAACAACTCTTGCGCTAATAAACTATTGAATATCTCAAAATTAAAATATAGATACTTGGCCTCCTTTAATGTGCTCTTGTCAAGTTTAGCTCAAACTTTACTAATTTCAATGACACCCAATCCCATTGCTTCTTGAGGTGAAAAACTACAATAAACATAACTTAATGCCTACTCTTGCATTGTAAAATACATCTCAGGACAAATAAATGGCAAATTATTTCCTATTGTATTTATTTGTGTCATATAATATTATGATGGCTTACAACTTTATAAGAATTGAATTAATATGTATGAGCGAAACATTCTGCAAATTTGAAATGTTATGCTAATAATGCTCATGAAATTGCTATTAAAATTCATCATATTTCATTCTAATTTTACTAATTTCATATTAAATTTAATTTGTGGTGAAACTGACTAACACGACCAGCATAAAGATTTTTAGCTTTTCATTATATGTGCTATTAAATCGAAGATAAGATGAGGGCAGAAGACAAATGATTAGTACTTTGTAGCAAGACTGTAATACTACACTAATACACCACCTTGAACCACCTCTGTGTATGAAACGTGCTTTATAAATAAAACTGTCTCCTTTTTGCCTCACTATTGTGATTGTTGTAGTAAACCGTGGTCATTGTGAAATCATAAGGCAGGATTACTTTTTAAAACATACTTGCTCGATGTAGTCATTGGGTAAAAATAGGAATATGACATGAGGTTGTGTTTTGACTGTTCTTATGAAAAGATTGCTGTCTAAGACAGGAGAGACTGAATTCAGGAGTCACAGCACAGTTTGCCCCAGCAAAAATAACAGAAAGTAATATGCGACCTCAAGCTGTTGATTGCTGGATAATCGACCTGTGTGTGTGTGTGTGTGTGTGTGTGTGTGTGTGTGTGTGTGTGTGTGTGTGTGTGTGCTCTCAGCGTGCTTTTGTTGTTACACTTTAAAAAAATTAAAATACACTAGGCCTACTCCACCTTCATTTTTAAAGACACCATAGTATGTAATTTATTCTGCGATAAACATTTAACATTTAGTTTGAATTTGAAAAGTTTGTTGGGAAATGACCACAATGTGTTTATACTAAATTATACTACAGACATGAACCAAATGTGTCACCTTTCTGAAAATTTCACGTGCACGTTGCTCTTCTAATCTTTACTGCAGAGCATGGGTTATGTTATGACATAATGATAGACAATGCACCCTGCATGAAGCCACAAAAGGCCTTAAATCTATGAATGAGCATTTAATAAATTAAGATTTGATCTTGCACAAACTATGAATTCATTCATATGCACAACTGATAAAATGTAAATTTATATAAAAAATAGGTATTCAACATTTGTCAGGATATTTTGAAGACAGTTTGGTGTAGGGCTAATAAATATATGCCTGTATGTGTTTTGCTTCACATTATGGTACATGAGAGAAAGACCAACATTATTGGTACAATGGACTAACATAGGTCTACTATACACCAAATCACATATAATACAAATATTAGGAACACTGTTATATTGGTGGGATGCTGTGCAGGGCTTGTAAATCAGTGTTATTGTCAGCAGTTAGTGTGTTTTTGTCCACTTAGTGTTTCAGTTCTTTATGGGGTGTCCATTGAGAAAAACTCTTTTCTTTTGTTTTCATCGCTTTTTTTATCTTCATGGAGATTTTTGTATGGCTTGTGTTAGTTTTGGATGATAACAAAAATATAATTACAAATTGCAGCACATTCTCAATCTCCCATCGCGTAAAATACGGACACTTGGTCATGTGCCTTTGGCGTTCAGCTGTTTGACTTTCCCCTAAAAACGTTTAAGTAAACTCTTGGTGGAAAGAGGCTAATAACAGGAAGCAATTGAGATGTATTAGTCTTAACAGGGTCTCTCCCTCTGTTTCTCTACATTGCCTGCAGTCTCCAGCCTTATGTGAATGTGATTTTCACTCTCTTTGCATTCCTAAAATCTTTATTTGCATTTGTTTGTCAGTCAGCCTATTCTCACTAACCTGTTCACATTGGATTATTGTATTACATATGGATTTATTTCCATCAATGTCATTGTTATTTTGTCTAAAAACACATTTTGCTTCCCAGAAGCATAAGTCTGAAGAAGCAGGAGGGGAAACAACCAAAACAATAGTGACATCTACTGGATGGGGCGGATTTGTTTTATTTTTTAAAATCATAAATCAAACTACAGTAAACAGTAAAGAGTCAATGGTTCAACTGTTTTTTTCTCCTTTTTATTTCTCTTTTCATCTTACATAAACAAACATAACATCATAAAATACCAAAATACATGTTCATTTCACATTAGGACTCACTTGGCAATGCAAATTACAGTTAGGCGCAAGTAGACACATGGGTTTTTATTTAAACAAGTGTACATATCAATTCCAAGTTAGCTTATAAATCCAACGGTTAGAATAAATACTGTGCAGCATCTTTATTCTTAGCTGGCTTCTTATTTTTAACAATGCTTTGTCCAAATAAAAAATGCAAGATGACATATCATGATTTATTCTGACATATTACATTTGATTTAATCCAGACATTCTAGCAACATAAACAATTGCACTTATAACTCTTATTTCGCTCTAGTAGAGTTTTAAAAATCTTAGTTCTTTGTTTAAAATCAGCTGAATATCAAACAAAGCAGTCACCAGTCATCACATAGTATCAGCCAGCTAATAGTTTAAGACAGAGACACTGTCTGGTATAGATTTTAAAGAAATAAACAGTAATAATGAGGCTTAAGTTAAATGTCTTGTTGAAAGTGAGTACGCCTGTCAACTGTGGCCTGTGTAATGTCGATGCACAGTGCTTCCAAGTGACAGCAGACAAAGCAAGTCCAAGGACTTTGCTACTTTTGTGTCCACTTCAAAAAAAAGTGCTTCAAGCAGCTCACAAGATGTTTCATCTAAATAAACATGATGGGAATGAGGCTTTGAGATAAAAGTTGAAGTCCTGTTTGTGCTGTTATCAAGCCATCATTATCAGTCCACAGCTTTAATCAAGCTTTGATTCTCAGATGTTTTGTGAACATAAAAGTATGTCCTATCACAGTCTTTCTTGCATGTTGGTCCAATATGCCCCTTTGAAAATAAAATAAAAGATTATCTGGTGGCCCTCTAAATGTCAGTCTCTTTAAGGCCATAGCAGTCTGCCAGATCATAGAACTGATAACTGCTCTGCTCACAGGAGTTGTAAATCCCCATAGAGACTGTGTCTACTATATCAATCCTACCCACTGCAGGTGCGGTCCCTTTTCCCGGCCCTCCCTTGATTTTATTTGACAGATTGTTCACTTTCTCTTTGAGCTGGAAGGAAGATTTTTGCAGTGGTGGAAACAGGCTCCATTTCTTGAAACCTAGCGAGCGCCCTTTCCCCTTGTGTAACAAAGAGCTGCCACAGGATTCGTGCACAGCATAGCCATGCTTACAGTCTTCTCTCTGCTGCCTTGTCATTCCCTTGACAGCTGTCCGCCACTTCTGGTCATAGAAGCGACGCAGGACCCTCTTTCTCTGGTGACACTGGCACCTGAGGAGCCGAGTGAACGCCCGCTGGAACTCTTTGCTGGAGCAGGGGTAGATCATTGGGTTGATGCAGCTGTTAAAGTAGCCCAGCCAGAAGACCACCTTAAACACAGTTTCAGGTGGCTTCAGTGCCGGAAATAATGCACCTAGAAGGAAATGGAGCCAACAGAAAGATTTGTGAGTAAATGCACAATACAAGTACAGTATACTGTTTTCATTTTCCCATTAAAAAACCAAGAACATTTTCACAACTTATATGTCAAAATCAGGAACAGTTGAAGCAAAATGTAGCTACAGTAATAGGAAAGCATTGTTGAAGTGAACCTGAATCTGAAACAATCAATGCATTAAGCGTATGTAGAGGTCTACTATGCAGTGGTGGAAGTATTCAGATCCTTTACTTAAGTAAGAGTACTAATACCACACTGTAAACATACTGTTACAAGTAAAAGTGCATTTAACATGTTACTTAAGTAAAGGTATGTAAGTATACCTAACATTTCAGAAACTGGAAATGATCCAAACAGTTCTGTCAATCAACTAAATGTTTAATCCTCTAATCATATCAGCTGTATATAAGTGTGGGCCTATATATTGCTGGGTAGTTTCATTTATAATAAAACATCAGATTTTATAAACTGCATGTGTTTTGTGTGCAAAAATCTTAATTTGTAAAGTAACTAGTAACTAAAGCTGTCAGATTAATGTAGTGGAGTAAAAAGTGCAATATTTATCTCTGAAAAGTAACGGAGTACAAGTAGAAAGTGGCATGAAAAGAAAAGACTGAAGTAAAGTACAGGTACCACAAATGTGTACTTAAGTACAGTACTTTAGTGAATGTACTTAGTTACATTCCAGCACTGGTACTATGCTTATGCTGTATATATATATTCATTTGTCATCCCTCTGACAGTAGGGTATTCACAGCATTATTTGTGTGATGATTTATTGTTCAGCAGTAGCTGTTTGGTTGTTATTAATAATGGGAACAGAGGGGGGTACTGACATTGTGTGGACATTTATTAATGGAGACAGATCTTTGCAGAGCATGCTTCGACCAAGTGCCCCAATGCATACAACTATTTTTATGATGCTTTTGCTTGAGTAGAATCTGTGATTATAAGACGGTGTGTTATTAGTGCTAATTACTTCAATTAAATCTTGAGTGATATAAATTGATGCATATGCACGTCTTACATTAGGCAGACTGCTAACAACATGAAGTGGATTGAAATGTTCCTATGGTGTATGCTTTTTCTGTGAGGATAAGGTAGAATATACACTTTGTTTTGTGAGGTGTTTGAAAGAGTCAGCACAGACACATTGTAGCAGTACCTGATTCTATGTGTAATGCATTACAATGCCTTGGCTTGATTTATTCAAACCATGTCTTTGTCATTAGTGTCGGTATGATGGAAAATCCGGCAATGGACAATTTTAAATATTCCCGGTATCAGCTTTCTTTGGGAAGATGGAGCATTAAATTATTGAACAGCTAAGACTTTTTCTAGGACATTAATTGCCTAAAGACATTTAATTTTTTTTTTTGGATTGAGGCTGTTTAACGTTCTTAAATGTAACATTACAGAATGTTAATTTACTATTAATTAGAACATAAATGTTAGCGTTCAAAGGTCAGTTTTCTTTCTGCTTACTATCAACCCAAGCCCTAGCTGCTTTGCTCATTTCGTGTCTTGCTGTTGCAATTTTGGTATGACATGCAATGACATGCTGTTTTTAATGGAAGGTTGCCTTTTCCTATTGATTTCTAGTTGTTCTTGTCTCCCCCGGCTTGGATTTGACACAATTGTTTACCCTGGACACGGAGGCAACATGTCACAATGCTAATGTCAAGTCTGCACTGCCGGGGCCCAGAAGTCCATTATCATATCAATTCTGTTAGCACAATGTGGGAATATACGAAATGGCTTGAATGTGATTTTCAAAGTAATGGTTTCATGCTGTTTTGACATCGACTACCAACAACATACTGTGCACTTCACTATACCATTAACTCAGAGACAAAACTGTATTATAAAACAGAGTTCTCACTCTTACTTGTAACTTTTTCTGCAGCATGTTTGTAACAGTATTTTGAATGAATAGCATCTGCTACATGGCTCTTTCTGTTTAAAGACACTTCTGTAAACCAGTTCTGGCTCAACATGGTAAAAGATAAGATGAATAAAGTGATTAAAGGAAGTAATGGCCTCTATTGATTCTTCTCATTGAAATGACATCACCTTAAAGGCAGACAGCAAGCGATGAACCACTCTGACACACTACCACAACAGCATGAGCATCAACAAGTAATATATTTTTGGTGTTTTATAACCTTTTAGAAAACAGTATCATTTAAGTCTGATGTTTGCGATGAGTCACATTGGCTCATATTGTAGTACATGAATGAATCAAGGAGTCTGGGGACCTGTCCACTTTCTCAGACAAAATGTTTTGACATATCTTTTGTGTGAGCAGACAGAATCCTGATCAGTACAGTTCCAGAGCTTAGGGAATTATGTCCTTGACATTTAATGTTCTGCGTGAAGATCAACATTTGAAGGCTTTTTAAAACTCAACCTCAACATACCAAGGACCAAGCCATAGTTCACTGATTACTTGCATAACTTGTATGCATTTATAGTAAGCCATGTTAACCAAATTACATATTGTAATGCTCATAGTAGCCATAGTGTTACTTACATTACCAGAAAACGTATTACAGTAGATATCAGACTATTCTTAATGATATTCTATAAGTTGGTTATTGTCAACAAATTCCATAAAAAGACCAAAACCAACAATGAATTAGTCGGTCAATACTTTCTGCCCCAAGCCCATTTGTTCCTACTGAAGACATAAATCTTCAAAAACTGACCATGAATATATACTTTCATTATTTTTAAAGGCTAAACCATTTCCTAAAACAAAACTAAAACTACTACAAAACTAAACTAAAACTACAGTGCCAATGTGCATCATAATAAAAGAGCATGTCACCCAGTGCAACAGTACAGCTCACTGATGTGTTTTTAACAGTTTTTGGACAACAACTTCGCACAGATAAATTATATCACACTTTGGCTAGACAGGCTACAATACCTGTTAGTCAAATCAATTAATTGTTGGTTTTGGTATTTTCAAGGGATTTGTTGACAATTAAAAAATATAGACGAGACTTATCTTTTAAAGAGAGAAAGCCTTGAGTTATTGATGAGCAAGTATAATACACACAGATACACAAATGTAAATTGTATGGGTTGAATACAACATAACACTTAAGATTATAATTTTAATCCATCTAAGCATACCAGCTGCAGTAAGATTTTAAGATTAAGTAGAATTGATGATATTGATACATTTTTCTTATGGACAATACTTCTCTATTTATTAATTTACTGCAAAACACTGTAATGTCCATGAGACCAAGTGTATTGTTTTATTATTCCTAAGTATAGAACACACAACATGCCTTTAAAACATGAAAGTCAACTATAAACCATGCCTTTATAATGGTTTAATTTATAACAGCAACTAATAATAGAAAACCACACAATTATACACATTGTTGAATAATTCATGCTAAAAAGTTAACTCTGTGAAAGTTAAATATGAAAGGCTATTACTCTTTATTCCATAAGTTTCTAGTATTCATGAGTCTGGTGCACTAATATAAGCAAATCTCTCTGGAGCTTTACTCAGACTACTCTGTCTAGATTTGCAACATCACAGAGAAAGAGCCTGATTGGCACAAGAGGTGCTAATAGTACATGTCTGCCTCTCAGACAAAAGTTACTCATTAATGATGTGTTTCAACAACGTACCAACGTCTGTCTGACTGACTAAGTATGGGCGAGCAGGGCTGGGTTATGACTATTCCACACTCAGTCAATCAGTCATTTAGGAAACAAACAGCAACCCCCCATAGGTGAAGTCATAAAACATGTTAACACTGTATTGACTTTGTGTTTAAACTAATTCCTCCGGGGAAGTCAAAGATCAGGGTCGGATTGCAGAGCAGCATGTCTATGGGGATTCTGCAGGACAGATGGTTTCTGGCAAAAACGTTAAATTAGGGAAATAAGATTTATGAAATGTATGCTAAAATGTCTGAGATGTATGAGGTGTTAGCAATCACATCACATCTATTAAGATACTGCAGATAATGTGTATTGATTTGTACAATGAAACTCATCCTTGTCTTTACTCATTTTCACAAGAGGAGGAGTATCTATCTTGGACTTCTGGATACAAATAAACTTGCCATTTTCACTCCCATTGAGTAGATAAAGATATTAGCAGGTCCCATTTCCTTACTTGCACCCTCTCTCTGTCCCTGCAAGCTTTGCTGTAATAATTTGATTCAATATATCTGCAGGTACAGTAAGAATGAGAGTGCTGTAAGTGCTATAGCTGATAAGATACTGGCAATTTGTTCTTAATGGCTTTCACAATCAACTATGTGAAATATATGCTAAATTAAAATGTATGAGGCCACCAAGTGTGTGTGTGTGTGTGTGTGTGTGTGTGTGTGTGTGTGTGTGGGTGTGTGTGTGTGGGTGTGTGTATGTGTGTTGTGAATACTATTACTTTCTGTTAGTGCAGCTGTGTATATGCATGAAGCATTCTTTAGTTTGATTCATGTATAATCCAAAAAGACTTGCATTGGTCGTCCCCACTAAAGGGTCTTTTCTCATCTCGTGATTATCCATGTTTCATCCTTTCAGTAATGTGGTCTTACTTTTTTTTTTCTTAGAATGAACACCTACTTTTAGTCTTCAGTTTAAATAATTTCAATACATACAAGTAAAATTGAATGTTATAATTTAGCTGTGAACTTTCCCCGCTACACATGTAGGTCATGAAACAAAACTCTTAACAAACAAATATCTGTATATCATTTTTTCAATGTGATTATGTGAGTAAAACAGGTAGCCTGCTGAAAATACTTGGAGTGGGCAGCTGTGATGACTGCAATATGCTGGGGAAATTTAGTTTTAGAGTGCTCATCATTAGTGAATAATCTGTCTGTTTTGACTGCTCTTTTAAAAATGTAATATTAGCCATCTGAAAAAGATAGTCTCCCAGAAAAATGAAAGGCATGAAAACAAGTCGCATTAATGGTCACATTGCAGTTGACCTTTTCTGACCAAAACAACAATTTTGATCAATTCCTGGCATGTTTTTTTAAAATAAACAGACTGAAATCCATGATGGTATTTTCTCATTTATGTTATGTCCAAATCTTACTGTACATGTTTTTGTAGTTGATGTTGTACATTTTCTTAAACTGTAGTATTGGTTTAATACTGGCAGCCAGTAGCCTAGCTATGCTGTTGTGTATAGAAATCTACGTGGTTCTCAGGAGGAGCTGCAGGCTGAAAAAGTTGAATTACTTGAAGTTGAAGTGAAGCAATTACATCCATTACTCTCATCTACATTCATTAGGCAGAACACATCTCATATCACTGCAAACGATTTACCATATTATCAGCCCAGGTGATGAATCATAAATTCAAATACGTTACTAAAAGCCATGTGTACCAAATTTCAATTTGTTCGTTTGATGTCCGTAAGAATAACACATCTGACAAGGAGCATACAATGCTGCTCATGAGTTTAGGAACCCATGCTAAAGTTGACTAAAAAGAGGAATAAAAAAATCATCTTTTGAAAATTGATCTTAATGCCTTAATTAAAGAAATTAGGAAAAATCCAACCTTTAGGGACACCAATTTTCTTTGTGAATTAATAATGTATCGTAAATAAATAAATGTTCTTCCTTAAAATACAGGGGGCATAAGTATAGACACCCCTTATGTTAAATTCCCATAGAAGCAGGGAGATTTCTGTTTTTAAAGGCCAGTTATTTCATGGATCCAGGACACTATACATCCTGATAAAGCTCCCTTGGCCTTTGGAATTAAAATAGCCCCACATCATCACATACCCTTTACCATACCTAGAGATTGGCATGGTTTTATTTCAGTTAGCCTAGCTGGTTTGATTTGCATTGAGAGATGATTTTATGGAAAGTACCCCATGCCAATCTCTAGGTATGGTGAAGGGTATGTGATGATGTGGGGCTATTTTAATTCCAAAGGCCAAGGGAGCTTTATCAGGATGCATAGTATCCTGGATCCATGAAATAACTGGCCTTTAAAAACAGAAATCTCCCTGCTTCTATGGGAATTTAACATAGGGGTGTCTAAACGTATGCCCCCTGTATTTTAAGAAAGAACATTTATTTATGTACGATACATTATTCATTCACAAAGAACATTTGTGTCCTTAAAGGTTGGATTTTTCCTAATTTCCTCAATTAAGGCATTGAGATCAATTTCTAAAAGATGATTTTTTTTATTCCTCTTTTTAGTCAACATGAAATATAAAAATAAAAGAATAAAATTCCTTTTCTGTACACATTATGTTATAAAGTGCAATGGACGAACTAGGACACATTGTTATGCTGAACCAAAAGACATATAACGTTATAAGACATACCCATCGGTAGAAAGAAGAAAAAAGGCAGCCAACACAAGATGAACATCCCCACTACGATGGCGAGGGTTTTAGCAGCCTTTTTCTCTCTGGAGAACTTCATCAGCCGCACTGACAGCGAACTTCGAAACGGATGGTTTTTGGTGCTTTTTGAGCAGGTCGGGCGCGCGTCTTCCAGCACGCTGCGACAGTGTATCCGGAGGACCACTTCCATCGACTTATTTCTCTCTCGTTTGACGCCCGCTTCTAGGCTCTTAGTAGTCCTGCGGGCAACCACATAGACCCGAAAATACATGATGAGAATGACCATGAGCGGGAGGTAGAAAGAGAAAAGAGAAGAGAAGAGCGCGTAGCCCGGCTCCTCTGTGATGCTGCAGATTCTGTCGTCCACCGGCGGCGGTTCCTTCCATCCCAGGAGCGGTCCGACAGAGATGACCGTGGATGATACCCAAACTAGCACTAAAATAGCTACTGCCTTCTTCTCTGTCATAATAGTTGGGTATTTTAGGCAGTGTTTCACACCTATGTACCGGTCGATGGAGATGACGCAGAGGCTGAGGATGGATGCAGTGCAGCAGAGCACATCCACCGCTGCCCAGATGTTACAGAACACCCGGCCAAACACCCAGCATCCCAGAACCTCCAGAGATGCAGAGAAAGGCAGCACAATAATGCTCAACAGCAGGTCTGCCATGGCTAAGTTGACAATGAAGAAGTTTGTGACAGTCTGCAAATGTCTATTGCATACCACAGACAGAATGACCAAAATGTTCCCAACAATTGCCACCGAAATAAAAACGGCGAGAAAGATCCCAACCCCGACAACTTGTGAGTCCATTGTGAAGTTCTGGCATGTCGTGATGCTGTCGTTTGGAAATATTTGGTCCACAACAGACCCATTGAAAGCTTCAGCAAAATAGATCCCATAGTTGCTTTCGTTCCGCAGGTTAGAGTCTGTCATTTTGAAACGCCATAAAGAGAACTTTAGAGTAAGTTTCCTGGAGAAAGCAGTGTGTCGGGCATTGTTTTCAGTCTCTCTTTGCAGCCAAGCGGTCGCCCTCCGAGTCAAGCAAATACAATTTGAAAAATAAAAATAACAAAGAAAAGTCCATATAGGCAAATGCATACATGATTGTGAAGCTGTTCGCAAAAAAAACAAAAAAACAATTGAGGTTTAGATTCTGGACGAAGTAAAATTATCATTTGGATACAATACAAATAAGAACAAAAACAAAATACATTTAGTTGCATTTCCACGCATTTCTTCCTTGCGATGGTTTTGCACTACTGGCAACAACTCCGCGATCACAGAGTCAGAGCTGGAACAGGTCTGAACCCACAGCTCCACCCACACGTCACACTTTACTGTTGCGTTCACAGTCTCCACAAGAGATCGTCACTTAAAAGCGAATTCTACGCCACACTAACTGAAAATGTCTGCAACTTTTTATTATTACTCTGACTTGTTTTCATTTACATGTGTTATATGTTTGTATCTATGCTTCTTATAGTCTTATAATGCCCTAATAGATACCCAAAACAACATATCATCATCCATCCTGCAAAGATAAGACAAAGCAGCATCAGTCAGAGCATCTAAACAGCCACCGGGCACCAACAAGCCAGCTCTGACCACTGGTGAAAAACTGCCTTCAGGCAAAGCTTTGAAGTTTTCCAGTGACACTGCAGCAGTCATCCCCATGCCTTGTGTGCATATATTAAGCAGAAGGACATGCCTGTACAAACCCACCGGGGAGCCTGAAGAGAGGAAAGCTCAAGAGGCAGAGTCACAGAGCAGACACACAATCCCTGCATGGGAAAACATCAGCCCAGCGTGTATTATGTATGAAGGACTTCAGTCAAGTAATGATTAAAAGTATTCAAAGATATTATATCAGCATGTTGATCGAATATTACCTTATCCAGGGGTTATATTGGGATTTGTTTTGTGTGGGGAGGGTAGGGGAGCTCTGTGGTTGGGGGTAGGGGTCAGGGGTTAAAGGTTAGAGGTCGGGGTTAGCAATTTACAGTCTGTTTTTAAACCTCAGTGCATCAGTCAGCAACCTCGTCAGTTTCTGACCTTTATTTCTCCCTAGGTTGCCATCCCTCTCTGCCATTTGTGCTGACTGACTGATATGTTGTTTGTGGTTTGCACGCCATCTCTTATTATTTTGATTTGGAAGGAATTGATATAATCTGAGCATAAAAATTGCAATGAGTGTACACATTGCAATTTCTTGCAAATTCACCTGCAAAATGTTCGACCTGTAAAATCAGTTAAAAATAAGCATTGATGGGATAGCCAGATATGTTTCATTGAGACAATCAGTGGTGAAACTGGTTTTGATATAATTGCACAAAAGATAAGTCTGACAAAAGTTAAGTAATATCAACTCTCACCTCTTTGCATTTGTTGGTCTCCATCCATTTCTTTAGAGCTATAGAAGAAAAGTCTGTATCATACACAACCTGCTCTTCAGCTGCACCCCACTCACATCAGAGGCTTTTGACCTCAAAATGCCTGGTATTTCCTGTGATATGATGTACAGTAGAACAAAAACATTCTCAGCCTTCTTGCCTATATCTTCCTGAATAAGCATTTCATCTGGAGTCATTTGTCAAAAAGTCTGTCATCAATGTAAAAGTGAAAAGTCTTTTGAGGGATTTAGCTGCTACTGCGTGTGTGGTTTTAAATGTTTGAAATGATGTTGCATGAGGAGGGTCATTCTGTTGCCTACGTATATTTCGGGTCCCATTTGTTGTGGTGCTTACCCAGATATTTGCACATTTACACATCACACACACACACACACACACACACACACACACACACACACACACACACACACACAAACTTAAACACATTTTTTTCTCTCTCTCTCTCTCCCCCCCAGACTCTCAATATGGTAATCTGCCTTAGACTTTGACTGCGTGCCATCTTATCAGTCCTCTGCAGAGCGCTGGGATTCAGTCGGCCACAAGTCATGTTTTGATATCACTTCATACATGACTATTCAAAGGCTCAAATGAAAGAGGTCAAATGGTCAGAAGTTTCTCATACTTCTTGGTGTGTATTGTATTGCAATTTGGTGTTATTTGTAAAAAAAAAATATATGGATGCTCTAATTGCATAAGCAAGCACCTTTTTCTGTGAATTGAAGCAACTTTGCTTCAAGGTCAGACTTAAGTTTTACTGTAAACCAGCAGCATCACATATGCCTCTCACTCTCTTTGCATTCAAAAGTGTTGATTTACATCTTGTTACTGTGCCTCAAAGAGCACTCTTATTAAACATGGTACATGTGTTGCATTCACTGCTTTGTTTTAACAGTGTGGAAATGGATGCATTTTCCACACTTTGCCAATGCTTAATTAACGCCATTACAAAAGGGCACCTATCTTCAGATGAAGAGGGTCATCCGGGATGCATTACACTATTGTAATGCTGTATGCTGCACAACATATTTACTTTCATACTTGCAGGCAAGGTCTTGCACATTTATTTTAATGATGAGAGCACCAAAACTGCTCCATCTGATTCAAAATCAGATTTATATTTGTGTAGGTTTTATTAATTTTTTTTATTCTGGATGCTTTCAAGGATTTTATGAATTTTGACTTGCAGCAAGCTAGGTAAAGGATACATGCTAAAATTACTAAAATTACAATATATTACCATTTACCGAAAACTTCAATGGCCTCTGCTATTTCTGAAAACATCGGCAAACTACTACTTGTTACTGTGCCTCAAAGAGCACTCTTATCAAACAGGGAACATGTGTTGAAACTATTGTTTGTAGACAAGACTCAGAGGTGTGTGTCTGTGTGTGTGCGTGTGTGTGTGTGTGTGTGTGTGTGTGTGTGTGTGTGTGTGTGTGTGTGTGTGTGTCCGCACATCGGCAAACTACTTTAGATGGTTGAAAACAGTGTCAAATAAGGACTCAGTTATTATGGCAGAGCTGTGGAATGCAAATCATATTCTAATTGTCAGTTTGGATTGGCATGTTGCAAGATTATTCTGTTTGTCTAAGAGCTCTAGAGGCCATGGCACTGGACCTGAGATAGACCAGAGTACCAGCACTCATACAGGGGAATCTGAATCTCTCGGAATGATAAGCTTTAAGAATTAGCAATGAGTTACACTGTTTCAAATATTCTGTGTAGAGCCACATTACAGATGTGATCATATTCAGGACAAATTTGGGGGACTAAATATGTTTCAATATTAGGAACATGGGGAAATACAGGCTATAAGAATTTAAAACCTAGAATGAATTCTTAATAATGACAACATCTAGGCAGAGGCCGATTGTTCGCCTTGTTTGGATGCTTTGGTTCTAGTTCAGATATTTTGGGAAATAACAGATATCGACAGTGACTCAGCACAGGGTCTAATCAAGGGATTAAACTCTGGTATTCCTACCATTTATTGTTCCATTTAGTAAAAACACAATTGGAAATACTGCATATAATGCATAGTATCTGAAACACACCTTAGAAAACTTTTTTTTTCATGTTTTTAATATGCAGACTATATAGCAAACTTTCAATATTAAAGTGTCTAGGGCCACAAACCTTCAACAGTCTGGTGGATACTGTAGTGTATGGTGCACATGAACAGACTTGCACATACACTTTCTAATACTTTTATGTATGTTCACGTATACAAAGACCTTCAATACTAAACAATACAATTGTGTGTTTGTACTTTGGTATAGCCATGAAACACTGCACGCCTGAGGGGGCAGATAGCAGCACCTTCTCCAAATGTGGTCACTGCATGTGTCTGCAAAGACAGCGTAAAGACACAGCCAAAAGAAACAAAGTGTTTCTTCTCAAGGCCCCTTGTGTTTGGCCACCTATTGTTGCTCAGACAGGGAATGTATATGGAACTCCATGATGTCAGTACCTGGTGGCAGTCTGCCTCTCACGGATAGTCCAGAGTTGGATTGTGAGCTTGCCAGGATGCTTCCTCTGAGTATGGCTTGCCTGAAAGGGAGCGTAATGGTGGTAAACAAACACATGTGGCTCAGGTCGGAGAGGGTATCCCCAAATTGCAATTGGGTATCCCCAAAGTAACAGTCCAGCACCTTTAAATGGCAATCACCGTGTGTGTGTGGAAGGGGGTGTACAATGTTTACGTAAATGCATTACCATACCGTACCACTTTTATAATTCATAGACTATATTTTAATAAAGTGTGATTTTTTTTGTAGTGTACATTTTTCTTATGCTTTTTCTTTAATTATCTTTCTTTGCCTTTTTTAAATTTTGAATTTGTTTGTGTGTGTGTGTGTGTGTGTGTGTAGTAGATCAAAGATCATTACCATCTGCCATGATACGCACACATACAAATGCATACTGCTCCTACCAGAGGCATCTTTCGCTTGGAGAGCCGATTGGGGTCTGGACTGTCAGAGATACATAGGTGGGACACAATCTGTTTACTGACTTAAACAATTCAGAAAGAGGCAGTGAAGCAACATGGCAAGGTAACAACAGAAAACTGCAACAACAGGGATGGAGTGCTGTCAGGCACTGATTGACAGATGCTTGACAGATGAAAAGTTGATTTATGTTCTCTTGTCAAGGTTTACTTTTGTGTTGTGTTGATAGCATGACACACCTACAGCAATGTGAGTTTTGTATTTTAATGTTTTTCTGGAAAATCTCAGTTTGCATTACAGTTTGTAAATAAATGTTGCAGTTTTCCTAAAACTCTATTCTGCATAGTTACATGCCCATATTTTTAAATGCATGCAATACATTTGTATTTTCTCTTAGATGTCGCTTTTACTATGTGCCCAGTGTTGCTAATTGAGACTATACAAAACAATTATATTTAAAGTTCAGGATAACACCAGGGTTGTCTGGATAATCTGAAATTCATACTGATTTGAAGTTGCCCTGGGATAAGGTGAGTCGGACAAAATAAAATCTTTCCAAGAATTACTTCCAAAGTGGCTTTCCACTTTGGAAGGCCACGAGATACTATCTCGTGGCCTCAAGATAAGTGTATATAAAAGGAGAATGCACAATGGAGCAGCTTTTTACAAGTATATACATGTAAAAAGTATAAATATAGGCTATAAAATATGAAGAAGAATTATAAAGGACTATGGATATGCAGTAGAGCCCTGCGCAGGACTGTTTTCTTCATCCCGCTCCCGCCCGCTCCCGGCGAATTTCTGACCATTACCGCCCGCACCCGCAACATGTGTGTTACACTCCCGCCCGCTCCCGCAATGTGTACGTCCACTCCCACCTGGACCCGCAAAACTCAATAGAGATGCATTGATGTTGTGTCTTCTCCCGTCCCGCATGAGAAAACACGCAATTTTATAGGTTAATAGGGAGAAGATGCAGGCAAAGAAGGTAGGTGCTTGCTGCTGTTAGACGGGGAGGAAGGAGCAGAGGATGAGGGAGAGAGGAGAGGGAGAGAGGGGGAGGAAGGAGCCGAGGATGAGGGAGCGGGCGGACGGTGGACGGAGCCTTGGCTCGGAGCTCCCCCGTCCTGGGAGGCTCAGACACGCTGATGTCTGCTCATAGATGGGCTATACAGTATATACTCAGTCAGTATATATGTATATCTATGGTTTCTGCTGGTGTTGGGGGATTCCAGGCTACATCCAGATCCCGCAGTGTTTTCTTTAGCCGCCAGCAAAGTTAAAACCGCCCGCTCCCGTGAGATTTGCGTTGGGACCCAGCGGGACTCAATCCCAATGCAGCCCTCTAATATGCAGCCTACAAGATTTACATTACTGTATTAACAGAATTGTGATGAACAGTACTAGTAAATAAATAGAAGCAGAACTGCACACTGAATATTAAAACAGAGAATATTGCACAGAATGTGAAGTATTGCACTACACTACAGGGTCCAGTTTAATGACAAAGGCTCCATGTGTCAGACACTTTACTATCTTGAGGCCACGAGATAGTATCTTGAGTCCACGAGTTACTATCTTGAGGCCACGAGTTACTATCTCGAGGCCACGAGATAGTATCTTGAGGCCACGATTTACTATCTCGAGGCCACGAGATAGTATCTTGAGGCCACGAGTTACTATCTCGAGGCCACGAGATAGTATCTTGAGGCCACGATTTACTATCTCGAGGCCACGAGATAGTATCTTGAGGCCACGAGTTACTATCTTGAGGCCACGAGTTAATATCTTGAGGCCACGAGTTACTATCTCGAGGCCATAAGATAGTATCTTGAGGCCACGAGTTACTATCTTGAGGCCACGAGTTACTATCTTGAGGCCACGAGTTACTATCTTGAGGCCATAAGATAGTATCTTGAGGCCACGAGTTACTATCTTGAGGCCACGAGTTACTATCTCGAGGCCACGAAAAATGACCCTAACAACAACAATTTTTTGCCGTGCCTAGTTAAAAAACAAAGAGAAGAAAAGTAAAGAAAGATAGAACAAACAAATATGTCACTGTCAAACAATGCCCCATATATTTCTCTTTCACTCTATCTCTGCACTCTCACCCATAATCTATGTTCCAACACTCCAGAGTACCCATGTTCCTTCATCTTGTCACAGTGTGCTTGAGTCTCAACTGGCTCTTGTGTTTCCTAAAAAGCGATTTCTGAGATTTGTGTTTATTACCTCCACAAACCACCACTCTGTGCAAACTCTTGTCTCTTCCGTCTCATAGCAGCATCTTATTATTCAACAGAAGTACTGAGGAAATTGGAAGAGTGTTTTTTGGCCATATCTCTCTGCTTCACTGACTGAGAATACCTAATTATACAAAGTGCTGTTTAATTTTATTTTTTTGGTGCAGAAATGAAATGTCTTGGTAGATATTTTTCTTATTTTATTTTTCATGTAGGATTTCTCTTCTACATGCCCATTAAAGTTGGAGCTGTGCCATGTGGAATTTCAATGAAAGACCTGTGCTATTTTTAAGTACACTTTGACTGATTTGTCTTTACCACTTAAGTATAACGCTAAAGAATTATAAAAGCACACACACACACACACACACACACACACACACACACACACACAAAACTGCCTGCAGATAGAAGGCATAATGCTACATTGTCAATTACCTGTCACGATTTATGAAGCAGATGGAGTCAGGCAATCATGCGGTATACAGTGCCTTGTGAAAGTATTCGGCCCCCTTGAACTTTTCGACCTTTTGCCACATTTCAGGCTTCAAACATAAAGATATAAAACTGTAATTTTTTGTGAAGAATCAACAACAAGTGGGACACAATCATGAAGTGGAACGAAATTTATTGGATATTTCAAACTGTTTTAACAGATAAAAAACTGAAAAATTGGGCGTGCAAAATTATTCAGCCCCCTTAAGTTAATACTTTGTAGCGCCACCTTTTGCTGCGATTACAGCTGTAAGTCGCTTGGGGGTATGTCTCTGTCAGTTTTGCACATCGAGAGACTGAAATTTTTGCCCATTCCTCCTTGCAACACAGCTGGAGCTCAGTGAGGTTGGATGGAGAGCGTTTGTGAACAGCAGTTTTTAGTTCTTTCCACAGATTCTCGATTGGATTCAGGTCTGGACTTTGACTTGGCCATTCGAACACCTGGATAGGTTTATTTGTGAACCATTCCATTGTAGATTTTGCTTTATGTTTTGGATCATTGTCTTGTTGGAAGACAAATCTCCGTCCCAGTCTCAGGTCTTTTGCAGACTCCATCAGGTTTTCTTCCAGAATGGTCCTGTATTTGGCTCCATCCATCTTCCCATCAATTTGAACCATCTTCCCTGTCCCTGCTGAAGAAAAGCAGGCCCAAACCATGATGCTGCCACCACCATGTTTGACAGTGGGGATGGTGTGTTCAGGGTGATGAGCTGTGTTGCTTTTACGCCAAACATAACGTTTTGCATTGCTGCCAAAAAGTTCGATTTTGGTTTCATCTGACCAGAGCACCTTCTTCCACATGTTTGGTGTGTCTCCCAGGTGGCTTGTGGCAAACTTTAAACAACACTTTTTATGGATATCTTTAAGAAATGGCTTTCTTCTTGCCACTCTTCCATAAAGGCCAGATTTGTGCAGTATACGACTGATTGTTGTCCTATGGACAGAGTCTCCCACCTCAGCTGTAGATCTCTGCAGTTCATCCAGAGTGATCATGGGCCTCTTGGCTGCATCTCTGATCAGTCTTCTCCTTGTATGAGCTGAAAGTTTAGAGGGACGGCCAGGTCTTCGTAGATTTGCAGTGGTCTGATACTCCTTCCATTTCAATATTATCGCTTGCACAGTGCTCCTTGGGATGTTTAAAGCTTGGGAAATCTTTTTGTATCCAAATCCAGCTTTAAACTTCTCCACAACAGTATCTCGGACCTGCCTGGTGTGTTCCTTGTTCTTCATGATGCTCTATGCTCTTTAAACGGACCTCTGAGACTATCACAGAGCAGGTGCATTTATATGGAGACTTGATTACACACAGGTGGATTCTATTTTTCATCATTAGTCATTTAGGTCAACATTGGATCATTCAGAGATCCTCACTGAACTTCTGGAGAGAGTTTGCTGCACTGAAAGTGAAGGGGCTGAATAATTTTGCACGCCCAATTTTTCAGTTTTTTATCTGTTAAAAAAGTTTGAAATATCCAATAAATTTCGTTCCACTTCATGATTGTGTCCCACTTGTTGTTGATTCTTCACAAAAAATTACAGTTTTATATCTTTATGTTTGAAGCCTGAAATGTGGCAAAAGGTCGAAAAGTTCAAGGGGGCCGAATACTTTCGCAAGGCACTGTATGTAATCCTGTAATCTTCTCCTACTGTGGACTACAGGTCTGCAGTAAAGTGAACTGGATTTAAGTCAAAAGGACACTAGTGCCTTAAATCAAGGAGACAGATGTTAATTGTATCCTCTGTGTAATTCTCCTCAGCTAAAGATGTATGGATATTGTAATAGAAAGGTGAAATTTGTTACAGACATTAACAAGGCTCCAGTTGATAATTAGTCTACCTGCCATCTCATATAAAAAAACACTATCCAAGATTTCCGAACTAAATCTCATGACCAAATGCCAAATACCAAATGGACGCAAACATAGATAACTACTTGGAACAGCAACCACACGCGGCTATGAAAGAAAGCAAAACATTACTGTCGAGTTCCTCTGGACAAAACTAAAGGTTGTGTGAACCGACCAGTGTGAACACTTTGAGGCCAAGATACAGCGACCACAGAGGCTTTCTTCTTCCTCTGTGGGCTGAGGTTAGATTGGCTAATTGGTGTGTTTGTTATTGTAAATGTTACACAACAGATAAAAGCAAGGAATGGAAAGAGAGAAGTGGTGATTTCCCAAACTGAAAGTGGGAAGTGGGGGGTCACAGCTAACCAACAAAGAATAAACTAAAATATCATATTTGCTCAAATAAACCTGACACTGACAATATTAAACTGTTCAGGTCCACATTTTAAAAAGGATCAGCATATGCGGTAGATGGAGGTTATGATGAACAAAAAAAAAATCTGAATCCCATTAGTTGCACAGCATGTATCTAATGGAAGTAATGCTATTTGGTAAAGAGGCTGAAGATCATCAATAGGCTCGTTCGAGATGAACTGCAGCTCGCCTGTTAAGTAGACGAGAACAGGCAGCAGCAGCAGGGGGCGGTAAGAAAAAAGCCGTGCTCAAGTCGGACAGTTTCCGGCCACTTCCAGCAGCATTTAGGCTGAACAGGAAGTCACAGAAACACTCACATCCTGTTAGGTCTGATTCCGTATTTAATCAAATGTTTTCAGACCTAGATCTATCAGCTCGTACACAGTCTCCAGTTGTTTTTATTATGACAGAGTACTGTAAAAATGCTCTACATGCGATCTGTTGCTGATGTTTACAACAGACTGTAGATGAATCGTAATCTTAACGGATTTAGTCTCTAGTTTTCTAAATGTAACTATCAGCCACACTACGTGTGTTCTGTACAGAATAAGCCTTTAAAATCAGACAAATAGCAATTAAAATCCCTCCAATTCAAAAACAATGAAAAGTTTATATAAAACGTCATCCTGTTGAGTCGATTCTGAACCAATCAGCTGTTAGATCAGCTGAGAGGCAGGCGTTTCCCAGCATGCCCTGGGTCCGCCTGGGTCTTGCAGTCGGTGAAAAGCAACTGCGCTGCCTGCGTCTCAAACTTGCGGCCGCAAGACGGACACAAATCTAACCGGCATGCATTGGGCGGCGATCGCAGGTGATCGATTCTGCGCAGACCTGGCTCATCTTGAACGAGCCTATTGAGACACACAGCTGAACTGGTTGACATGTTCCCTCATTATGATGAATATGGGAACTGTAGCACAATACCACAAACACTCTTGCTGCCGTATAGGAGCACCAAATGTGTATAAATCTGCAACTGAAAAAAGTTCCCAAGATGCACTTTGTACGCCTTTTGTAATGGTTGCTAAAAACTAGTGCCCTGATGTTTTTTTTAAGGACTTTTTTGGGACTTTTCCCTTTATTTGAAAGTGGATAGTTATGAAAGGGGGAGAAAGATGGGGGATGACACGCAGCAAAGGGAAGCAGGTCGGATTCGACTCAGCCAACATGGGGCGAACGCTCTTACTGGGTGAGCTAGAGGCCGCCCCTAGTGTCCTGATGTTTTAGTAAATTATTTAACCTTTCATAGAAATAATAATAATAATAATAATAATAATAATAATAATAATAATAGAAACAAATGAGACCATTGAGGCTGAGAGACACAGACAGTGTAGGGAAGTAGGAATGTGTAGGGATAAGAGATGAGATTAGTCTTTTCATATTTGTTGACAATAAGAAACATACCACTAGCCATGTACTGTAAAATGTGGCTTCAACACAACTTACACGATCACGGAAGGCTTGTATCGTGTGGATGCTCCAACAGTTTTGTGGTCTTTACTTAGAATTCCTCATGGGGGCGGCAGAAACTACGCACTATAGCTTTAAGTATGGACCCTTATATTATAACAGCTTTTTTATTGTTTTAGAATGATGATAAGAATCAAATAGACTGTTTGTAATGATGGTATTTGATTAGTTTTTACATATGATGTTACCCTTAAGCAATGCGCAGTCTGTTTTTACATCTGATTTCTGAGCATGCTCCTCAGTTTGGGGAAATGTGTGACTAATAAGCAAATTGGGAGGTTTAATCATTTAGTGGATACACTTCAAATCAGATAACTGCTCATCACACTTTCAGTCTTAGTCAGCCATGAGGGTAGGAGAGTGAAAATTATTTTCAGTAATTACCACAAATCACCAGAACCATCAGCATCAACTAAAGGGGACATTTAATAATCTCACGAAAACATATACTTGTCCGCCCATAGGTTAAAAAAAGGCACAGATATATTTCTACCCTCAAATTTAGAATAATAAATTCATCTTTCTAGTCTACACAGCACAGCTGTAATTTATGGCTTCACAGTCATTATTTGGACATCACAAATAATCAGACAAGCCTGTCAGTCATCATTAGAGTTTCTGAAAGAGTAGACGCAGGCTGAGCGACATCTGTGCACCTCCCTCTCTCCTAACCACTAATTAATGACCAATCAGAAATAGTTTTCCCTCTAATTATAGTGACATCTTCACTATATTTGTATGGTACTGTATGTTGTATTTCATCCTGCTTTATAGCCAAGATAAAACAAAAAAGACATGCATAATAAGTCATATGCAGAAACTTATGATTATGATAAATCCACGACTGAATGGTTATTTGGTCATCTTTTAGTATCAAAAGCATTCGTTTACTGTTAAACGTGGGGTATACTCGCCGCAGCCGAGCTGTTGAGCGCCAGTTTGACATCATGGGAGCGGCGTAACTGTTTATACTCGCGCGTGGTGGTCACGACACTAGTTGCAGTCTTCTCCTGAACAGAGGTGGCGCTAATGAGGAAAGGCTACCGACTTTGCTATTTCTACGGACTAGAAGAAGAAGAAGAAAAAGGTAAACAACGGCAGAACTGGCAGCAGCATTCACGTCAATGCTTCGATTTGATTCGATGACGTACTTCGTCGGATCAAGCCTTTCATTCGCCATAGAATAACTCATCTTAACCCAGGAAGTTTACAAGAGAGACTTGCAGTCACTCTGAGAGTCCTGGCATCCGTTTACCCTTGAGCTCGTTCATGCTTCCTGTTTCCGCTTTGTCGCATGCCGCTGAAAAAAAATAGAGTGGTGTGCGCCCTCTGGTTGTGCACTCAAAATCCTGGTGCGCCAGCGAGATCTACGTCATTTTGTCGTCGCATTGGCGCACGCGAGCTCGGCTGCGGCGACTGTAAAACGTCCTTTAGCCACCGCCTTCTTTGCTTTTGACATCAGACTGCTGGCTGTGTCAACCAATCACATGAAGTCATGTCAGGAGACAGGCAGCTTGCTCAGCCAATATATAACTAACCTGATACAAGCAGGAGGGCCTTGTATATAATGTGTGTGTAAATGACAAACTGAATGTTACCTGCCTGCACTTGCTGATCTCTCTTGTGTGATACCATTTAGCTACACTATGTAATGAATTAGATTGTGTTATAGAGATAAATATATCAAAATTTTGTTTGTGTTTTCCTTCTTGTTAGCTGCATCTCTGTAATCATACTGACTGGGTATTTTCTTTTAATAAGCACAATATAGTCTGTTTGTCCAAGGTTGAGAGAAAAAAAAGGTCCTGCTGCAACACTTTATTTCAGCATGCAAGTTGTATGCATGTGAGAACAATACAATCTATTTCAAACAAACTGTCACTGGAGTTTCCATTGCATATGAGGGAGTTGGCTCTTCAGCTATTCTTGCAATGGTTATTTACACAAAAAATATTGGAAGAAGTGGAGGAATTGCAGCTGAGAAGTATAGGATTTGCTTAGTACGGACTCTTACTCTGTGCAGATTTGCTTATCTGTTTCCATAAGCTTTAGAGACAAGTTGGCATGATGGAATTCTTGTTTACATAGTTCTATATAGCTCCAGGCTTAAAGGAATACCCCACCGTTTGTTGAAATAGGGTTATTCACCGTCTCCTCTATATTTATATAGGTGGGCAAACGCATTTTTGTCTCAGTGCATGCATTGTCTTTGTCCGGCAGAGCCGCCGCTAGCTTAGCTTAGCATAGTGAATGAAATCCTTTGTTGCTGGTTAGCATATCGTGAGTAAAAGTGAGCTAACAACAACAACAAAAACCAACTAATTACTTGTTGTGGCCTGCGTATTCACAACGAGTACAAACAGTAATGCAGATTAAGACTAGACAATTTCCTAGGCAGATATTGAGTTGAGACTAGATTGGGTGGAAGCACAGGTGAAGCACTGCTACCTGGGCGCAAAGATATAATGCAGCACCTGAAACCCCCCAGCTTCCGTCAACATACCGGCGTGAATATTAGCTGGCTATTTTTCCTACAGTAGACAGTGAATGATGATGAACATGGCGGATTTTGTGAGAGACAAAGAGAAAACCATACCTCTACGAACCAGAGTTTTCATGAAGAGGTGCTGCGTGCTTTGGAAATAGAACAACAGGAGGAGGAGGTTGCAAACGCTCAACAGCCTGAGGACGTGAGGACGAGGGCCGACACAAACTGGTGGTGTGAGTGTGGGGGAATATGCCAACCTATGCCGACTGAAATACAGTGTCTGTGCTGTGGCGAGTGGCACAAGGTACTGCCATTGATGACCAGGCTCAACGTGTCAGATCAAGATGAGCGTGCCTGCAGTTGTGTCACAGCTAGCGATGATTTCTTGGCGTTGATCCATCCTGCAGTCCTCGACTTTTTTTTCGGTGCGATAAAGTCAACTGGGAAAAATGCCAAAAGGACCCAATATAGTCCCAAATCAATATCTGCCGAGGAAATCGTCTCGTCTTAATATGCATTGCTATTTGTACTCGTTGTGAATACGCAGGCAACAAGAAGTAATTCGTTTTTGTTGTTTTTGTTGTTGGCTCCCTTTTACTCACAACATGCTAACCGGCAACAAAGGATGCATCAATGCATGCACTGAGACAAAATGCATTTGCCCACCTATATAAATATAGAGAAGAGGGTGAATAACCCTATTTCAACAAACGGTGGCGTATATTCCTTTAAAGTTTCCTTGATACCGCAGGACAGACTGCACAGTTTAAACCAAGATGAATATTTGCAATCACATACACTCTGCCACTGTTATCCTGCACCAAAGATCAAAAGGCTGCTATATGCCTGAGTTCCAACAGGCACAGAAGAAAATGTCAATGTCATCAAAAAACAAATGTCATATTATTACATTCAGGGGAGCAGAAAACTGGTTAACTTATAATGCCAGTGCCATTGCTATTCAAGCTTTGTATTTACAGTAGCAAATGTGTCACTGAGTTCCCCAAATAGAGCGAGTGTACAATTGTTTTGTTGGGAAATTGCCTCAATTTGGGGTTAAAATTGTAGAATCACCATCATGTTGGGTCTCAAGCTATCTGTTGTCCCAGACAGAGAAAAACGTTATAAAGATTAACATGTTACCCGACCCGTAATTGTCCAAAATCATTATAAAAAATGTCAAGCCCCTGCTGTTATGGCAACCAGCCCTATTGATGGTATAACTATGATTGAAGGACAATGGGCAAGTGCAGATTTAAATGTTACATGTTAATTGTTGATCCTCTGTCAGACATGGCACGAGCGGCTAAGATCTTAAAACATTTCCCATCCAGCTTAACATTGATTCGTATCTGCAGTGTTTCCTGCTTGGTTGCTATGCAGGTGATCATAAATCACTATGACAGTGTGTAAAGGTCTCAGTCAAGGCATTATGCAGCTTTAATATGAACATACTGTACACTTTACACTTCTTGTACTAGAATCTGTTACCCTTCTCTCTATTTTGTCTTACAATTACACCCTACTTTCTGTGCTCTTTAAATTACGTATGGTATTTCTGCTTTGCTGAGGCACGGTAAAGAGTAGATGTTGTTGAATAAGTGTAACAAAGTAAGCAGCTCATGGCACAAATGCCCTGCAGATTTTGTATATCCGAGTGTAAAGCGCAGAAGTTGTATTTTTATAGTTTTTTGACAACCCTTCTAGCCTAATCAGCCTTTAAAAGATGTGGCTTGCCTTTGCACTCTAAAACACAATATGTAACTAAATCCAATGTTTGGTAATAATTGGCTCACAACATACTGCAGAAACTATTTGATAATCGCTTCATTGTTTGATGTATGAATAAATGCATTATTTGGTTTCAGCTTCTCAAAAGTAAGCATTCCCTGCTTTTTTCTCTTTTATGTCACTGTACATCGAATATATTTATGTTTTGGACTGTTGTTTGGACAAGTCAAGACATTTAAAGATGTCATCTTGGGCTTTGATAGCCTATCTCTTTTTGTCATTTCATAGACTAAACGATTAATCAATTAATCATTAAAAATAATCAGCAGACTAATATTAATGAATATAATCGTTACTTTCAGCCCTAAATTTGTAACAGCATAAAAAATAATATTTCTATCTGAATTTGCTCGTCCTGCCTTCTAGGAAACTGGTATAGAGCGAAACAGAGGAAAATGGTCTGTTATAATTTGTTGATCGTAATGACAGAGGTCAGTGCTGAGGCAAACATTACATCTATGCCCTTTACAGTAATTATTTCAGTGTGAAACCAATACTGCAGCCACCTATGATGCAAAGGCACTGTCATAACTGACAACAAAGATTCCAGACTTATAAATCTCCTGAACAGCTTTCTGGTTGCAAAGCTAAATTTAAAGTGATGGTCATCTCAACACTGGTGAATCAAAAGTTTGGGTTTATATTAAATGAACGCTGTCAATTAATTGATGAGGAGAGAAGTGCAACTCCGGACAACACGACAGTGTATGAAATAGCTGTTGGTAGGAAGCACAAATTGTAATTATGGAGGAAGTTATTAAATCATCAGACAAAACTGTAATAGACGTAAGTAGGTAATGGAGTTGGAAAGAATTTGAATAAGAATCCCCTTATTGTACTGTTCATCCGGTCTTAAACAAGCTCTCTCACACACACACACACACACACACACACACACACACACACACACACACACACACACACACACACACATAAAGGATATGAGTGTGTGTTGTGTTTAACAGTATTCTACAGGGGATAAGTGTTGATTTCATCTATCCACACACACACAATCAACAAAGGGCATGTAGCGTGAGAAAGGCGCTGCAGGGTCCCTATGTTTTGGAGGACACTCAGAGTACACAGAGCAGATCTCATGAGAGTTGTCTCAGTAAACTCAGTCGGTGGCTCGTAATTAAGTGGGATTTACACAATGTCGGACAGAGGCCAACAGAACAAACATGCGGATGAAAAGTGTTAAGTGTTTTATTTTAGTTACAGTAAATTGATGCCTATGTGTTTAATTAAAAGGGACAGCGATTTCCATTGACACTACTAATTTCAGCTGTCTATGAATTACCTTTTTAACATTATTTAATGGCATTTCTGCTTGATGTAAAGACAAAGCAGCAATAACAACTCATGAATATTAGGCTCCTTAAAAGGGATATTTCACTGCTGGAAAGCTGAATATATATTTAAATTGGGTCACTTATGTAGTATAAATGTGAGAAAAAAAAAAGTTTAAATTAGGGCTGTCAAAATAACGCGTTAATTTCGATTAATTAATGAGAAAAAATAACGCGTTAAAAAAATAACGCAGATTAATCCATTCCATATTGAAGTTTGACCCGGAGCCGTTCTAGCCACCATTCGACTGTAAAATGAAGGAGGCAGACGAGAATGTGCTGCCTGGATCATTGATTGGAACATAAAAATCTTCTTCCTGTCAACCCTGGCTACCGAAACCTGGTGCCACTGTTATGTCTGCGCTGCTCTCTGATGCTCTGAAACAGATGTCAACACAAACGCCGCTGCAAGTGACGCCAGTTAACACTATACTCGACAGCAGCTAACGTTAGCCTACTGCTAGCTAGTAGCTGGATTAAAAACGGTTAAAATGCTAACAGCTAACGCTAAACGGTGTAAAGTCGGAAAAACAACACAGACGGTGCGTTCAAATAAACTGGTAAACTACATTCTCGTGGTGTATTTGAAGTTATTGTAAATGTCCTTTTTCCACCTGGTGGTTGTTTTTGTCATTCAACAGCAATTTACTAGTGAAATAAGTTATTGTTATACATTATTATTAAATCATTTAACCCTTGTGTTGTCCTTTGTGTCATGGCGATTTTCTACCAGCCTCGCGGCCTCGTCCTTCGGGGTCCCGGGGACCCCGGCTTCTTTTGACTCCACGCATTTTCTACCAGCCTCGCGGCGGCCTTGTCCTTCGGGGTCCCCGGGACCCTCGCTTATTGTATTCCACGTCACACGTTTGCCTCGTCCCTCGGGGTCCCCGGGGACCCTCGTCTACTATTTGAATTCATTCCCACGTCAACTACCGCGGCCTGGCCCTTGGGGTCTCCGGGACCCTCGCCTATTCAATTGCATTTTTGTCTCGCTACTGCCCTCGTGGCGGCCTCGTCCCTCAGGGTCCCCGGGGACCCCTTGTTGCAGTTGAAAGTCGACGTCGCTGTGGTTTTTTCTTTTATTTATTTTTTTGCGCAGCATAAAGTCGAAGCTCAAACCGGCGCCGCGCGATAGCCAAGAGGCTACTGGCTCGCGCAGTCCGCGCAGTAGAGCCGCGTGCATCTCCCGCAGATGTATCTCTTGCAGGCCCCGCACACGGTGTATGTCTTGCGGTCCTTTGTCTTTGGACAGAGCTGACACCTCTTCCTCCTGCTGGCCGCTCGGGGCGCGGTCGGTTCCGCGTCGTCGTCGTCGACCTCGCCGAGCTCTCCAGCGGCCGCTGCCCTGCTCGTCGCGGCTTTGACGAGTGCCGCGGACGCTTCGTGCGAGGCAGACGCCGCCGTCTCTCGATGAGCGGAGTCACGAGCGCCCTGCCCAGCTGCTCGAGGAACACGCGCCTCCTGTAGAGCTTGCCGCGCATCCACTGGGGCCTGAGCTCTCGCCAGAGCACAAAGGCGTTGTAGGCAGACACGTCGAGGATGTTGTGGAACACGGCGAGGGGCCAGCGCGCCGTCTTCCTGCGGCAGCTGTACGTGCCGACGAGCTTGTCCAGGTTGTCCACGCCGCCCTTGGTGCTGTTGTAGTGCAGGATGATTTCGGGCTTGGCGTCCCTGGTGGCGCTGACACGCGCCTTCCCTGTGTGCAGCGTGCTCAGCAGCACCACGTTCTTGTTCCTCTTGGGCATGTAGGACACCAGGGTGACGGTGGGCGTGAAGGCGAACCGGAACGTGAAGGGCGCATGGTGGCGAGCAAGGCGCACGGCAGCTCGGGCTTGTTTTTGCGCATCGTGCCCACCACGGTGAGGCGTCTCTCGATGAGCAGCCGCCGGGCCAGCTCGTAGGAGGTGAAAAAGTTGTCGCACGTCACGTTGCATCATTTTTTCGACGATTTTTGCATCATCGGAGGCTTTTTTCCAGACCCACAATACAGAGATCTCTCTTCTCAGGGGGACATGAATGAGGGAAGCACGGTCATTCAAAAATACTACCGTGTTTCTACTGATACAAAGCTCAATGCTAAATCAGTGAAGTATCCCTTTAATATAGACTATAGGTTATGTGGCGTGACTCAGCCTCAAAAAGTTAACTACAGAGTCTAAAAATTAATTTCAGGATTCTCTTTAGTTTGTTTTCCAATCTTTGCATGTCCTTCCTCCTGGCTATATTTCGAAATGTCTGACCCACCTCAGCATTGTTAGGCCCCAGAGATCCACTGAACAAACATTGTTAGTTATATCCCAAGGTCTTAGCTGTAACAATTGCAGTAATACGACTTTTTTTTCTATAGCAGCACTGGGACTATAGGAGAGTCTAATTAGCAAACTCTATTCTGTCAAGAATTGCCAGAAAACCCATTTATGCTTCACTGACTTTTGTATGGATTGATCTTCATTCTCGTCTTGCACTCTCAGCTTTCACAATATTAATATGAACATATTTGAAAAGCTCACATTCTCTCTCTCTCTCTCTCTCTCTCTCTCTCTCTCTCTCTCTCTCTCTGCATGTTTATAAGGGAGATTCCTCTCTGTGGGGCTTTTCCTGGGATTTTATCATTTTTTTGGAATGAGAGTTTTGTATTGACATTATGGTACATACATTAAAATAACGTTGCTTGTTTGTTTTTAGACTTCTGAAGTTGAGTGTCATTTTGTCTTGATTTTCATGAGGGGAGGGGAGGCAAGAGTAGATATTTTACTGAACATTAAATAACTTTAAAGAAGGTTACTCAAGTAAAAGTAAATAATACTGTACAGTAAAAAGGTAGACTACCTAGATAAAATAAAAAAGTTAAAAAACAAGTAGGAATAGTAGTAGTTTAAAATGTAATCTAGTAGCCTTACTAGAATTATCCAGAAAATAGGTCAGAATTCAGACACTTACACAATTACACAAAAATGATCAACAATTGGCTGCAACACAAAAGCACTACTGTGGCTGCTGCAATAGGCAGGCTACATACAATAAATAACCTGCCACTTCTTCAGCAACAACAGAATAAAATATCGACCAGGCAGACAACACAGATATGTGCCTAAACAATATAAATTTGACAGCAGCAAACATAGCCTATGCATTAAAGCAAAGCTGTTGTTAGACACACACAAGCACACGCGCTAGTGCAACACGCAACGCTATGTTTCTAGGCAACACAGAGGTTGTAATCATCCTCCTCTGTAACATTACAGTAAGTTACATTACATATAACACATACATTGTGTGTTGTTGAACTCACTCATCTAAACGTCATTCTGTGAGCTTTGTGCCCCACAAAGTCCTCCACTATAATCTGCTCCAGGTTCAACTTCTTGCTCGTTCATTCTCAAAGCAACATTTTCAACCAGTTGAATCAGTCTCTCTGCCACTATAACAGTCCACTTAGCCTCTCTGTCCCACTGCACTCATCAACGTTTTCAAACACTTTGAGATGAACGAGGCTCTGCAGTCACAGTTGACCTGTTATTGTCCAAAACAGCAGAAAGGCCTCACACACCCCACTGAAAGTAGAAGTCTCCAAGCACATGTCAGCATGTAGTATTTTCGCTACACCCAGCATGCACCTGTTATCGTGGGTGTTTCACGATAATAGGTTTGGTATAGGTCACTACCGTCGTGGCCTGGTGGTGATATGGCTCCTGTCTTCCTTTCTCATACACTTAATCATATAACTTGAAATTTAGTACAACAAAAGTACAATTATTGATGCATGATTAATCCTTAACTTATTTTACTGATTGTTTTAAAAAATACTAATAAGCACAAAAAGACAACTTTATTTCAGTAACAAGACTAAATGTAATTTGTTACTCCCCTGCCCAATCAGTCCATTAGTAGACCACCTTACTCCCTCACTGTTGTGATTCAGCATTCCTCTTTTGGACCAGTTTGATCCTGTTTTGCCTGCTGCAAAACCTTACCTGCCTTTTCTCTGTGTCCTCCTTTTCAGTCTTCACAACTGTTACTAGATCCCCCACATACAAAATATCTAGAGTAAATTCCCTACTATATGAGGTAGGCCTATCTAATAGCTCTAATCCAGCTTTAGGGCTTAAACCCCCATTCAGTGGGGATACTGAAAACTTTTACCTTAATGAATTTTGTTCCCCAAAGCATGAGTGCTGTAACCCCTTCATGTTATACATCCAGGTTAGATCTCTGCTGCGGTTATGATACTGTGTAGACCAGGTAACATGTGGGCAATATGTTGCACTCATGGTCACGCCCACTGTAAAAACGAGAACTTGAAATTGCTCATCTTACTTTGATTTTCAATAAAACAGAACAGAAAATACATAATGGCATTGTAAACTTTGTTAAAATAGTTACTTCAACTCACTGTTTTAAGTTTATTGTGATAAGTTGGTCTCAATTCAAAATGTATGGTGGCGCCACTTTGAAATTGTAGTTAGACTTAAATTGAGGCCAGGTCAATTACTCTGTGCATGCTCCACGCTAAAACAGGGTTTCCTGGGCAGTTCTGCAGGGGTTTTCAGTTGCCTACCTTTTCAGCCTGCTCTATGCCTTGAACATGGAGTTTCCAAAAGAACTCAAGTACACTTTTGAAGCTATTCAGCACATCTTCATGGAACTTTCTGCCAGTTGCTCACAGTGTGTCAGGAGTTTGAAAACCAAGCTCTTACTCTAAGTTGTTAGCTGGTCTTTTTGATTTTAAATTATGACTGGCCTAATCACCCTTAGAGACATTTCAAAAACTTGATTTTAGAATTGCCCACGTTTGCACTGTTATTGTCAGCGTTTGTTGAGATGTAGGCCTGTTTTGTGATCCCTCAAAGAGAAGTACAGTTGTGTTGGAATAGACCATTGTCTTGCCAATGTTTCTTGTGAATTTGTTTTAAAAGTGGAATAACATGTTGCAGTTGAGGCAGAGTAAGTAAGCCAGTTGAAGTACTTAAGATGAAGATGAAGCACTTAAATTCAGGTTGAGAATCTTACAAGTAATGTTTTTATAACAATTTATTTAATTGAAGTGTCTTTGTTTATCTTGAGAAAATAATTAGTTGGCACAAATTTATTTTTTTGAATTCTTAGTGTATGCACTGTAAAAAATTACAGACCCATTTAGTTATGTCCACTTATTTCTTATTTTTAACTGAACGAGCTTATACAAGTTGTGGATTTTTTAACTCAACTTTATGAGTTTTTGAAAGTTAAACTTGCATTTATTCATCGGGTCGACTATTTAAATTTTTTGTCAGATACGTATGTGTTGATTGAACTTGGGTATGTAAGTTAAGTTATCAGTTGAAAAAAAAGCGTGTGTGTGTGTGTTGCAACAAAAAAGAGTTGCCTTTTTGAGTTTAAAATAACCTTCTTTCACGGCAAAGTTAAAGCATGGACACAATAAATTAATTATACACCGCAGATAAGTGATGTAGCCTATTCAAATTTAAACTAAAATATAACACGTGTTGTGGCAAACAAGAAAGCACTAGTGCCAACGGCGGAGGAGTACCTGTCAACGGCTTGTGAATTGTGAATTTGGCATTTCACTCTTCTCAAATTGAAATGGAAAGTACTTTTCAAACGTCAAAAGTCAAACGTTTAGCTCCGCCCACATCTAGCCCAACCCCGATCTGTGTACTGGAGTCAGGTGCAATTGGTTCATTGGCTATTCAGTTCCCATGATGCAAGGCGGTAAATAGAGTTGTGTTAAAATTTGCTGAAAAGTTTGCAGTTGGTTCGAAATACAAATGTAACTTTATGAATTCCGTTTATTAAGCGTGTCTGCTTAGAATGTAGTGTTTTGTTGCCTGGTAATTGTCATTGTTGTGCTGGTTTACATTTGTAACCATGAGTTAGGTGACTGTTATGTTTGATAAGAAGAGCTGGAGAATTGCAGCATTAGAATTTGAGCAGTAATACGCTTCTTTCAGCCATTAATCTGCAGTGTGTCACTTCACTAACATCCCTTTTATGTCAAGTGATGCAAGATCTGTGGCTTTAGAGGTGCCCCTATTTTGCATGGGGGCCTTTTTAGAACTCAAAACTTAGTTTTAACACACTAAAGTTAATTAGTTGACATGACTTTATTTTAAATTATTTAGTATGTAAAACTTAAGATGTTAAGTTTGTGTATGTATGAAAGATAAATTATTTAAACAAAACATTATTAGTTGGCAGAACTATTTTCAAAATGTAGGAGTTTGAGTTGGCCTCAAAACTCAAAAATGATTTAGTAAGTTGCCTTGAAATTTTGAGTTTTCACAACATTTTCTTTTTTACAGTGCTAAATCTGTGATGTCACACAAGAATAATTTAATGGAAAACTTTACATGCAATAATATGCACTCTCCCTGCTGCTATTGCAGTTAATACATTAGTTAATGCACTTGTTAATGCTGTTTGTTAAATCCACACGTTGTGTAAACATTACATGCAGCTTAGGGACATTCTTTTATATGAGTTTATTTATTATGCTGCTAAACAAAGACTTTTAGTATCCATGCTTTGGTAATGCATCCACAGAAACATGACAGCAAATTGAATCTCCTTTTTCTCAGAATTCCAGCAGTATTTCACCCGTCTAACTGCTGGCTCTGGTCTAATCTAGATGGAAAATATCATACTGTGATACTGTATCTGAGAGAAATCCATAGTGCCGTTTCTATTTTTTGTATTAGAGTTTTGTGAGCAGAAAAAATCAGGTTAACATAAAAAAACAGGTTGAATGTCTATTTCTCTAATGTTAAACCAGAAGAGTTTTTTTTCTTTAAGCTCTGTATGTTACATATGTACGGAGCCCCCCTGGTCACACTTTGTAAAAAAAATTAATTATAACTATCTCGTGGCCTCAAGATAGTAACTCGTGGCCACGAGTTACTATCTTGAGGCCACGAGATAGTATCTCGAGGCGACGAGTTACTATCTTGAGGCCACGAGATAATTATACTTAATTTTTTTGACAAAGTGGGACCAGGGGGGCTCCGTACAATAAAACAATAGTTCTTATTGGACTCTGGATTGTTTTCCTCCTTAATGCAATCCGTTTGAGCAAGTGTGAACACAGTAATCACAACCAGGTTCAGATCAAAACAACAGCACCGAGACCCTTTAAAGGAGGTGGTCTCGGTCCGGTCCCATATGAACGCTGAAGCAGTTCATTTTTGGTTTCTTTGTGTGAAAAAGAAACCGAACCAAGAGAAGTGTTACAGAAATGTACAAGCTCATTAACTGCACCAGAGCAAAAAGATAAGTGTGACAACATCCTTACTCTCTATACTCAAGTATAAAGAGTGGTTTACCAGTGGTATAAAGCAGCAAATATATATATGATTTCTCTGTAAAAGATTACACTGTCAAAAAAAACAAGTTTCAGTAGTAAAGAGTATATATCAAGTCCTACAAGGGTAATACACCAGTAATATACCAATATTCTTGTGGTAACATTGGTCATCATGTGAATAAGCTTTATATAAAAAAATACCTTCACTTTACTTTGAATAATATGTCTAGTCAGCCCGGTCTCATGGCAGTTCGTGTAAATGTCACGTTATTTTTTATCTATTGATACGTGTTCACAGGGACGTTTTTTACGTGGTGGCCAGCACGAAAATGTGAAGTAATGTATTTCAATGGGAAGCATATTTCGTGGTCACAGCACGAAAATGGTAGGGAGTATTATAAAAAGCAGAAAATCCGCATAGGGAGGTTGGTCAGGGTGGTGGATGGGTCAAACAACACAGGACTTTCACCCGGGCGAGCGGGATTGCGTCCCACATGTGGCGTTTTGTTTCCCGTAGTCTTCCTAATCACAACCGTCCCGTTATTGTCGCGCATCCCCAGCGGCCGTCCCCCGTGGCTGTCTCCCGGTGTGTGAGGCGCCCTTTCCCCGTAGGGTATTTCGTGCTGGCCACCACGTAAAAAACGAGAAAAACGTCCCCGTGAACACGTATAAATAGATTAAAAATAACGTGACATTTACACGAAATAACGTGACATTTACACGAACTGCCGTGAGACTGGGTTGGTCTAGTACATAACCAGTAATACGTCAAACGTTGTTAACCATTTTACCTCCAACATCCAAGTCACCACAATCTCAGGTTATGGCATGCCACTTAGGCTGCATCTCATTTCTCTGTCTTACCCCTTCCCCTTACCCCTTCCCCTTAGTTTTGCGCGTTCACGTGAAGGTACGGGCTATCCCAATTCTCATTTTGATTGAGGGGTAGAGCTAAGGGGAAGGGGTAGATATCCCTTAGTTTTAAGCAAAGTCGCGAGCTTACTTGAAAGCAAGGGGTACCCAGAATACACTGCGCAGCCGGCAACAATGGCGACCACAGATACCCATAAATGTAAGTATTTTCGGCTTAAAGAATTGATTTAAAAATATCGAAAGTCTTGTTTTGTGCTCTACACAGTCCTGTACATATATATTTGCAATCATGTTCTTAATTGAAATGCTTTTAAAAATCGCTAGTTTGCTACGCTAACGTTACATTGCTGATTTGCACAACAGTCCCGCATTTCTCTGCCTTGAATGGACTCCATGCATGTCTACAGTTTTAACTAAACTCCATTAGCAGCAAATTTCGTTTGAGATCAGTGTATAACACTACTTGCTTTGGAGACATCGATACATGCTTTACATTTACCGTCCTGTATCACACAGGGACGCATGAGGAAACCCAGCAGCAGATCCAGTTTTGGGCTGAATACGAGCAGAAGTTTCTGCATTCATATTGTAGCCATTCATTATTGTATTGGTACTGTAATATTGTAATCATGCACCTGTACATTGTTGTTGGTTATGATACAGGACACTAATGAAAGAAATGAGGTTGGAGGGAAAGGTTACTGGCCAACAGGCATCAGACTGTGGTCTGGAATTTCAGAATAGCTGTAGTTTTTTTGTTTGTTTGTGGTCTTGTGTGTCTTTTTTTGTTTTATACATTTAAGTGCCTTTTTTATGTGTGTGACATGTAAGTTATGGTTCTAATAGTTGTAATAGTTGTAATAATGTGATGTTTACTTTATTGGGCAATAAAGACAGCTTTTTGTTAACAAAGAAAGTGTTTCTGAACATCAATAACATTCATGCAGTGTGTATAAAAATATGTATTACAAACAGACCTAAGTATGTATGATGACGTAACCAAGTGGTGTCTCATTTCATAGGGTTATGTTTTTATCCCTACCCCTTACCACTTCATCTTAGCCCTAGCCCTTGAGGGACAAGGGCTAGGGCTAAGATGAAGGGGTAAGACAGAGGGGTAAGACAGAGAAATGAGATTCAGCCTTAGGCTTGTAATTAATACATGGCTGTTCGTGAGAGGGGTGAGTAGTGACACAGGCGTGTAGCAGGCTAGATGTGTCACAGTCTTGTTCAGCCACAGAGGGAAGATGCAATCCAAATCTTTCCATCACACGTTTTTCTGCTGTAAAGGAGGTCATGCGGCAAGGTGGAAGTTGTATCATGTGGTGTTACACTGTACACCTGAAGCCAGTTCATCACAGCCTTTTCTATGGTAATGGATTGATGTTTAAATGCAGCTTCTGTAGGCAGATAGATCTTTTAATTGCTCTGCAGCAAGCTCAGCAGCTGGATAATACATTGATGTTCTGCCATGAGATATACCTTGGTCTTGAAGGAAAGCTGCAAAATTACCATTACCTGTGAATATGTTCTCTGGGTGACCATGAAGACTGAAGACAGGTCAGGAACTGAATAGCGTCCATGATGGTAGCATTATGTGAAAAGGCAAGCTCAAGCTACCTGGAATAGTAGTCAGCCAGTGTAATGGCATACCAGTCAGTGTAATGGCATACCTGCAGGCATGGGCATAAATCTGATCTAACAGTAGAGGGGGACAATAAACTTAAAATTTCGGAAGAGCAATTTTTGAAGGGGACACAAATAATACAGCCAATTATACTCGTAGAGGACATGTGTACACAGAGGAAAGCCTTAATACTATCATTAGTGTAGCAGGGAGACTGTACCATTATCCTTCTTTTCAGCGTTTCTCTTGATTCAATGAAAAAGCTGACTAAGTTGACCAAAATATTCTTCTTTAAAACCATGTATTTATTTTTAAGTTGTTTACAATCAAGCCACAAAAATACCTTAAAACATAATGACTTACTTTCAAAAAGTGTCCCCATATAAAAGAAATACAATGCTTTTGTACACTTGTTAAATTAGCTGATAATGTAAATTAGTGAGCTACTGGTAAAGCTCATCTGCTAACCCTGACTGCCACACACCTCCAAAAGTATGAACTAAGCTCAACACACTTACCTGAGACTCTACACCTGACTGGCCCTGGACTCCCTGTTCCTCAGTTCTTTCTGTCTCCTTTGCCTGTGACATAGTGATGTTATTATTTCCATAAGCACCCATTCTGATAAAGATGTTACCAAATTGTCTTGATATGAGGACTTAATGTACTTACTTGGCATTTTGGTGTAGGCCTACTGAAAAAGGATCTTATGCCTGTTTTTCATTTCTCTGTCATTTTATCTGAGCAACAACACAAATCTTTAACGTCAGATGTCTAAACATGAGTTAGTTTCATAGGTTTACCATGCAGTCATATTATAATTATGAAATGATCTTGCGTCCTCCACATAAATATTAGGTTTCTTCTGGGACAGAGGATATATATTTAACTGATCTGCCACTTAACTTCATATTGAGCAAAACACAACTGTAGATCTTCAATGTTAACCCTAATGTCAGTTCACACACATAACATTAGGCTTATTGCCGTGGTAACGTTAGTTGTAGTGGGTGCATTTCTAACCAACAAGCTATTAAACAAGCTTGGCTACATTATATTACACTAACATAGCGAACATTTTCTCATGACTAATTCATTAATTACTCAGCATCATTTCTATTTGAGAAAAGAAAAACTTCATCCAATGTTTAATGTGAATAAAATAGTCTTGAACCGCCTACTTACTACATACCTGCCGATGTGACTGTGAGTCTAGTGCAGATCGTCCTAACGTACAGCATGCAGTGGACCAAACCACTGTGAGGCAAGGGAGGGGGAACTCAAAATGTTTCTAAACTTAAAAAGCATTTTTTGGAGTTTGTATTGTTTTACTACTTACACAGATATTTTAAATATACTCTATCTATCATTATGTTATTTACAATACACAGCATTGTTTTAATGATATTTCTAGGGGGGGACAACCCTTAGATGAGGGGGGTCCCCCGACCCCCCTGGGATTTACGCCCTTGCCTGCAGGCCAAGGCCAAAGGGTCCAACAATATCAAGGGCAAGTTTTTTCCATGGACCGTCAGGCAGTGGGACAGATTGCAGAGGAGCAGAGTGAATACTGGCTGTTTTATCATTGGACTGGCAGAGCATAAATGAAGCTATGCAAGCCTGTACTTGCGAGTCCATTTTTGGCCACCAGTACAGGTCTCGCAGAGTCTTGAGCCTCTGGGGATGTAGTTATCCCTGACTGAGAGTTTATCTCTGATCTTGTAGTATGGAGCCAGTGCATCATTCACTGATTCAATAAGATGAGATAAAATGCTTTATTAGCGGCCGAAAGAGGTTTCCTTAGGATGGTGGCTGGTGTCTCCCTTAAGGCGCTGACACACCAAGCCGATAATCGGCCGTTGGACAGTCTGGCGAGGTCAGTGACCCGAGTCTGTTTGATGTGTTCCGTGCCATTGTCCGTCCGATGGGCCGTCGGCCTTCATTTTGGCCGATTTGACATGTATAATCGGCGGGGCGGGCACAGCCAGCAGTCGGACTCAAATGACCCATCTGATTGGTAGAGTGCTAACCCGGAAACGGGGAGCGGAATGAGCGTGACTAGAGTCTCTCAAAATCTGACAAAAATCTTTTAAACTGACCTTTGTCGATCTGAAATGAAGACAGATTCAGCAACTGCATGGCCTCTTTTCTCGCTTAAAATGTTTACAGAAACATGTTTCGGTGAACTATTTTAGTACAATATGAGATAGTATTCTGAACAAGCCGCCATGACAGTCTGTCTTTGAATTTCCGAAGAAACCAGACCCATGTGACGCGTTTGTCCAATCAGCTGCCGGTTTTCATTTTTGGCCGACAATACAGATTAGCTCCACCTGCTGTTATGGAGACGTATTACGTCTCGTCGCTTTGGTGTGTTCCGAGGCACTTTTTTGACCAACTCGGGTAGACTGATCAGTCCAACTGCCTTTTCTGCCGAGGGTCGGCTGTCTGGTCTGTGTGTCTGCAGCTTTAGAGATAGGGTGAGAAGCTCAGTCCTCAGTGCGGAACTCGGAGTAGAGCCGCTGCTCCTTTGCGTCGAAAGGAGCCATTTGAGGTGGTTTGGGGATCTGGTAAGTATTCCACCTGGGCGCCTATCTAGGGAGGTCCAGCTGGGAAAAGACCACGGAAGACCCAGGACTATGTGGCGAGATCTCCACCCTGGCCTGGGAATGCCTTGGGATTCCCCAGTCAGAGCTGGCTAATGTGCAGTCCCTCCAGGATTTTGCGATGTCGCAATCGCAACAATTCACAAGAATTTAAGCAATCACCATGAATTTGGTGCGACTCGCAATTTTGTCCAATCACCGCAACTTTACCGCAAATTTGACCAAAAACCGGAGATTCCTGCGACTTCAACCAATCCCATCAGTCCCACGTGCCAGACTTTGCGTCAGTATGTGACTCCCACTGAAAAAGTGGGAGTGAGAACGGGTTGACGTAACACACGCACGTCGCCAAATAAATTTCCTAGTTTCTGATATGAAGACGAGACGTGTGACTCGAGCATCGTACATTTACCAACAAAATGTACAGCGAAAGACCGTGCAAAACATTTCAGACCGTCCTGCCAACCTGTAAACATTTTAACATCAAAGTCTGCTGTATTGATTTTTCACTATGTCGCTGAAAGCTGCTGCTGTTTCAATCCTGTCGGCTATCTGTAGCGGGCCGGGCGACTGACGCACGCACACACACACACAAACACAAACACACACGGCGAATGCAGGAAAAAACGGAGATGAGACGTACAGGATGACCTATATTGAGGACAGCTATGCTTGTTATTGTAAGTGCAATGATAAGTTAAAGTCCAATAAGTGCTTTATCGAACCGTATAAATGTGTGTCCCAGGCCAGGATAGGAAATTAACTAACGATGTAAAGATCAACAAGCCAGTGACAGATATGTTACAATTTGATTCATACAATTAATCATAATTTATTGTCTTAATTCCACCAAACATTTTCATATTATACCAACATTTGCAGCATTCTGAGCCTTTTTGGTAAGGTTACTAGGAACACTCAGCCCAGAGTAATTTTATTAGAGTAAAGTAAAAGTTTTTTTGCAATTTTCACTGTCTCTCAGGACTTTATTGCAAAAAATAATACAAACGACAACGCAACTTTTATCGCAATTTTTTACAAAAGTTCCCGCAAAATCGGGCATTTTGGGCTGCAACAATCATACATCATAAAAAAAGGCTGCGAAATCCTGGATGGATTAAATGTGGCTCAGGTAAGGGAAGTTTGTGGTCCCCTGCTGCCCCCGCAACGCCGGATAAGCGGATGACGATGGATGGATGGATGGATGGATGGAAGATGCTTTATTGGCATTGCATGTTAAACATAACAAAATTTGGTTCGGCAGAAATCCACTCCACTTAGCAGCATGTATATACTGTATATAAAAAAATATATATAAAAAAATACCATACATGCATGTAACACTGACAGTTATTGCACCTATTGCATTAGCAGTTAGCTGTTGTAACAGCCAGTTGTAGTTGTTTTGGAGGGGGAAGGGGGGTGTTATGGGTTTAGTAGTCTTGCTACGGTGACCTATCCCCACACACCTATCTCCATTGCGTTACTTTTGTAAGGTGTTACTCCCAACACTGGTGTCACACGGATAATAAACTATGATAGCTTCCTCAGTTTTGGACTCTCTGGCTTACTTCTTAAAGGCACTTTTCAGGCAATTTGCTATTGGTCAACAGTGCAAATTTGCTTGTCAAAGTTTACCAAAGTTGAACCCCATTTGAAAAATGTGTTGTTTTTAATGCTGGTGTGACTAAGTACTGGGTCTTGTTCTAACTTTGACCTTGAGGTGACATTGGCTGTGAGTGTGTATTTTGTTGATGTTTCATTCTATAATATATATCTAAAGACCTTTCTTTTTAACACTGCCTTTTATTAATTCATTGCACTCCATTGTGAATTTACTCTTGTATTAAATCTACTTTTAATTGTTTTTTTAACACTTTGTTACCAATTTGTATTATTTCTTTTGACTGTGTTTTAATGTTTTATGTAAAGCACTTTGAATTGAATTACTGCTGAACTGTGCTATACAAATAAAATTGCTTTGCCTTGTCAGTGTTTTGCACCCTTTCCATAAATCAAAGTCATTTTAACTTGCTGTTTCATTCTGTGAAGCCCTCTGATAGTTACTGTGACACTGTATGGTCATTCAGTGGATATCACGTACCCCTGCCGCTGCAGGTGAAGTTTAAATAAATGATGTGAAAATATCGATTGATATTCTGTGAACATTTCTGCTTCAGGGGCACTTCAGTGAACTTCAATCTCACATCCATGCCAATGAAGAATAAAGAACACAATAAAACTTGAAATATATACTGTTTTCTTACTGGTAGTGTGTGTAATTAGTTTAAAAATAGTATTAAAAATAATATATATACATATACATATTTTATGTATATACCTACGTTTTTTATCGCATTGCCAGAACTATTTGGCTGCACCACAGATACATTCTAGGATAGTAGAAAAAAAAAACGCTCTGGGTTGTTTGCATTTCAAAAATGACCCTAATGTGTCATCAGATATTAAGGAAACATGCTAAGTTGAAATACTATCTTTTCTGACAACAATGCTAATGCCAGTATTTTCTCCTTTTGAAATTTCCGTTCCGTAACGGAATTTCTGTTTGTGTTTTGGCCTGTTTGTTGTTATCAACTGCCCAGTTTGTCAGCCAGGCCGGGTTGCCAGATATACCTGTAAAAACGTAAACCCAGCGCGCTACAGCTGTAAGGTTAGTACAGCCATAAAAGCAGCAAACAAACGAACAGGATCAACGGATATTGGTTTTACCCGACAAAAAAAACGGCATGTTTCTAATAGTTGCGTGACCAGAGACATAACAAACCCGTCTGGGTAAATATTGGAGATGTATTTGAAAGATGGAGACAGCTTAGAGCCCAAAAGAATGCAGAGTTGGCTAATTTCCTCCTGAGCAGGTAAGCATTAGTTTCATGCTAATTTATCACAGCTACTAGGGATGGGCATTTTATGTCATTTCAACATTTGTGTAGCTACTCACATTGAATTATATAGCTAGAGTACTCGAGTTGGTTACTCGCAAAAACAATTGAGACACAGCCAGAGAAGTGATCCCGACTGGTCCTGGCTAATGCCGCCATGCTAACCCTGCTAATTGCTAACGTTACCGGAGGACCAGGCAAGCAGCCACGGCTGTTTACAACGTGTAGCCTGTTCAGCGGCTGTAGCCGACAACGGTGAGTTATTTGAAGCCAAGAAAGGGGGGCTGTAAATCGGAAAGAGAGGACCTTTCGTTTGCTGTGTGTTTAGCGATTGTTGCCGTAATTCTAAGCCAATAAAGTGTGTTCAGTCGGGTGGAAAAGGACAGCAAGGTAGTGGTATTTTTAGCGGTTCCTATCGTAATTCTAAGCTGAGGAAGTGTGTCTGTCAGTTGGGTACAGAGCTCCACGTGAGCACGGGGTTTTATGACTGTCAATTAGAGATGCCCGGATTGACCAGCTGGTGACCGGAATTGGCCGATTTTCACGTGCTTGGCCATGACTGGTGACCGGTCGGTCACCAGTCAAGTCTGAGGCTGAATAACTGGAACATGAAAACCGCGGGTCCTGACCATGGGAGTAAATCTGATCTAACAGTAGGGGGGGACAATAAACATAAAATTTCTGAAGAGCAATTTTTTAAGGGGACACAGATAATACAGCCACAATTATACTCGTAGAGGACATGTGTACACAAGCCACAAAAATACTTGCATCATCCGCATAAATATTAAGTTTTGTCTGGGACAGAGGATATATATTTAACTGCAGCAAACCCACTGATCAGCCACTTCAAACAGAACTGTAGATCTTCAATATTAACCCTAATGTCAGTTCACACACATAACGTTAGGCTTATCGCCGTGGAAACGTTAGTTGTAGTGGGTGAATTTCTATCCAACAAGCTATTAAACAAGCTAGCTAACGTTACATTATATTACACTAACATAGCAAACTTTTTGTCATAACTAATTCATTAATTACTCAGCATCATTTCTGTTTGAGAAAAGAACAACTTCATCCGATGTTTAATGTGAAGAAAACAGCCTTGAACTGCCTACTTACTACATTCCTGTCACTACCGATGTGACTGAGTCGATTTAAGATGGGTAACGTACAGCATGCAGTGGACCAAACCACTGTGAGGCAAGGGTGGGGGGACTCAAAATGTTTCTAAACTTAAAAAGCATTTTTTGGGGTTTGTATTGTTTTACTACTTACACAGATATTTTAAGTATACATCATTATGTTATTTACAATACACAGCATTGTTTTAATGATATTTCTAGGGGGGGACAACCCTGAGAAGGGGAGGGGTCCAGAACCCCCCGATCCCCCTGGGATTTACGCCCTTGGTCCCAACAGCTACAGCTACAGTTTATTGGAAAATAACGTTGGGCACACTGACTTTGATGAATTTCCTGTTCATCAGACCCCAGATGAGACAATAAGCTAACGTTAGAACGCTGCGGTGACGGTCCTTCTGCCTCTGACGTCCGGGTGCAAGAGACGCTGTATTAAAAAAAAAAAAAAGACACGCTGTATTAACGTTACTGTTTAAACGCTTTACAGGTTAGTGGGGGTGCATACCACTTAAAATCAACATTAAAAACGTAGTAATCTTCCCCCAGCGTTTAGTTTGTTGCTAAACTGTGTGTAAAATGAGTGGTGACGTTTATGTTTTCAGGTAACGTTACTGTTGACGTTCAAACAGGCCTGCGTGTGTTTTGAGAAATATCTTTATACTGCAAGGCTATATTTATTATATTAAGTTGGATATTGGATGTGAAAAGAAGGAAATGGTTCTAACATTGTACTTTAGATGTGCGTGAATTTCCCACACCAGGAGTAATTTATATAGTTCTATTTCATAGCGATTGATTATCTATTCAAAAAATGTTCTATGTATAATGTTCTTTTAAAGAAAAGATAGAAAATAAATATTTGTGTGTGCTGTAAAATGGTTAGAAAAAAATGAAATCGTAATCGGCTAAAATCGGTATCGGCTGGCCTAACTCAAAGAAAATCGGATATCGGAATGGGCCTAGAAAGTTGTAATTGGTGAATCTCTACTGTCAATATAACCAGCATCTAATGTTAGCTACTCTGCTGTGCTGTGGAGTAATGTCTGGCTATGTGAGACAAGCGTCTAGCAACATTGTTGTGGATGCTCCGGTATCAGCCTGGCAACCAACGTGAACTTCGAGTCTTGGGAGGAGGGGGCGGTATTTTGAATTTGTACTGCAGAAACTATTTTAAACACTAGCTGTCAGTATTACATATTGCACATTTAAACCAATCACAATCATCTTCACTCAGGATGCAGTGATGGTGACTCTGCAAAATGGTCTCAGACAGAACTTGTTCTGGTGGAACATTTGCACCCCCGCAAAAGAAAACCACCACATACAATATTAAAGGAAGTTAGCTGTTCACACAATACAGTAACATGAGCTATTTAAACTAGCTGGATACATGTTTAAACGTAATTTGCGCTTACCAGTGTATCGCCATATGTACTTTGTTTACAGCAATCCTCTCCATCTGTCCCAAAACATCCCAAGCCGTAAACATATTCTTGTTAAGTCTTAACAAACATTCACTGAAAGAACCAAGCAGGCCTGCCTTGTTGCACGATCCAAATTTTCTTCAAAACTTGCCATTTTCAGCGTGAAGCTTGCTAGTTTAAAGTTTGTTGGGATTTTGAGAACATCAAAACAGAGAGCTGATTATTTTGTATGTGTTAGTAAATGTTTGTTCACTTATTGAATCTTTTTATGGTCTGCCCTACAGACATTATAAACATAAAGGCGGCATTACAAGAATACAAATCATCTTAATCAGACTCTTTTGGGGTTAGCATATGGACCTAAAATGACTGCATACTTTTTGCTACACATTGCTATGCTTTAGTACTGAAAAATACACTGTACAGTGCATTGCAGAGTGCATGCACATGTCTTTGAACTGGCTTTACTACATTCTTTTTTTTTTCACTGTTTTTACTGATTTTCTGTAATTGTATTTCATTCCCCTGAACAACCTCCATTTCCGAGAGGTCAGCACAAACAAGGGTCTGCTAAATCATGCTTTGATGAGTATATCTGTCATATTGGCAGACTAAGTGCTCTGTCTTATACCAGTTCTTTTCAACTTGTGTGTGTGAGCCACGTGTGAGTATTATGATGCGCTGCCAGCAGTGATTAGTGCTGTGCAGAAGAGGATATGGTTCAGATGAGGTCCACAGCAGCGAGTGAGCCGCAGCCTCAGGCGGTAGCTCACCAAACCGAATAGCATCATGTTGATTTTCATCATCTAGATAAATGCAGTCAGGGAAACCAAGGGGAACATTTGCCTGAGATGCAGAATATATTAACTGTCACATCAGCGATCACAGCTGTCAGTAAAACCAAGAGCCATTTGTTTGCAAATAAGAGCAAAGTTCCTCAGATTCAGGGGACTGAGGTGATGGATGCCTCTCGCTGAAAACAGGAGAATGAGGGTGGAGAGGTTTCCAGGGTCTGTGCCAGTGCGTGATCCATGTGTGTCCTCACAGATGCTGTGCAATTGATAACTTTACAATGGGTCTAACAGGGCGTCAAACTGTTTTGTCTGAGATTAGTACCATCTTAAAAGATTCAGTTAAAAGAATCACAGGTTGTGGACAATCATTTCCTTAATAATATGCCCTTTGCTATTTAAATAAATCTGTCTGTGTTCAGTTTCTGTATGGTAGCCCCTGACCTTTAACTGCTTACTCACACAATACAGCAGGTATTATATACAGTATACAGCAAGAGAACACTATAGTATAATAGTAGACTAAAACTAACCAAGCCTATGATGATTTGAATTGTTTATATGAAGGGAAAGCCTTTATTCCCGTTCAACATCTGGCACAGGGCTAAACACACTAAAGCAAGCCAGTGAGGCAGTTGAACCGATCCATCTGTAGTTAGAGTGATACCTGAAGCATGAAACAACTTCCCTATGTGCTTCAATTAGTTACTCCACATGTTCTGTTCCTCTTCTCCTTCATGTAAACATAGATTACATGAGAAACATAAAGCCTGGAGTTTTTCTTCATTCTTCTACACGACTAAGGATGGCAGACATGCAATCAGGCAGACACCAAGAAAAACATTCTGAAGAGATCAGCATTTCACCACTCAGCTTCAGTTATTATTAAGATCTCATTCATCTGGATAGAATTGTCACCCACTGTACAGAGCAGTGCAGTAATGCTGCAACACAAAAATTAAGAACAAAAGAATATGCTGCAAAAAATATGCTGTACTCTTAAATCTTAATTAGTTATATGTGTGTATATATATATATATATATATATATATATGTTCCCTGTTTCCCTGCAATGATCTTGCAGATGAACAGCTGAGAATTGTTGATGAATTTACTTTTGTTCAGTCCTTCCAGGCCTATATGCAGGCTTTTAGTTGACCTGTCTGCAATTTTTTTTTTATGTATTACTGTATTACTAATTTTAATTGTGTATTGTCTTTTAATATGTATCATTTTGTATGTTTTATGTAAAGCACTTTGTGATTTCTATCTGTGATTAGCGCTCTATAAATTCATTTCCTGTTTATTTGAATAGGAACAGAGGCTTAGACATAGACATTGTTGCAACAAATCTCCAATGTACAGCATCACAGCATTTATAGCTATTGCTAATTTTCAATGCCCGTCCATAAAAAATACATTTTACTTACTTATAACACAATGCTTTCCTTAACAAAACAAACAACAACACAGGGGGGGGGGGGGGGTCCTCCAGGACTGGGAGGTGGTAAGAGCACTGGGGCTCAGAATCATCCTGTTCCCTTTCAAACATGTAAAAGAGATTAATCCCTTGGCTGCCCCCTCCTTCAACTGTGGGAAAATTCTTTGGATGTCATCAGGGGAAGCTTTCTCTTTCCGGCTGTACACAGAAAGTGTCAACTTTGAAAGTTAACTAAAATCCCCAGAAGTTTTAGCCTCCAGGCAGCAGGTTAAGAAAAGTGTTCCCAAACAAGAAAACAACCTACAGTAGTGCCTGTTTTGCAGTCTGGTTACACCAGCCTGAAAAAGTGGTAATATACATCTATATACAAACACCCACAGCTCCTGTACTGTATTTATCTTTTTGTTTCATACATGAATAATCTATTATGGTAGCATTTCTACAGCTGTCTGTCAATCTATTAAGGGAAGGCAAACTTAGGAAGGACCCATTGTGACAAAAATATAAATAGAAACTGATATTTTATCAAATCTCTTTTCTTCATCCAAGTCTTCCAAACTAAACAAAAAAATAGGTAGTTTTGTCATTGCCTTCCAAAAGAATGCTCTTTCTTTTTAATCTAGTTCCCCTATCAACAGGATGGCAATGCTTTCCAAAACACATGTGACTAATCCGCTCGATGGTGTTTTTTGCCCCCAACTGCTCCTTACAGGCAGTGCTGCAACCACTGCCTTCAAGGCACCTAACCTTAACCTCAGTCTTTATTGCATGCTTCTCGGATTTTATTATTCCTTTCCCTTTTTTGGGGGGGTTCAATTTCTACCTGCAGAGGGGGGTCCTACCTAATATGTTAATGTTTTGATGGGGTTTTTTTTATAAATATTTTAAAGATGCCTCGTTGTCATTTATAACTTTTACTCTGCCTTATCTATATTTTAATAATTTCATTGTCTTTATTGCTAATATGTATTATTATTATTATTATTATTATTATTATTATTATTATTATTATTACAAATTGAATTACTTGCCCAAAGATTTTAACATGATAATACACATTCCATTGGTTTTATGCATTTTACTAACAGTGTGGTTTTATTCTATGATGTATTTTAAATTATTTATGGTTATTTATTGTGTGGCACTTTTTACTTCTTAAAGCACTTTTAAACACAGCACTTGTTCCTAATATTTAATGGTATGTGTATATATTTTTTAACCTCAAGGGCAAGTAATTCAGTATTTTAGACCCTTTAAATGTTTCTATTTTAATTTTTGAGGATAAATAATTTTTTAATATTGGGTTAAGAATTCAATTTGTATTGTGACGCCGGGCTATTTATTTACATAACTATATATATATTTTATTTATTTTGTAATGTCTTTAGGAGAGAGACCGGGGTAGTTGTGGAGTTGACCTTTTATTTACCACTGACTGGCCTCGTCTGTAGCACTGAGCGACCAAATCAGGTCCCATCTGTGTATAAGATATAAAACATTGTAACGTCCCCGAGAGAATCCAGAGGATGAGGGGAGTAACAACAAAATTTAACCCAGGGAAATTTCTGCATTTAGAAAGGAGTTAATAAAGTATAATTGGAAGGAATTAAAGAAGGAAGCTGACCTTAACAATGCATATTAACTCTTCTTAGACATACTGTATTTACAACTTTATATAATAAAAACTGTCCAATAAAACAATACTGTAATACATGGAAATATTCAGAAACACCCTGGATGTCTAAAGGAATTCAAAATGCCTGTAAAAAAAAGAATACCCTTTATAGACATTTCATAAAATATAGAACGAAAGAATCTGAGTTAAAATATAATTAATATAAAAACAAATTAACTACCATAATGAGGATATGTAAGAAGGGTTATTATAATAAATTACAAGAAAATAACAAAGATAATGTTAAAGGAACATGGAATACAATAAACACCATTATTACAAAAGGACTTAATAAATTTAATTATCCAGAAAACTTCAATGAGAATGACAAGACGTGGTCAAATATGAATGAAGTGGTTGACTGATTCAACAATTACTTTGTTAATGTGGGTCCTAATCTGGCAAAAGACATAAATTACACAGGGACAAATTACTCTGTAATGGACCATGTGGATAATAACCCATACTCATTGCTTTTGGGAACTGTAGAAGGCAGAGATTGTAAATAAATGTAATAATAAAACTTCCAAAGATTGTGATGACATTGATATGTCTCTAGTAAAAAGAGTAATAGACGGGATAGTTGACCCACTATCATATATATAATCTATCATTTAAAACAGGAGCATTTCCTGATAAGATGAAAGTCTTATCAGTCATCCCATTGTATAAATCTGGTGACTCACATATTTTCAATAACTATAGACCAATATCTCTGCTTTCTCAATTCTCAAAAATAATTGTTGTCAAAAGGCTAGATAATTGCATTGATAAAAACAATTTACTAATGGACAGTCAGTATGGATTCAGATCCAGTAGATCAACATCTATGGCACTTATTGAGTTAGCTGAAAGATTACAAATTGTATTGAAAATAAAAAAAACTATGCAGTGGGGATTTTCATAGATCTGAAAAAAAGCTTTTAATACTGCTGTTCACAAAATCCTGTTAAAACAATTGGAAAGGTATGGCATAAGAGATGTGGACTTTAACTGGATAAAAAACTATATTGAAAACAGGAGTCAGTTTGTTCAAATGGGTAATCACTGGTCAGTGAGTCTTAATATTTCCTGTGGCGTTCCACAGGGGTCAGTTTTAGGCCCAAAATTGTTTATCCTTTACTTAAATGACATTTGTAAATGATCAAATATACTAAAATTTACTGTTTTTGCAGATGACACAAATATTTTTGGTTGTGGGGATAACTTGCAGCTGACGCTGGAAATGGTCACTAATGAAATGAAGAAATTAAAACTCTGGTTTGATTCAAATAAGTTATCTTTAAACTTGAACAAAACTAAATTCATGATCTTCAGAAATTGCACTATAAATACAGATGTTAAAATAGTAATTGATGGGGGGCGCTAGTGTGCCGTAATGGAGTAGGTCACACTTTTGTGGAGCTCCGTGCGATTTCCTCTTATTCTACTGAAATATACTGCATCTGTCATTTTTTATGTCATAGTTTATCAGTTAAGTTGTACTTTAATCTAGTGGGCTCATTTTTACTTTGAAAATGCAGAGGAGCAAAGCTCAAAACCAGAAGAACGCACCCTCCACTAAGCCTAGCAACGAAGCAATACTAGCAGCTATCACTAAACAAGGAAAAGAGCAGCTAGCTAAAGTTTCCAAGCTAGTTGATGACCTCAAAAAGTCGATGGAGGGACACCTTGATTCAATCGATTCAAACCTGGCCACGCTTCAGAACAAATATCACAAAGTGGAACGTTGCATAGATGGCCTGGAAGAGGCTCTTACAGATGCCGACCAACGCATCACAGCGTTAGACACCACATGTAAGGAGCTTCAAGTAGCTAATGGTCGTCTCAGTGCCAAGTTAAATGACTTAAAAGGGCGCTCCCGAAGGCTCAACATTAGGATCATTGGTATCAAAGAGGATGAAGAAAACGGTCACCCAGCCGAGTTTGATTTCAGAGATTCTTGGTCAAGAAAACTTCAGCAAACCGGTCAAAATAGACAGAGCACATCGCAGCCTAAAGCCAAAGCCAACCGGAGAGGAACCGCCAAGGGTCATCATCGCCAAACTTCATAACGACAGAGACGTGAGAAATATCCTACAACTAAGTCAACAACGGGCACCGCTAAGTTACAAAGATGGGAAAGTATCGATATTTCCCGCAGATGTGGTAGCTCAAAGTCAATCCTTCAATAGCATCCAGAACAGGCTGGCTGATGCTGGAGCCAAGTGCACCATGCGCTTTCCAGCCAAACTTCAAGTGACCTACAACAAAACTGTGAGCATTTTAACTCACCAGCAGCTGCAGAACAGTTTGCCAAATCTATTATAACTGACAAAGAGACAGATTTTCCATGCTATTGCATCTGCGTGATGTGACCGTATTTGCGTTAGGATAGACAAAGGTATTTTGTTGTGCCATATGTCCCTGTTAAATGAAACACTGATGCAATGTTGTTGAGTCTCAGTTTCATATTCATATTGCACATTATTTCCAACTGCAATAGAATTTATTATATGTGTTGCCCAGTGTGGATTTGAGCCCGTTTACCTAACTATTGAGTCCACTTTTTTTTCTTTTTTTTTTCCTTGCTGCAGTACATGATACATGACGATATGTATTACAATAGAGGAGAGTGCAGAGCAGTCTCCAATCAGGACGTGGGATGCGCTGCTTAGTTCTCTGTCACGGCTTTGGGGTTGTTTTGGTGTGTGTTTATGTGTTGTTTGTTAAACTGACAGTTTTTAATTTTTCATATGTTAGTCCAAAATCTGTTAATCTGTCATACTTTTATTTTAATGCAGGATAAGTACTCAAGTAGGTCAGGAGAGAGTCCTATTACTTTTACCTCCTGGAATTGTAGGGGTCTTGACAAAGCCCTTCAGCGGGGAAAAGTATTTTCACATTTAAAGACCCTGTCATCTGATATTATTTTCTTGCAAGAAACCCATATTCGCTATTTTAGAATTTGCCAGTTCTCTATTAGGTTTGAAATCATACTTCCTCTCACTATCGTTAAGTAGTTCTGTTGTGCTGATTAACTTATTTCATTTATTTTTTTCATTAGTGTTTCAGTCATATATTACCTTATTTATATAATTTGTTATATTTGGTTATAATACATCTTTCATTTATTACCAAATGGCTATATGTATATTAATTTCAAGCAGAAGCTAATGTTCAATGTTTACAGAACTTTACCACATTCATTACAAAGACTGCTTATGGTTTTAACTGCTTAAAAGCTATGTAGATATTCTTCCTGAACAGGAAAGATGTGCCCCTTTGAACAAGTGCAAAGATTGATTTCTAAAGTTGATTGCTAAGATACATTTTTGAAATTAGTTTAATTTAATTTATGTATGCCAAAAAAATGCTACAAGGTAAAACCTCACTTGATTGAATTGTTGGAATAGTGGTTCTCATGGTAGGGTCCAAATCATAAATGTATAATCTTAGCAATGTTTTTATCAAAACCCCAATGTCAAGAGAATAAGTCTAATCAGCAAAAGAAAATTGCAATTGAAAAAGAAAAAAAAACGGGCGAACTGGAACATAAGGAGCTGATTACACTTCCACTCCATATACTGCATGGCAGTTTCAGGCCCCATTATTTGTACCTAGGGCACTGCTGTCATAGGACCACCCAACCTGTTCTTTCTAAAATTAGAAAGAACAATTCATGATTACATAACATGCATCACATAAGCACGAGCACTTTTTTCCTGCTGATCTTGCTGTTAAGTACATACAGTACTAATGTGCTCAATGCTGCTAATCCTCATAGCAGCAGTATTGAATTTGCCTTATGGGGGAGTCACGCTGGAATTCACACCTCATTAATTTCACTGACAAAGGTGACAAGATGCATTTGCCTTCTGTCGTCTTAAATAGATCAAGCCTCATTTGTGTCCCATAAAGTTCCATCTGGTTGAACTTTGACTGGTGAAATGATGAGACTCACCATTACTCAGCCAATGGTATTGACTTCTTGTTAAGCAAGTAATGATAGTTTCTGTTTACTCTTGTATTTATACCGTAACTGTAGGATTAGAGAACACGAGCAGCGGAATCAGAGGCATGCTTCATGGCAGGCAGTGAGTGCAAAGACAGCAATAAAGTGATAAAAATATGCGTGTATTTTTTTATCTTGAAGATTAATAATGTTAGTTGGCTCATCGTGCTTGCACTAGCAGCTCTAACTTTTTCAGGTCGTACCTGTTTTTCACTACTTTGAGTACATTTTGTCTAGCCAATATTGGTTCATACCAAAATTTCTGTACAGGAAAGCAGCTATTACAATCTCCCACTGTGGTCGACTCTAAGTGAAAAAATGAGGTAATGATTAACACTCAAATTAGACAGGAATTGGGGAGAAAAGAGGTATTGTAAAAGTGTGTTTACTCTATTATACTAACTATAGTAACTTTTTGCTATTTAGCCTTTTAAAGATGAGTTTAAGGGAGAGCTTTGTATTCCAAAGTTTTGCTTTTGCTCATAGTCATCATACTACCGCTTACAGATAACAGTAAGTGAAAAAACGGTAAAACAATTTTGTTTCATTACAATCAAGTTTTGATGCCAAATATGGCTTTTCTTGTTTTCACTCTTTGTCTTGCATTTCCCTGCTGAATGACTCAGACATGTCTAGCCATAAAAGTTGCTTAAGTTTTCAAGAAAGACCCCTCCTTTTCTTCTTTTCATGATATTCCATACATGTGCAGCTTATGATTTCTATCCTATACAAATGTTCCGATAGGCTTCAATCCTGATATTAGTTAATAATGCATGTTACAATCGTGTGTATAAAGAGCTGCCACAGGAGTTAACGCAGAGCAGACCATTAGGCCCATCTGATTACAGCACATCACCAAGGAAACCAAGTGTTGTGGTGTGGTCCCGCCAAGACCCTCTGCACTACTAAAGAACACAAACACAGGGCACTTGACTTAGCCAACCTTAAGAGGTTTCAGATGGCTCTAATTTTCTTTAAAACAAGAGAGAAATACCAAAATATGGTACAACATGAGCCAGGATACACAAGAGAGAAACTAAACCGTAATGTGACAGCAAATCCTCCACTCAGGGGATTTTTTAATTGCTACACAGTGATCTGGAGGTTATTTCTGTAATCAGTCCTCCTAAAGAAAAGTCGTGCTCCAAATAAAACCCCCGTGTGCCTCTGCTGGTGTATGGTCAAATGTGCCACAGGCAAGTTAAAGTGAATAAGAATTTTCATTTCATGTACATTTTCATTATATTACGGTATGTGTTTTAAATCAAGATAATTACCTACCACGGCTTAAGTTTAAGCTCAAAATGTATCCTGTTTTTAAAATGAATCATTGGTTGTACTTAGTAATTGTAATATCCATCCATTCATCCATCTTCATCTGCTTATCCTGTGCTTATATCAATGTCCTACTGGGGGCCTGCAAAACAAGTTATATAAATTATATGTAATTCTTAGATGACCATGTCCCACCTTGCGCTCATGATGCTGACTGCATCCACAGCATTTGTCTTTTGTCCTGCAGGGTTCATAGTAATGATCTCCCTTTGCAGCCCTCTACATTGAGAAAATGCAATAACCGTGAAATTAAACTATTCTTTATTTGCTAGGAATCCCCCGAGAACCTGTCTGGGACTTGCACTTGACAATTTGAAGAGAATCCTGGTGGGTAGTCAAAAACAAGATCAGGAGGGGATTCTATGGGGCAGATCTAGTTTTGAAAGCTATTCATTAAAGTGCAGTTGAAATGGTTTAAATTTAGATTAAGCAGGAATGCATGTCTGTGCATGTCCAACTTTGTCTAACATTTGTGAAATGTTTAATCTTTTCCTGTCTAATATAAGGAAACTATTGGTTTGTAACAGGGCCAAAACCACCATCAAGTATCATGTCACTGCTCATCACTTGCATTTTACAGTACTTCATATCTTGTGTAAATATTACACAATCTACAGTACTAAAACAACATAATCAAATCACCACAAGTGATGCTTTGTTATATAACAAAGTGTATTTGTCAGGCACAGCATTATTTAAGATTGCTTGGTCTGTGTCAAATACTGTTATTTCAAGAAATTCAATCTCTGTCTGGGGGGCGGGGGGAGGGGGGGTAGCAGTACGGGATTTTGTATGTCTTCTTTTATATACTGTAGTTCTTTAGGGCCATATATTCCCATACTGCTATGAGAAGCAAATAACAATTTTGAGTTTTCACTGGTATTTAATAGAGTACTTCACTGATTTAGCCTTTTTTTCAGGCAGCTTAAAAAAAGAATCAATGCAGCAAAACCAGAGATATTGTCTATTTTTATTCCATGCATTATTCTTCCTTGTCAAAACCTGGTGCCAACATTACCCACAATGCAACTCCATCGCTGATAGTTTGGTTGGAGATTTGAGCCATGTGTATGTGTTACCACATGCTCCTCATTTGTCCCAGTGGGCACAAATCAATATCTTTGAGTTTTGGACATAACAAAACATCGGAGGACGTCATCTTGGGCTTTGGAAAACACTGATTGACTTTTTTCACCATTTTCTGACATGTTATAGACCAAACCACTAATTGATTAATCAATAAATAATCAACAGATTAATCTACAATACATATTATTGTTAGTTGCAGCCCTAGACTTAAGTGTCATAACTAAAGGCAATTTATTGTTGTGCAACTCCCACTGGACTCCCTAAAACTTGATACTGCTTATGGTAGGTCATCTAACTTGAGGCCCAGAGAGGGTTTAATTTATGAGCTGGAGAAAATAATTCATCAGCAGGAAAGATAAGCTGTGTATGATGCAAATACTGTTTTACTCCAAGAAAATGAAACATTCAGAGTCTATTATGAGCTTGAATCTATAAAGAGGTAAATAGTCATCTCAGGTCGACTCAGTGTGTTGATTTCTGTGATAAACCCCTCCTTTTCCACCATGGACAGTACTGTGTGGGGTAATTGTGGGGCAGATTTATCAGTTCAATCGCTAGCAAATCCCTTCTTCACTACAATTGTTCTGCAGTGCAAGGTGGTTATTAAGCCGTGAATTATTAAATGTACTGTCTGATGATATAAAGGGATCAGAAAAGCTCTTCCTGGAATCATTTTCTTTTCAAGTTCCTGTCTTCAATGTACAATAGTATTCTGAGATAAACAGCTTTCATGGCACAACTTGGTACTGTTTTATCTTATGACAAACAATACAACAATAACATATATGCATGTTTATGTTTATTTTAAATTATCCATGGAGGTACTCTTATATCTGTACCTGTTTTGTTTAAAAACATGAATCTACTCACTCTGGAAAGGACAACTAAAAAAAGACTAAAACTGTACTTTTCAAAACCAATTTGCTGATGCATTTTCTACATTGTTATGGCTCTTCAGCATACGCTCAACTGGTTTTCTGGTTGATGCTTTCATCCTGCTGGAGCCCAAGTTTAGGCCGATGATACCTTGACTTAAGTCCGGGCAGGTAACCGTTTTAAGGGTCCCATGAAAGGAGAAATCTTCCATCATGCTAATTAGTTTCACAAGCACCCAAATAAAAATGTTCTTGTCCATATCATGCTTGTTAACACAAATATAAAGAGCTAATTTTCAACATCTGGATTGTATCAAATGGGATCATTCCGAAACATTTTCCGCTCAGCTTGTGATGAGTGGCTCTGTTCCCCATGCATGAAATCAAATCAGTGATTAGTGTGACACCGAAGACAAAGTGTGTGCTTTTAGCTATTACACCTGGCTATCAATCATTGATTATTTTCCAAAGCTTACATAAAACCAAAGATGCTTTGCTACTACTATAAATGACACTGGAAACAAACTTTGTGATACACAGTGATAATGTGTATCCAGAAATAGAGTTTCTGGAATTTAGCTTTAGCAGCATTTCCTCATGTTCCTCCTCATTCTTGTTCTAATTTTATTAGACTTTGCTAATGGAACATAACTTCTGGCATTTATGCTTTTATATTGGTTAAACAAAATTTCTATTTCCACAGGCACATTATGGTAATTGTTATCTATTGCACTTTGTTTGTATATATATATGTATGTATATATATGTATGTGTATAAAAGTTAAGAAAAAAAGAATATGCTGTACTCTTAAATCTTAATTAGTTATATATGTGTGTGTGTGTGTATATATATATATATATATATATATATATATATATATATATATATATATATATATATATATATATATATATATATATATATATATATGTATTAGGGCTGTCAATCGATTCAAAAATGTAATCTAATTAATGACATACTCTGTGATTAATTAATCGAAATGAATCGCATACATAATAAACGGTGCCTGAACCGATAATTTTTAAGAAAGTAAAAAAGAAAAGAAAAAAAAAGGGTACTAAACAACAGTTGGTGACATTAAAGAACGGCTTGTTTATTGCTAAGGCCATATGGTCAAAATTAAATGATTTAATAATAATATATAACAATAACAATAACTTATTTTCACTAGTAAATTGCTATTGAACGACAAAAACAACCACCAGATGGGAAAAGGATATTTAGAATAACTTCAAATGCACCACGATACTGTAGTTTACCAGTTTCACTGAACGCACCGTCTGTGTTGTTTCTCCGACGGCAGCTGCAGATTGTTACATACCGGTGTTGAATCCTCTAGAGTAAAACACAGTCAAACTTTACACCGTTTAGCGTTAGCTGTCAGCATTTTAACCGTTTTTAATCCAGCTACTAGCTAGCGGTAGGCTAACGTTAGCTGCTGTCGAGTATAGTGTTAACTAGCGTCATGTGCAGCGGTGTTTGTGTTGCCTGTATCGTCTGTTTCAGAGCATCAGAGAGAAGCGCAGACATATCAGTGGCACCAGATTTCGGTAGCCAGGGTTGGCAGCAAGAAGATTTTTACAAGTAAATGTTCCAATTAATGATCCAGGCAGCACATTCTCGTCTCCCTCCTTCATTTTACAGTCGAATGGAGGATAGAACGGCTCCGGGTCAAACGTCAATATGGAATGGATTAATCTGCGTTATTTTTTTTAACGCATTATTTTTTCTCAGATTAATTAATCGAAATTAACGTGTTATTTTGACATCCCTAATATGTATATATGTGTGTGTGCGTATATTATATCTCACATTTCTTCATCCCAAGAAAAAAAAGCTCTTGAAGAACTGAATTCAGGCTCTAATCAAAGCAAAACAAGTGCTGCTAAGCCATCTTGATCATTACTTCCATTATTACCATCACAGTCATATAGCATTTTAAATCAGGATTCCTATTTAATGTGTTCAGTAGCTTCAACAGCTCTATTGGAAGGTCTGCAGCCAGACAGTGGCAGATAGAGAGTGGCATTTTCAAAGACATGGTTAATGTAAGACTGAGTGTGCCCCGATTGTAAAAGCAAGACCATGCGTCATTGTGTATGTCAGGTCGGAGGTCGACATTCAAGATGTCTACACCTGACTGATGATGGGGTTTGGATGGCAGAGAGGCAGATGGATGAAAGGAAGATGGAATTGTCTTGAGGAGGTGGTAAAGGCTAGGAATGGGAGGTAATAACAGTGTCAGATGAGAAGACTCATTAACAGAGAATGAAAAGTAGTCAGTGTGCAGTTGAAACAGGGGCCTTCCTCTCACATGCTGGCAACTTGCATTGTATATGGTAATTCCATGTTTTGTGTTCCTCAAATGCCTAATCTTCTACAGACCATACATTTAAATGGAAACATAATGCCAACCAGATTACATTTTTCACAGTAAACAGGATGGAAACAAGTCCTCCAAACCATATGACGATATAGGTTGTTTATTCCTAGCCTCTAATATGACTCACAAGAGCATTTCAGAAATGAGCGCCCCTAGAGGTAGCAGGATATATGACCCACAAGAGTGTTTTCCGTCCTCATATCTAAACCACAGAATAACAGTCACAGTTTTAAACACGTCTTTAACGTTGTGAAACAGCTGCAGTTTGCTTAAGTTTAGGCACAAAAACTACTTAGTTATGTAAAATGTAACTGTAACTGTTCCGTTGTTTGTTCTGTAAAGTAAAAAAAAACTTATTTTCAAACGAGACACAAACCCCAGTTCTGTGTCAAATGTTGTTTGAACCATTCCTAATAATTAGAGGAGGCCATGGAGGGCGCCCCAACTATAAATGTAAACTTAAGTCTTAATTGCTGCTTGAACAGAGGACTTATAGGGGGCGTTTTTCAGGGCAGGACAGTCTCGAAGGGCCTGCTAATTAACATATCTGGCAAGTCTAAAAAAATGTGATACTAAACGTATCAGTAAAATGTTTACTGACAACGTACTTGATTTGTTTTCCGCAAAACTTTTAATGGTGATGTTTAGTCACTCAGAGCACTAAGGTTAGGGAAAAATTATGGTCTGGTTTAATGCAGAAAATGACTGCTGTGAGTCAACCTTTAACTAAATCTACAATCTCTTCCTAACCTTAACCATGTCTAGATGTGAACCCTGGACTCTGATGTCCAAATCCTGCACTTTGCCACAAGGGCGTAAATCCCATCTAAGGGTTGTCCCCCCCTATAAATATCATTAAAACATTGCTGTGTATTGTATGTATGTGTAACATAATGATGTATACTTAAAATATCTGTGTAAGTAGTGAAACAATACAAACCCCCAAAAATGCTTTTTGAGTTTAGCACCCGCTTCGAATGTTATCATTGGATTGAATGGGCGTTATCAGTGGTTATCAGCCTCATAGATATGGGTCAGAAGGGGCCTGCTATGCCTACTGGTAGGCTCAGAAGGCTGTTATCATCCATTTGCATGGTTAATCACGGATAAATACACGAGAAGACTGCTCCAGATTCATCCCAAGGAATCCAGGTCGCCGCTAACCGGAAGTCTGCTGGATAACGGGGATATGTACAGGTAAGACTATTAAAATGAGAGACTTTAAATTGTGATTATTTAGTCAAAAGGCGTCAATAAGCGAAAACAATACAGAAAAAAATGTTTTAAATGTTTTATGATGGCGTGACATTAGTGTTGACATACAAACGTTATGGTATACGTGCAGTTAAGTGCCCCAAATTCCCCATACAATGACCTTAATTAATTATGAACCTGCTAAACCACCTGTGCTACCATAACCTTAACCTGTCTCAAATAAGACCCTCATCATTTGGGACACTCAGTTTTTGGAAAATAATTTGGGACACGAAACTGCACGTAAGTCGAACGTTATTATATTATTAGCCTACTTTAACGTGTAACGTTAGGGTAGTAACGTGTATGCTAACATTAGCATACACGTTACTAAATAGCATGTTGTTTTTTAGTAAATGTCCCCATTAGCTTGAAAGTAAGTAGTTTTCCACACTGTAGCTACACATTGTAGACAGTAAGGCCTATTGCATAGCTATATTGTGTAGCCTGACATTAGTGTTGACATGAGATAACCGTGTTAACGTTATTATATTATTAGCCTACATGCGTTACGTTAGCATAAACGTTATTAACTAGCATGTTTTTTTTTTAGTAAATGTCCACATTAGCTTTAAAGTAAGTAGTTTTCCACACTGTACACAGTGTAGACAGTAAGGCCTATTGCATGTAGACAATATTTTTGATCATTATTGGTGCTTATTTCTTAGAACTTAATCAGAAGAGGTGAAAGTGCTTGAAATGTAACAATTTTGTAACTTTGTGTGGGAATAGCAGGTGCAGAAAGACAACATTCCCACACACACCTACAATCAGACACGCCCACATACAGACACACAGACACAGACACACACACACACACACACAGAAACACACACACACACACACACACAGCAGGCCCAGTTAGGAGGAGGACACAGTTAAGTTTCATAGCACCTACAATTATTACACGCGGGTCCAGTAGACCCGAACACCTCATATGTAATAGTTATGTGTAGGGGGTTGTACCGTGTGCAGTCATTGAAAATAAGTTATTTGTTATGTTCTTCACAGAAAATGAGCCAAGGCCAATGCGTTTGAGTTAGAAGAAATAATAAATAGCATAATTTTTTGTTATGGTTTTGGTATTTTGCCTTGTATTTTGTTCCATTTCTGTTGCCTGGTTTTGTATATTTCGGTTGCCTGTATTATTATTTCTGTATGTTCCCTGTGTTTGTATATTTATTCTGTATATTTCTGTTTAGTTATCTCCTTGTCTAATGTGTTTAGACCATTGGTGACCACCTGGAGTCACATGACCAGCCGGCGGTCTCCTAATTTCGTAGGATATCATACGTTTTGGTGTGCATACATTTTCATATGATATCATACATACCCGAGAATGCATTGATTTAAGACAACATTAAGATGTTTTTCATACACGTGGTTTTAAAACCACACTTTCATGGAGATCTAAACAAACATTCTTGGAGTTAAAATAAATACAGCAACCTTGTACAGCAATGTTTCTTAATTGAGTAAAGATTATTGCTTGAAACGTTTGGCTCATTTTGAAAAAGAGATTACAGAGTGAGTCTTTGTGGAGCCTCCTTGTCATACCTTTCAGTAATCCTTCTTCATTCAGGCTGAGGAGGGAGTCAAATTCATATTCATTGAGTCACTATGAACCTGAACATGTTACTGATGCAGGAGTACATTAGTGTGTATTACATCTTAGTAATTTAATTTCAAACTTTAAAATGCGATAGACATATCTGCAAGGAGCTGCACAACAGAAACATTGGAGGAAAGGAGAATCTTCTTGGTGCAGAGTCCAGGTGACTGTCAGACTATCTTAAACTACAATCAATCAGAAATATACTTTAATTTGCGTGTATGTACTCTTTATTCATTTAAAAGCCAACTGTAACCTTTGTGGACTCTCACTGGCTGTAATTACACTATTCCTTCAACAAGGCATAGCTTACAATCGCTTGTGGCTTACAATGTCTGCCATATTTGTTGCATGTACTCTCTATAGTCCTCCCACATGTCAACATGTCTTGTGTTTTTGGCAGTAGAGATTTGAGAGGTAGAGATTTTCCCAGCCTTTTTGTTGTAACACACCCTGCACTGTTGACAGTGACAGTGGAGATTTCTACATGAGTAACAGATACAAAATAAGCACAGACCATGCACTCACTGTTGTTAGACACTGTTTAAAATAGACTGGTGTGCCATTCTTCATAACATTTAAATATTTTTGCACCTCTCAAAGTCCTACCTGTACTTTTTCTGTTGATGTCAAATTTGTTTGCCTGTGTGCATTGTACCAGCATCTGACAGCATCATACAAGCTAATAATTTATATGTTATGGTTTTGGTATTTTGGCTTGTATTTTTGTTCATTTATGTTGCCTGGTTTAGTTATCTCTGTATTTTTCCTGTGTTTGTATATTCATTCTATATTTTTCTGTCGGGTAGATTTACCTCATGTTGTGTATTCCCCGGTTTATGTTCTATTTCCTGTTTTATTTTGATAGTCTGTGTTCGATCTTGTCTTGTCTAGTTTTACTTTCTGTTTTCCCGCCTGGTCTGATTGTCCTGCCCCGCCCTAATGTGCTTCACCTGTTGTATCACCTGTCCCTCGTTTGTTCATTACCCCTCGTATTTAACCCCCTTGTTTCCTTTGTCTCTTGTCAGATCATTTTGTTTCCTCGTGCTGCCTGTATGTGTCTCTCTGTGTCCTGCCCGTTGGTTTTTCCTGCCTCTGTTCTGCTGTCTTGAGTTTCATTAAAATCAGTGAGTTCACACCATCTCCTGCCTGCCGTCTCTCTCTGCGTTTGGGTCCACCATCTCTCACCTGCCACATTATACCTGCTTACTGACAGATGAGGGGCATTTTACAACATGAACACATGCTGTGCATGTTGTTTTTGCCATATGCTATTTCAGATGGCCATATGCTCTTTCAGTCCAAATACTCTATGCACTGTGTCACAATGTAAAATTGTTGAAAATAAATGTGAAAAGGTAGGACGTGGAAAAATGCAACAATGAAAATGTCAGAGGTTGTTTCAGATGTATTGTTTCAATTCAGCTTAAAGGTAAGATGTTATGTTGTGCACAATATTTATATCTATTTACAACTATAACTGATCCAATTTGACTGGGATATTAAATTGTTCTTCGTGTTACACTGTAAAAGCATGGCTTTTTAATGTATTTGCTAGCTTAAATACTTTACTGCAACATGATGTCAGGTGAAAAACATACCTGTAATATTAAATATTCTGCATTTGGAAAATTAACGGTTGTATCACTCATTACTCCCACTATGATACAATAAATGTAGAGGAAGTCTTTTACACTGAATTACTTCTTCATCTCAAGATTAATGCTGATCAGCAATTAGCAGCAATACAAAGGAAAGCAACTATGTCCACCAGTTTTGACTTTGTCAGACACACACACACACACACACACACACACACACACACACACACACACACACACACACACACACACACACACACACAAACTATAAACAGACAGGCCACTTTGAGCCAGGGAGGAAAAAGAGCCAGGAGGCAAGGCAGCTTAAGAAAGGAAATTAAATCACTGATGATGACAGATGAAGAGGCCCATATTCAAAGCAGAGGATATGAAATGGGAAAGTCATATGAATTGAAGACATTCATTAAAGCATTAGTGTGTATAACTTTTTTTATATTAATGAACATCTGTTACATTCAAGCCATTGCCAAATGAGTTGCGACAAAGCTAATTAAGACTATCAGCTCCACAGAACCCTCCCTGTATTTCTCAGTATGGCTGTGTTTAGAAGATTGTGCCATCCGGTGACTTTCCCATGCAGAAATTCGAGGGAAGATAATTACCTCTTATGAAGAGTCCATCATGTTTTTTTAATCCTCTGTGTCCTCCTTGGCTACTAGCAACTGCGTGGAGGAGGGAGGGGGGGCGGTGCACGGTAAAGATAGGCTTGTATCATGTGGACATGCCGACTGTTGTCATTACTTAGAATTCCTCATGAGGGTGGCAGAAACTACGCACTTTAGCTTTAAGTAGTAAAATTATGAATGTGTGATTCAAAAATAAGGTACTAAGGAATCTCATCTTGAATAGAGCTCAGCATAGCAATGTAGGGGAATGTGTGTTCCTGATCCTGCTGAATAAAGTTCTTTATACAAGAAGTGTTTCATATATCACTCTGCACTTTTGTAAAATACACAAACTGTGCATTTCTAAATCATAACACTACTACTGAGTAAATTAGCATCAATAATGTTGCGACAGGAGGCATTTTTCTCTTTTGTAACTGTTTTTTTAACCTCGTCTGACCTTATTCATTCTTATTATCTCATTATTTAAGGCAAATGTTTCTGGTTGCTTGCTTTGGCTAGTGTTTAATTTCACCCCATTTCTCCTACCTATCTTTCTATGTGGATATCAGGCTAGAGGTGAAAAACTCTGGGAAAAATACCATTAAGTTGAAATGTGTCACTGCGCAGTCAGGCAGGGATTGTGAGTCGAAAGTGAGGCGAGGGGGGTATATCTGAGGGTGATGACTCATAGCGAATGATTACATGGCGTTGCTATGTAATGATGGATGGTGTTAAGGTGTGTGTGTGTGAAGGGCCTAGAGGATCCAGTTGATTGAGCTAGTTTTTTCTTAATTGTCATTTCCCTGAGGATTGTCATGTTATTAGGTTTATTTATCATTAAAATGTGAGTTAAACATGATTGGTGGCATACAATAGATTAAATAGATGTCCATATTTTCACTGCATTTGATAATGTACTCTTTCATTTCACATTACACTGAGTAAAATGTGCTAAGTTGTAACATGTTGGCTTTAGTAGTCACCAAACAGGCTCTTCAACTTTTTATGTTTAATACAATTGTTATCTTGGGAACCATCACCCTGTCGTGGTAGAGAGGTTTGTGTGTCCCTATGAATCTGAGGGCTATGTTGTCTGGAGGTTGTGCTCCTGGTAGGGTCTCCCTTGGCAAAGTGGTTTCAGGTGAGTGGCCAGACAAAGAATGGTTCATAAACCCCTATGAGTCATCGAGGAAGAGGTGAAGTTACCCTGCCCGGAGGAAGCCCGGGGTCCACGTCTGGAGCCAGGCCCAGATGGAGGGCTCGTCAGCGAGCGCCTGGTGGCCGGGTTTGCCACAGAGCCCGGTCGGGCACAGCCCGAAAAAGCAACGTGGCACCTCCCACTCCAACCCATGGGCCCACCACCTGTGGGAGGAACCGCTGGGTGCGGGTGTGCTGCCATACGAGTGGCAGTGAAGGTCAGGGGCCTCGACGGACCAGACCCGGGTGGCAGAGGCTGGCTCTGGGGGCGTGGAACGTCACCTCTCTGTGGGGGAAGGAGCCGGAACTTGTGCGGGAGGTGGAGCGCTACCAATTAGATCTGATGGGGCTTACCTCTACGGACAGTCTCGGTTCTGGAACCATACTCCTGGATATGGGTTGGACTCTTTTCTTCCTCCCCCGGAGTAGCCCAGGGTGTGAGGCGCCAGGCAGGTGTGGGTATACTCACAAGCCCCCAGCTGAGTGCCGCTACGTTTCAGTTCACCCCGGTGGACGAGAGGGTCGCCTCCCTATGCCTGCGGGTTGTGGGGGGGCAATCTCTGACTGTTGTTTGTGCATATACACCAAACAAAAGCTCGGAGTATTCAGCCTTCTTGGAGACCTTGAATGGAGTCCTGCATGGGGCTCCAGGGGGGGACTCCATAGTTCTGCTGGGGACTTCAACGCACACGTGGGCAATGATGGAGACACATGGAGAGCTGTGATTGGGAGGAACAGCCTCCCTGATCTAAATCCGAGTGGTTGTTTGTTGTTGGACTTCTGTGCTAGTCATTTATTGTCTACTTGGTACCAGAGCACCCTAGGCCAAAGGTCAATGATCGATTTTATAATCGTTTCATCTGATCTTAGGCCGTATGTTTTGGACACTCGGGTAAAGAGAGGGGCAGAGCTGTCAACCGATCACTATCTGGTGGTGAGTTGGGTCAGGGGGTGGGGGAAGACTCTGAACAGACCTGGTAAGCCCAAACGGGTAGTGCCGGTAAATTGGGAACGTCTGGAGGAGGCCCCTGTCCGACAGATTTTCAACTCACACCTCCGGTGGAGCTTTTCGTGCATCCCTGTGGCGGCTGGGGGCATTGAATCCGAGTGGACGATGTTCAAAGTTTCCATTGCTGAAGCTGTGGCGAGGAGCTGTGGTTTTAGGGTCTTAGGTGCCTCAAGGGGTGGAAATCCACGAACACCGTGGTAGACACCGGTGGTCAGGGAAGCCGTCCGACTGAAGAAGGAGTCTTTCTGGGATATGTTATCCCGGAGGACACCAGAGGCAGTTGCAGGGTACCGAAGGGCAAGAAGAGCTGCAGCCTCTGACGTGAAAGAGGCAAAGCAGCGGGTGTGGGAGAAGTTCAGAGAAAACATGGAGAAGGACTTTAGGTCGGCACCAAGGTGCTTCTGGAAAACCATTCGCCACCTCAGGAGGGGGAAGCGGGGAACCATCCAAGCTGTGTACAGTAAGGATGGGACGCTGTTGACCTCAACTGAGGAGGTAACAGGGCGATGGAAGGAGCACTTTGAGGAACTCCTAAATCCAACTAATACGCCCTCTATGTCAGAGGCGGAGAGATTGTCGTCAATTTCCCTGGTGGAAGTCGCTGAGGTAGTCAAACAACTCCACAGTGGCAAAGCCCCAGGGATTGATGAGATCCGTCCAGAAATGCTGAAACCCTGGGTGTGGAGGGGCTGTCTTGGTTGACACGCCTCTTCAACATTGTGTGGAAGTTGGGGACAGTACCTAAGGAGTGGCAGACAGGGGTGGTGGTTCCCCTGTTAAAAAAGGGGGACCAGAGGGTGTGTGCCAATTACAGGGGTATCACACTTCTCAGCCTCCCTGGTAAAGTCTACTCCACGGTGCTGGAAAGGAGGGTTCGTCAAACCTCAGGTTGAAGAAGAACAATGCGGATTCCGTCCTGGTCGTGGAACAACGGACCAGCTCTTTACTCTTGCAAGGATCCTGGAGGGAGCCTGGGAGTATGCCCAACCGGTCTACATGTGTTTTGTGGATCTGGAATAGGCGTATGACCGGGTCCCCCAGGAGATACTGTGGGAGGTGCTGCGGGAGTATGGGGTGAGGGGGTCCCTTCTCAGGGCCATCCAGTCTCTGTATGACCAAAGCGAGAGCTGTGTCCAGGTTCTCGGTAGTAAGTCAGACTTGTTTCAGGTGAGGGTTGGCCTCCACCAGGGCTGCACTTTATCACCAATCCTGTAATATTTATGGACAGGATATCGAGGCATAGTCGGGGTGGGGAAGGGTTGCAGTTCGGTGGGCTGATCTCATCGCTACTCTTTGCAGATGATGTGGTCCTGATGGCATCATCGGCCAGCGACCTTCAGCACTCACTGGATCGGTTCGCAGCCGAGTGTGAAGCGGCTGGGATGAGGATCAGCACCTCTAAATCTGAGGCCATGGTTTTCAGCAGGAAACCAGTGGAGTGCCTACTCCAGGTAGGGAATGAGTCCTTACCCCAAGTTAAGGAGTTCAAGTACCTTGGGGTCTTGTTCGCAAGTGAGGGGACAATGGAACAGAAGAACGGTATTACATTCAATTTATCACACTGTTGTGACGAAAAGAGAGCTGAGCCAGAAGGCAAAGCTCTCGATCTACCGGTCAATTTTCGTTCCTACCCTCACCTATGGTCATGAAGGCTGGGTCATGACCGAAAGAACGAGATCCAGGGTACAAGCGGCCGAAATGGGTTTCCTCAGGAGGGTGGCTGGTCTCTCCCTTAGAGATAGGGTGAGAAGCTCAGTCATCCGTGAGGAGCTCGGAGTAGATCCGCTACTCCCTTGCGTCGAAAGGAGCCAGTTGAGGTGGTTTGGGCATCTCGTAAGGATGCCCCCTGGGTGTCTCCCTAGGTAGGTGTTCCAGGCACGTCCAGCTGGGAGGAGGCCTCGGGGAAGACCCAGGACTAGGTGGAGGGATTATATCTCCAACCTGGCCTGTGAACGCCTCGGGATCCCCCAGTCGGAGCTGGTTAATGTGGCTCGGGAAGGGGAAGTTTGGGGTCCCCTGCTGGAGCTGCTGCCCCTGAGACCCGACCCCAGATAAGCGGACGAAGATGGATGGATGGATGGATGGACAATTGTTATCTTGAGCTTTCTGTTCAGGTGAATGCATTTCCGACTTTGCAATTCATGTTTCTTTTGTTGTCTTACTTGTGATACAGGAAATTGTGCCTCACTGTCAAACAAAGCACTGATCAGAGCATAACTGACCTGAGTCCTAACCTTGATCTTGCTACAAAATTATCCCTGATTTCAGCTTTGTCCACAAAGAAAGAGCCTCTCCTGTAATTACGCATTTCAGTATTTGCAGTCTTTTTGCTTTATCCATTCAGTGCTCCTGCTTTCTTCTTCCTCTGCCTCTACTCACGTCCATGACGCTCAGTTGCTGTGCTGCCCTCAGCTGGGGCCAGAGCAAAGTCAGTCATAAAACTTAGTTTACATTTCCAAAGTACATGGTTGTGATTTAATTTATAATTTTTTCCATTATCCTTCTCCTCCTGATATATGCAGGTGAGCGAGGGGTGGGTGGAGGCCAACAGCCCTCCACAGCTCCGTGTTAGCTCAGTACTGCTCTGTATTCGCGAAGCCAAGTCCACTTCTGAGCAATTAATCAAATCTGAAGGACTTGATTAAAATTCCTCTCGAAACCATGTCCACATTCACATAGTCACATAGTGAGTACAAAGAACACTAACGTCTGTCTCACTGTGACTTCAGTGCTTCATGATGAAAAGGTTGATAACTTAAAGAAGCAAACTATTTAGACCAAGACTGCAAACAGTGTGTCTATCTGTGCAGGTCTAACTAATAACTTAGCAGGGCCTGTGAGCCCACATGCAAGCAGTCTAGTCCTCTGAGTAAAACCTGCCCACATCACTTCTAAACGTTGAACTATGAGCCATAGATTAAACCTGTCACGGCAGGACTTTTCTTTAAGAATATTGGCATTGTGTCCATTTGAAAGGTTAATGCATAATTTATATTCCTATAACACTGATGGGATGACAGCAGTGTGTCATTAGCTTGGATGAATTGTTAAAGGGGAATGACCATGAAAATAGTCTCTGCTGAAGAACCTATGGGCAAGGAAATAAAAGTGGAAAATGTGATGCCAACCACTTTTTGTTATTTCCACCTATTCGCCATACCCCAAAAGAAAAAGATTATAACAGAAGAACTGCAAAGCTAAAATGCATGTATGAAGCTGCATTTCACCCGCGTTCCGCAGTGCTGTGATGGCAGTTTCTGCTCTGATGATATAGTCAATTACACTTTCATCATTTGCCTTCTGAAGCAATGTCAACATGGTGTACAAGTTGATTATACGGGGCTTTCCCCTCCTTTCCCCTCCCAGGATGGCGCTGGTCGTGGCAACACGCATGGCGACACGCAGCAGCAGTATGTAAGAGTAGTTGTATTGAAAACCGTGTTTTCATTTGGTTTTAAACCACGTGTTTATTCACCAGTTTTTAACTGTGGTTCTTAACCTGTCTGTCTATGTTATTGTTTTACTAACCTTATTGGACTGATCTGCATATGACCGGAGGCAACATGATGACTCACCTGAATTTGACAGGCCTCCTTTTCTTGTTGACGCTGTCATGTCACTTTTTATGCGGACTTTTTGTGTATGGAGAACCTCTCCAGTATAGTCGGGAGTTCCTTCTGCTTTTGCACAGCACCGGTGTAGGCACCGTGGACTCTTCTGCAGTTATTCCCCCAGAGATCCTCCGGCTGCCGGACCCCTACGCAGTGAACAGGAACAGGGTGCTCCGGACGAAGCCGACATCGAGGAAAAGAGGGAGACGCGGCGGTGTGCGCCAGAGGCTCAAGAGACAGGGTCACAGGCGGATTCCACTTCCCACAGTCATCCTCGCTAATGTCCAGTCACTCCGGAATAAAGTGGACGAGCTTCAGGCAAACGTCAAGTTCCTGGCGGAGTATAGCAGTGCCTGTCTTCTCGCCTTCACAGAAACATGGCTTAAGGAACACGACATACAGTCTGATCTGGAGATCGATGGCTTCGGAGCTCCCTACCGCTTGGACAGAGACCCTGCAGTGACCGGTAAGTCACTTGGCGGGGGTCTATGTCTGTACGTTAACAACAGCTGGTGCAATACAGTTGTTGTCAGAGAGTCACTGTGTACGCCGGACATTGAACTCCTTTCTGTATCTTTACGTCCCTTTTACCTTCCGAGGGAATTCCCCCAATTATTTGTGACTCTTGTTTATATTCACCCGAAGGCTAATGTTGATATGGCCACTCAAGCCATGACCAGATCTGTGCAGCGGCTACAAGGGATAACGCCGGACGCGCCGATCCTAATAATGGGTGATTTTAATCACTGTAAACCGGGGAAGTCTCTCTGTAACTTTTACCAGTATGTCACTTGTCCGACCCGTCACTCGAAATGTCTGGACCTTTGTTATGGGACGGTTAAGGGGGCTTACAAATCTCTTCGTAGAGCCCCTCTTGGAACGTCAGACCATAATGTTGTTTATCTAGTTCCGATGTACAAATCGGTCCTGAAGAGGCACAAGGCGGAACGAAGATTTGTTCCGGTATGGACGGAAGACTCCGTTCTGTGTCTCCAGGACTGTTTTACTGGAACTGATTGGGATGTGTTTAGAAATGCCTGTCTGGATTTAAATGAATTGACAGAAACTGTGTCTGCCTATATCTCTTTTTGTGAGGAAATTATCATCCCCCGTAAACCCATCTCCACTTATTCAAATAATAAACCTTGGATCTCCAAATCAGTTAAAAGCATAATCAATCAGAGGAACATTTGCTTCAATCAAGGCGACATGATACAGTACAGGGCATTATCAAAACAGGTGAAGAAGGAACTTAAGCTTGCCAAGTGCGTATATAAAGACAAAGTGGAAAATTTGTTGCGGACTGGAAATTCACGTCCTGCATGGGAGGGCGTGAACACCATGATGGGTTTGCAGTCCAAAAAGTGTTCTATTTCTCAGAATGGGAAAACCGACCTGGACTTTTCTAATGAACTGAATGTTTTTTATAATCGTTTTAATGTCCATGACTTTAGTGAGGAGATGTCTGTTTTTAAAAATGTTGATCTTAATCCTGTAAATAGTATTGTGCCCATTGATAAATTCATGGTCTCGAAACTCTTCCTTGGTGTCAAAGAAAGGAAAAGTCCAGGTCCCGATGGGATTGGGGGTCGGGTTTTGAAGAACTGTGCTGTCCAGTTGGCAGACATCTTCTGTTTCATCTTCCAGTTGTCCTTACAGTTGCATACGGTCCCTTGTCTTTGGAAGGACTCAATAATTGTTCCGGTGCCTAAGATTCAAACTCCTGAGACCCTCAATGACTTTAGACCAGTGGCACTTACATCTCTTGTCATGAAAACTTTTGAAAGGCTAGTGAAGGATGCACTTTTGGACACTGTACAGGATAAGTTAGACCCTCTCCAGTTCGCCTACAGGTCGGGCAGAGGCGTGGATGACGCAACAGGGACACTTCTAAACATGATTTTTAAACATCTTGAGGGGGCCAAGTCCCTTGTTCGTCTACTATTTATTGACTTCTCCTCCGCTTTTAACTGTATTCAACCCCATGTCTTAGCAGACACATTGAAGAAGACTCATAACATTGATAATGGACTGATCTGCTGGCTGATGGATTTTTTAACAGTGAGGTCACAACGGGTCAGAGTGAACAGTGTTTTATCAGATGCCCTTTTATCTTCTACTGGGTCCCCCCAGGGCTGTGTCCTTTCTCCTCTTTTATTTGTTTTATACACAAATGAATGCCAAAGCCATCAGGAACGGCGCCACATTATTAAATTTGCGGATGATTCTGTCATTGTGTCCCTCCTCAGCAGTGACGACTCTGAACACGGTCCTGTAGTCAATGATTTTATTGATTGGTGTAAATCTTCCTTTTTAAACATTAATGTGGCAAAAACGAAAGAGATGTGCATCGACTATAGAAGAAATCCCGCTGTCATTTCCCCAGTTGTAATGGACAATCAACCAGTTGAACGAGTGCAGCAGTACAAATATCTTGGGACTATGATCGACAGTAAACTGTGCTTTGAATCCCAGGTTGATGCTGTGTGTAAAAAAGCACATCAGCGCATGTTTTTTCTTCGTAAGCTTCGCAGTTTCAATGTTGACACTGTTTTTATGAAAATGTTTTACTCTTGTTTTATCGAATCAGTTCTTACTTTCAGTTTTATCTGCTGGCATGGGTCACTTTCTATTAAATCGAAAAATTGAATGCAAGGTATCGTGAAGGTGTGCAGCAAAATTGTAGGCACACCATTAGATGGCCTACATGACCTGTATAAGGTCAGATCCTTGAAGAAGGCGAGAGCCATCCTGGCTGATTCCAGTCATCCCTTGTGGGGTGAATTCATGCTGCTACCCTCCGGGCGTAGATATAGTTTGCCGCGATGCAAAGAACAAATAGATTCAAAAGGTCTTTCATCCTGGCTGTTATCCCCATTGTTAATACTATCCTGTGAATTCAAATTTAAATTATGTTGTATTGTTGTTGTTGTTGTTGTTGTTGTTGTTTGGTATGTGTATGTGTGTATGTATATGTATGTATGTGTGTGTATGTGTATATATATATATATATATATATATATATGTATATATGTATATATGTATGTGTGTGTATATGTATATGTATGTATATATATATATATATATATATATATATATATATATATATATATATATATATATATTTGTTACTGCTGGCTGTAATCCAAATTGCCCCTCGGGGATAATAAAGTGACCTTGACCTTGATAATACTCTCTCAATATTTCCAGAGCTTTTCTTCCATTGTTGGGTGCATCCCTCATAACTACTGAGAGGCTTTTGTCATCTAACAGTAAAATCAACTCTGCATATGCGTCAGCGTTTTTCTTTGCATCTGGGGCTATCTCGGCTTCTGACTTCGGTTCTTCCAGCACCATGTTCTTTAGCCCTGAAAAATGAAAATGTCCCAACATTTTGGTCTCCCAAAGCTCATACTTAGTCTCATCTCCGTCGAACGTCAGTCGACAGAGAACCTGCATGTCCTTCGTTGTTCCATCATGTTAGCTTGCTCTTTTTCTTAGCTAGCAGTCCATTAGCACGCAGTCCATTGCGACTTTCTAAACGGTGGAAACCGACAAACTTGTCTTCCGAACGACTGTTGAATTATTTTACACTTTTGTTGCAGCTAACGTTGCATTCGGAGGAAAAGAGTGGACGATAGAGATGGATCATCTTTAGCCGTTCTTGGCATATTTATTTTAAAAATAGCACTTCTTCATGCTCACATCAGAGATGGGATGTGTCAGGGTGGTAACATTAGGCAGTAAATGGAGTTGCAGAATCTAATTAATTTTGAAATTATGGCAATGTGATTCACTCTGATCTTTGAAGCTTAAATGCCCTATGACATTCTGCTTTTTGGATGCTTTTATATAGGTCTTAGTGGTCCCCTAATACTGTATCTGAAGTCTCTTTCCTGAAATTCAGCCTTGGTGCAGAATTACAGCCACTAGAGCCAGTCCCACAATGAGCTTTACTTAGGATGTGCCATTTCTGTGTCTGTAGCTTTAAATGCTATTGAGGAGGAGAGAGGGGGGGCAAGGTGGAGTGTGGGGGTGTGGCCTTGAATAACTGCCATGCTTCGCTTGTTTTCAAGCCATGATCTCTCTCTCTTTGTTGCTCAAAACCTTTCTTTTTAGTATACTCTGTGTACACAAACAATGTTGTCAATGCTTTCGTTAAGGTGTAGAGACCCTGGTCATACTATAAGCTAAGTTTCATGTTGTGTCGAGCCATCTTAGTGTTTTAAAAATAGCTATTTTGAGGCTAGCATAAAAGTGCCCCTAGCACTCCCATTCAAAAGGCCATTTGACCGAAAAACGAAAATACGGTAAACCTTAAAAGTGGCGATTCTGTCCTAAATATGCTTTTAAACGAAAGTTTGACTTAGGTACATTCATAAAAAGACCCTAGGTTGCATTTTGGCGAGAGCTACGCTTTAATGCCGCTGATACGACCAAGCTGTGACGGAGGTCTGTAGTGGCTTAAACAACTAGCAACCGCCGCTCTGTAGCATGGAGCTCCTCTTCGATGTTTTTTTTACCACTAGTTACTACGATGGAGCTTGCTACAGGTATGCTACATTCATGAGACCATGGGATGTTAATGTACGTTACTCAGAAACAGGTGAAAATAGTGGCAAGGTTGCGCGAGTAAAGTCAAAATGATTTGAACTTTTAGCGAGGAATGAGTGAATTACCTTTATGTGTGAAAACAACTTTATCTCACGCATCCATTTTGTTTTGTTGTTGTTGAATATATAACATAATTATATAATTTTGTCATTTTTTCCCCAAAAACAATGGTAGGGAAAACACTCAAACCAATGTATATTTCCACAAAATTGGCATGAATAATCATAATGGTATACATGCCCTGTGTGTGTGTATATGAGTCAAAACAAAATAAAGTTAAAACTTGTTTTGAACAATTTCTTTGTCATCTGCAAATGATCTCTTTTAACTCCTCAGTTCCACTGCTTCATGGTTGCTTATCACATGCCCCTCAGAAGACACAGTCTCAGTGGGCTGGTGTGTTTTTTTGTCTGCCCACTAATTTGCATGTCTTCCATCCTTGTGTACTGTCTCAGCCGCACTCTCACTGAAAGCCCATGGGATTCAGTAAGTTCAGAAGCTAAGTCAAAGCTTGTGGGAAGTAATCTTTACCAATGCATTCTCTTCCTCTCACATCACCATGTATCTCACACTGGGGTCATCTCCAGTGTCCTGAACTGGGATCTAATGTTTATGAGGAATGCAGTCTACAGCTCTGCTGAATGATGATTCTCATGTTTGGTAGGAGGGGAAAACAAACTGCCACTGGTGTCTGTTTTACAAGACTAATTTGGGGTATATCAAAAGTACATTCAATTCTAAATCTAACCAAAATGCTGAAGGAAAATTATCTTTGTTTTCTTTGTCATAAAGCTCCAAAATGTCAAAATTGATCAATATTCTTATTAGGATTTAGGTTTGTATTTATAATTGTAACTTAAATTAAATGGGATGCTTACTAATGTTAGTGTTAGAGGTTAACACAAATGTAAATGCATGAGTGACTTTGCAATCAGCCTGCAATTTACAATAGGGTTTGTTGATATCCTGTAATGATCAATTGTGAATGCAAAGCATAATGTTTTAGATTGCAGCATCAATTATTCATGATGTTAACAGTAAATGGAAAACAAAAACATAGCTTCAGAGGAAGTTTTTCCTCGCCGCTATCGCACCAAATGCATGATCTTAGGGAAAAACATATATGCCACCAGCGAAGGTGTCTATTAAGAGTGACTGCGTTACCCGCCACTGCCAGATTTTACCCACATTTGGCTGATAGGCGGGTGCTAATGCCAAGCCCTGATTATAACTAATCAAACTGATTTGTCAAGATATGTCAATCAATTAATCATAGGGAACACAGCAGACTGAAAGAACTGTTTAGACGTCATCCGTCTGGAATGAAGAGAATTGGTGGACAGCTTGGTGTGGTGAGCAGAAAATCTATTTTGAGCACAAAACCCCTCACACAAAAAAAAAAACAACACGAAGAAAAGAGACTAATAAGGCTGCCAACAGGCCATAAGCCAAGGGAAGTAATTACTGCACCAATACCTGCTGATAACAAGTGCACTCTTGAGCTACTGATGTCTCATCTGTCAGGGTTTCACTATCCCTGCTTTAACACTTTTTCTTCCAAGGCTGATTAACTAAAATTACAAGAAATTAAATAAGAAGCACAAACTGTGTCTTATATATATTGGTTTGAAAAACATGCTTTGGTGTCCATTTTAAGTGTTTAGCTATTTTTTTTAACTGAAAATCTAAAATGTATTTCTATTTCTAAAGTAACGTAACATCAGCACTTGTCAACATCATCTGCTGGCTCATGTTAAAGGGGTCAAACTGAAGCCTTATTGAATGAATCAAGTCTCTTTGTTGCTCTAACAGTCTAATACAGCCACCTCCTAGCCAACCTCTCTTCTCTTCTTTCCCAATTTCTCTTCCTCTCTAAGCATTGCAGAATTTTTTCATCAAGAGTCGTGACAGCATTTCTGGTCTTGATTGAGTGTTGTTTGTGAGATTATGGCACCTGTCTGACTGAATGGATAGTTCATTAGAGGGATATTTAGTTAACATGCTGCCACAGATGGCAGTGTTCAACACTTAGGGGCATACTGATAATTCTGAGCCTGCATTACACCACGAAACTCAATTAAACCATCATCACACAGCTGACCCAGCTAAAAATATCATAGCTGGCTGAAGAGACTTAATTATAATCAGATTTCTAGCCATGTTTTTGGTGTCTTTACACTGGTGGGAAATAAAGCCACAAATAAATCAACTTTTTCAGGCCAGCCTGTGCTCCACCGGTCCCAATGTATTTTCTGTGAGACTTTTTTTTTAAAGTCTTTATTAAAAAGCTGAAAAGGTAGATTTTTGAAAAAAACTGACTCTATTTTTTAGAGTCAGTTTAAATGAGTTTTATTTAGTAGATGGAACAAGAACACTGCAAGAAACTGCTGCACTGCTCAAAAATACTGTGAAGGGGTCCGTCAACTCCAGACTCTGTTGGTCAGCAAGAATTCATAGCATCGCATTTTTTTTATTGCAATTAATCTGTTTTTTATTGCCACAAGTATGTTGATTTTGCATGTTTTCATATTTTCCACTTACAGTATATCTCTCTTCAACATTTACTTTTGTCTACAAATTTTAACATGATTATTGTATGTGCCCAGCTATTTTGTCTGACCTGGTAAACCCTCCTCATAATGCCATGTCAAAATAAACTCAAACAAGTGTTCATGAAAAGTTCAGCTATCTTCTCTACTTATCCGCTCTGAGTTCAGCCAACATAATAACATATCTCATTATTATCTTATTACTGTCTGTAAATGATATCTTTTCAATCCAAGTCATTGTCTGCCAGAGGCTATACAACTGCAGAATCCATTCAGCTCAGAATCAAACACCTCCAAAAAGTAATCTGCGATAAATGGAATGGACTAAAGATTATTCAGGATATTATGTTCAAAATGTCAAGAGGAAACAATGTAATTTTCAATCTGCTAAAATCTGCCCAGTCTTCGACAAAACTGATGATGGTTTGTGTTACATACATGTACTCTATGAAGGCAGTCCTGTTGCTCCTACTGTATACTAGGGCTGCACAATTAATTGCAATTTTATCGAAAACACAATATGAACTAGTGCGATATCCAAATCGCAGGGGGCGTAATATTTGTTAAAGGCAAAATATGCGTCAAACCATTCTAAAATAAAGTATTGTGGTGCTGCAGAGACATCCCGACCTACAAATCGTATCCTACAGACTAAAGAAAACATCTTTGTTTGGTACAGATCCTCGCAAAAAATCACACTTCAATCATTTTTATTTTTTATATATATTTTTCAATGAAAATGAGAATAATGATATAAAAAAATGATCATTCCCTCCAATATCATGAATCATATCACAATCGCAAGTCAAAATAATCGCAATTAGGTATTTTCCTGATATCGTGCAGCCCTACTATATACACCTTTTTAAAATAAATCATACAGTTTCATAGCCCTGCATTTTGACCATAAGGTTAAGCATAAGGCATACGTTTAGGCATTGTTGTTATAGTTATCATTTTGATGGGGAAGGCCCTTACATTAGGTCTATGGTCAGCCAATGGAGAGGGTGTCTGACTTTATGTAGAATTTATGTATGGCTAAATAGCAAATATACATAGAAGGGTTTTGGGCGGTTGTAGCATGTTTGCCTTGGTCAGCCACTGTACATTATAAATCACATCCACCTTTCAATTCAAAAGAAGAGCTTATGAATTATTAATATGGCTTTTTATTGTTTACCAAAGGTCATCTCTATGTGCCTGTATACTGTTGCTCAGAAAACAGGTATAATGGTGTCATTTATATTCTGTCTGGGTTTTTGTTATTTCAGGTTCACTAAAAGGCTCGTTTTCACAAAAGATTTGGTATGATTTCACTCAAGTGGTGTTCCTCCTGCTGAGCTCAGTTCAGCTGCTTCATAAAGACTGATTGTTCATTCAGTATACTTCACTCGTCCCTCTTCTCCTGTCCTGACTTGGCTTTATAACCTTAATGTCTACAGCGTCCAGAGGTCTGTGTATTTTCTTGACCAGTTTGACTATTTCTCCTCATTATGACACCTTTTTTATTTGCACATAAATAATTGAATTGATTGAAACTATCACATATCATTCTAGTTTAAGTAGTAGAAATATTACAATTAGTCTGTATTTACAACTTCTGCATTACTGTATGTGTGGCAGGGGCCCAGCTATTGGAAATACTCTGGTTAATGGCAAATTAATTTATTTTAATTTCTTTGCACATTATGAACAGTCGAGGTAAAACCTCTACTTTTCTTATTGTGCTATTGTGTGCTTGTTGCTCAAAACTTGTATCCACATCCATACAAAAATATGAACTATAAAGTCTATAACATTCAATTATACAGTATGTTTATGCCCAACAGTTCTCTTTTTTAAATCTCCAGCTCCAGCCAGGCTTTGTTGAGACGGGACTACATGTAAAGATCCTTTTTTATTAATCAGGACTAGGGCAAAACAAACAATGAATGAAAAATGGCCCTGGACTTTTGACTAAGACTGTTTAACCTCCATCCTCCCCTAATTAGTCAAGACTGAAAACATATTTTCCTAACTGTGCTGCGCAAAAAAAAAGTGTGTTGGTTCCATTACGCTTTCCGAGAATGTACCAGGTTTGTTTTATCTTGATACAGTAAATATGGAATAAGGGAAAGGCTTTGATTATATGTACAGTAGATTCCCATGTGACCAATAAAATCCAAACTGCAGGATGTCTTTCTTGTGTACAATGTTTCTATATCTCTATATATTCACACAAGTCCTCATACCTTAAAACAACAAACTGTGTTCTTTTGTCAATGCCTTCCAAAATGACCTATATGACTCCCGCCCCTATTATGTGTGTACTTATGCAGTTAGACAGGAGTTGACCTCAAGTCTTTACTGGAAGCAACAGTGGATCTGAAAACAGTATTGGATGAAACAAAACAAAGTCAAGGATAGTGAATACAACTTAGAAAAAGAAGAGATATACCATAAACAAAAATTAGACCAAGGGCATGGGAATAAAAAGATGAAATACTACAGTAACAAGGAAACTTGATTCATGATCAATCAATGTTATTTGTTGCATGAAATCGCAAGAGGTTCATTCCAGTGAAATGTATGACTGTTACAAAAATGAGCGTAGTGAAAAAGGGAGAACACCTAAATATTTACAGTCTTATGTGTGGAATACAAAATAAGAGCTGAGACTTATATATATACTGTAGATATACTGCATTTTAGGACACAGTCCATCTTAAATTTAAGCCAGAAATATTTGATTTTACAGACCAGTTTTTTACTTAAGTTCTCAAGACAAAAAGAGGTATTTCTTCACAATGTTACTGCCAGAAGCTTTCTTTCTGCAATCAACTGCAACAGGTGAAAACACAGCAAACTCCACCAGACCATCATAAAAGGGCACTGCACGCACTCCAACTTTCGTCACGGTTTTCCAGCCGCCAAAACCCTTCACCTTTCCTTTCCTGTTCTCTCTTCTATCCCCTTGAAGGCCCTTCATTAGTTTCACTTACTGCATCAGTGCCAAATGGCAAATCAATACTAAATTGCCACTGGGATCACAGGATACTCTTAGTCTGTGCTGCTTTCACCTCCTTCTTTGTTATGGCCATCTGTATTAATTAATATAACCTATGGTTACAACCTGTATTGCAAAATAAAGAGAAGTGCAAACATGTAATGATTTATAACAGAAAAACAACAGCTGGTTTGTGTTGTCAATGAGCAAAAAGTATTTGAACTAATTTCCAGTCAAGTGTATGATTGCTGTGTTTATTTAGGGAGGCATTCATTTAATCTTTTTCACTGTGAAAATCAGTACGATGGAGTCACTTAACTACAAATCTTTCTAAAACCCGAAAGCCTAAAGGGATTAAATAGATGTTGTTTTTTTGTCTCACTTTGAGTTAGACTGATACTTTTGTCATGTACACATTGTATTCAGGTGGTAGCAATGTTTGAAATCCCAAACCCTTATTTGGATGAACTGACCCTTTAATCTCCCACTTTCAGCTTTGATTTGTTTCCTTATGCTCTCATGTTTCCCTTGCTCTTACATCTTTTATCATAACTCTTGTTGATAGGTTTCTCAACTGCAAATCTCTCTTTTGACCCAAAGTGAATCCCAAGCTGTAGGTGAAGAATGAATAATGCGAGGAGAGAGATGACACACAGAAAGTAAAGCTAAAGAGTAAATGGGCCAGAAATTAGATGAGGTGGGTTGTAAGGTGTCTCGCACATCACATGCTGGTGAGTTAGAGTGTGTGACGTCTGTTCCTTTGTAGGACAAAATCACACACAGTGAACTGGCAATCTGTTTTAATTATCACAACATGTTGCTTTCTTATTGGAAGAGTATGTTGGCAATGTGTCAATTACTAGAAGATGTCTGAATGGTATTCAAATCATTTGCATTTTCTCTTTTTGTATACCTTACCTGAATCTCATCTCATCACAGTGTGTTGTTAACATGAACTTACTTAAAACACCTCAGTAACATTCACAAACCATCTAATGTCTCAGTAAATGTTTTATTGAACAAATTAGGAATACAAAATATGAATGTGTAGCATGTAGCCAAAGTTATATATATATATATATATATATATATATATATATATATATATATATATATATATATATATATATATATATATATATATATGTATGTGTGTGTGTGTGTTTTATATGGATACCTCTGTCCCTTTGTGTACTTTTGTTCTTGGTCTTTTCTGAGTTTGAACTTGATTGGCCGGAAGTACTCACCTTTAACTAGTGGCATATTTGCATGTCAGAATCTGACCTGACAGCAAATGAGTTCAAAATGGGTCTGACATACAGCACAGTGGGTTTAAAGTTGTAAGCCTGCATATGCATAATCAAGTTGAGATGAGTTTTAGTGAACAGTTGAGCTCTCTGCCTGAGATGCAAATAGTCCAGGCATACTAATGGTCTCTGGATCTTTGCTGAAGGCACTCTAGATGACAAATATTAAATTCCCCAATCCATAAACCTAAACTCTACACGGTATATGCTTTTGACAGAATGGGACATTGATAGCAGCTTTAATGGATAACAAAAAATGTGTCTTTCGTTACTGTCACGAGATTTTAAAATCTTGCAAATTTGTCAGGCTTGATTATACCCCGGAACGGACTCGTACGCTGCGGACCCCATGGGTGCATAGGTCTGTTTATACTATCCTCTTGAGGGCGCCTTCCACACAGGGGCGGTTCTGCATTGAATTACACCCAGGGCAAGATCCCCTTCGAGCGCCCCCCCCCCCCCACAACAACATAAGTGAAAGAGAAAATTATATTTCTCAATTGCACAAATCCTGTTGCAATTACAACAGGAAACACACTTTTTATGGTGAACAATCTCCACAATGAACACAATTCTGCACAAAATATGACAGTATAGGTTATCAGAACTTAAAATAAATATACACTATATACATAAATGTGACAATATATACAATAATAACAAAATTAACAAGATTAATAAATTAATAAAATGGTATACTCCTCATGAATCATAAAACAAGCTCTATATACTGTGTATATATATATATATATATATATATATATATATATATATATATACATACAGTGAGGAAAATAAGTATTTGAACACCCTGCTATTTTGCAAGTTCTCCCACTTGGAAATCATGGAGGGTTCTGAAATTGTCATCGTAGGTGCATGTCCACTGTGAGAGACATAATATAAAAACAAAAATCCAGAAATCACAATGTATGATTTTTTAACTATTTATTTGTATGATGCAGCTGCAAATAAGTATTTGAACACCTGTCTATCAGCTAGAATTCTGATCCTCAAAGACCTGTTAGTCTGCCTTTAAAATGTCCACCTCCACTCCATTTATTATCCTAAATTAGATGTACCTGTTTGAGGTCGTTAGCTGCATAAAGACACATGTCCACCCCATACAATCAGTAAGAATCCAACTACTAACATGGCCAAGACCAAAGAGCTGTCCAAAGACACTAGAGACAAAATTGTACACCTCCACAAGGCTGGAAAGGGCTACGGGGAAATTGCCAAGCAGCTTGGTGAAAAAAAGGTCCACTGTTGGAGCAATCATTAGAAAATGGAAGAAGCTAAACATGACTGTCAATCTCCCTCAGACTGGGGCTCCATGCAAGATCTCACCTCGTGGGGTCTCAATGATCCTAAGAAAGGTGAGAAATCAGCCCAGGACTACACGGGAGGAGCTGGTCAATGACCTGAAAAGAGCTGGGACCACCGTTTCCAAGGTTACTGTTGGTAATACACTAAGACGTCATGGTTTGAAATCATGCATGGCACGGAAGGTTCCCCTGCTTAAACCAGCACATGTCAAGGCCCGTCTTAAGTTTGCCAATGACCATTTGGATGATCCAGAGGAGTCATGGGAGAAAGTCATGTGGTCAGATGAGACCAAAACAGAACTTTTTGGTCATAATTCCACTAACCGTGTTTGGAGGATTTTGGATGTATTGCGAGATTTTGGGGAACAACCTGCTTCCCTCAGTTAGAGCATTGAAGATGGGTCGAGGCTGGGTCTTCCAACATGACAATGACCCGAAGCACACAGCCAGGATAACCAAGGAGTGGCTCTGTAAGAAGCATATCAAGGTTCTGGCGTGGCCTAGCCAGTCTCCAGACCTAAACCCAATAGAGAATCTTTGGAGGGAGCTCAAACTCTGTGTTTCTCAGCGACAGCCCAGAAACCTGACTGATCTAGAGAAGATCTGTGTGGAGGAGTGGGCCAAACTCCCTCCTGCAGTGTGTGCAAACCTGGTGAAAAACTACAGGAAACGTTTGACCTCTGTAATTGCAAACAAAGGCTACTGTACCAAATATTAACATTGATTTTCTCAGGTGTTCAAATACTTATTTGCAGCTGTATCATACAAATAAATAGTTAAAAAATCATACATTGTGATTTCTGGAAAAAAAAATTTAGATTATGTCTCTCACAGTGGACATGCACCTACGATGACAATTTCAGACCCCTACATGATTTCCAAGTGGGAGAACCTGCAAAATAGCAGGGTGTTCAAATACTTATTTTCCTCACTGTATATATATATATGCTTTAAGTTGAAGAGGTCTATCATGAGTTTTTGTCTGCCTAAGCAGATAGAAAAGCTACAATTCTCATTAAGAAAGTTTGCATCATGTGCAACATTTATATAGGCTACTAATGCAATCATACAGTAAAGCATGCCTACGTCTTTTATTGTTGTAGTGTTATCATCAACAGTTTGTCCACCACTCAGTTTTTGGCTCAGTTTTATCAAGGTGCAAAGTGTTTTAAGGGGAGTTGTGCTTACCGCAGGTTCTACCCTCACTCCCTCATCTCTGTCTCTCTCCTCCTGAGTCTCCTCCTCATTGTGCATGCCACCACTACCGACACCGACACCACCACCACTATCATCAGTCAAGGGAGCTGATAAATGTCCTGCTACTGCCCAACACATGTCTTTTTTCTTTTATTTGAGTCGCTTGGGTAACTTTGTTTCATTTTCGTGTTTAGACCATTGACATAAAAGAAAGGTTTAGACTCGTCTTGCTCCGTCTCTGTGTACTTCCGAGTTCTCCTGTCACCGTGTGTTTCTTTCGCAGCGGGCCCCGCACCGTTACGGACTAGTCCATTTCATTGTGAAAGTAGGGGGTGCAAGCAGGGCGCCTGCAGCTGCAAGGAGGGCGCCGATCTGCCAATTCCCCACACAGTGAAATGGTAGATAAAGATAACAGAAAACTGCTTCGCGGCGCAGATTATTATTATTATTTTTTTTAAGTTCTCGTGCCGTCCACCATGTGACATGAAAAAATGCCGCCCCGGGCGACCGCCTGCTTCCACACATGCTCAGTAGATCGCAACAGAACCCTTTTGTACTAAAAAAAAATTGCGGTACACAGACATCCGTACCAAGTCTACAAGTATATCATCTCATGACGACATTTACATCACTCAGACAGTGGAGTATGCCTCGGGTGCACATGGACAGTATCATTTCGGCTTAAGGGGGAGTTTACCACTGACACTAGCTCTACAAATAAACAAAAATACATTCGTTCTGACTTTTTGTTGTTGCTTGGTTTACCTCGTAAATGAACTTTGGTGCTTCACAGCATGGTTTTACTTAATTAGTTTGCCGTTACCTTGCAAGCATCCAGATGGAGGAGAAAATAATTGGTGCCATGTTTAACTTATCAAAGGAGTCCACACCACTTGTGTGTTGCCATTTCATGAGTAAACTGGACTTGCTGGTTAATATCTCACTTCTTTTTAACCTTGTAACAACACCCCCACACTAAAGCAAAGTTGTTTTTTTCTACTAAAACCCCTGGCCATTTTTATCAGTTCCCTCTTCTTAATCACGTAACCATGCTGTATTTGGTTATAAAGCAAACACAACTGGCATACAGTACATGAACACAAGCAATGATCGGTCATTCACAAAAAAAGCTCTCACTATGAAGCTACAATCTACCCAGAGACAAATTGCTGCCGTAGCTGCTCGCTGACAGTGATTTCAAAGGAAGCCTTTCACGCTTGTTTCAGTGAAGGCAAACTCAGTCAGTAAATCTACTGCTGGAAATACTGTGACAAACCTTTAACGTGTAGCCACATTTTAGAGGTGTGTTTGACACCATTTTTCTCTGTGCCTCTCGTGCAGTCTCAGAATGATGACTCAATAATGATCTATCAATCAATCAAAGTGTATTTATATAGCACCTTTTGAAAGAACTCAATGCACTTCAAAGTGCTTTACAAGCAATTGACAAAACAGGATGTTAAAAAAATAAAAAAATGTTAATGAAATGGAATAAAATAAATCATAACGATCAACGGTAACATGTTTATCAAACAGAAACGAGTAAAATAAATAATACAAATAGTAATAGTATACACTTATAAAACAATACATAAAAGCCAGACTAAATAGTGGGTTTTTAGTTTATGTTTAAAAATATGAATATTTTCAGCTCATCTCAAATCCTCTGGAAGGCTGTTCCAGCGGCTGAAAGCAGCCTTTTGCAAATGTTTTCAGTAAGAGCTTAGTACTGGGACCTGTGCCGAAGTCTCATCCAGGATTCAAGGCTGGAAATACTGTGTCTGTGTGTGTATGGCTCTTAATTCATTGTCAGGTATCTAATTTCAGCAGACTCAACACATGGCTCAGAACAACCTGCAGCTAAGAAAAATTAGCATTTTGTTATTCCCACTTAGGGAAATTAGGTTGCTAGCCGAGTAGATAGTTTCAGTGATATGTCCTGAGGTTTTAAAATATCTGCCCCTGAAATTTGTGCCATCTTTCCAGTACAATCAATTTGAATTGAATTTTCCATTCCACAGTCCCACAGTGAGTTCTGTGGATTATCCTCATTTGTAATACAATATTGTGTTAGTGTTGATCTCATTTAAACAATTACCAGAACATCTTTTTTTTTGTTAAGGTAAAGGAAATTTTGTGTCAGTCAAACAAAATGCAATGCTTTAGTCAATATGAATCTGTTTCGTGCTTGCTGATGATAAGTGAAATAAAGAAAGTGTTTCTACAGTTCATATGGGACATTAATTTAAGAAGATTAATTTAAGAAATCCTTCAATGAAATAAAAATGATTATTGTGGATTGATTGTGAATTGAATCATGTCTAACAACATCAGATCGAATGCTCTTGAGGCAGCATATTTTGAATCGAGATTGTGGGCTCAAGTTAAGGCATTTGGCATGAAAAATAGACCACTTAGGATAAGAGAAAAGGAAAGGCATGAGAATAGTCTGAAAATATCCTTCTTTTTCTTATAATTTTTCATTTTTACCAGTGAGCTTCAAAAACACAAGACTAGCTGAAAGCTCCTGGGCAGCGTCAGCATAATAATTCAAAATGATTGAATTGAACTGTCAAACGATTAAATTTTCTTAATCGCGAGTAATCATTGAATTTCTATAGTTAATTGCAATTAATCGCATGTTTTATTACATGATTAAAATTCTATTATTTTAATGTTTTTAAGTACATCTCAACAATGGAAAGCCATTCTTACCAGTGTATCTTGATTGGGAATCAAATGAAATGCAAAGAAAGTGACTTTATGAACTTGATTTTAAGATTTGTATTTGTTTATTATATATTTAATCTAGTCACACATTTGAATTTAACAACAACTTTGATTGCACCACGAGAATGTAAATTACCAGTTTCAATGAACGCACCGTCTGTGTTTTTCCGACAACGGCAGCTGCAGATTGTTACATCCCGGTGTCGGAATCCGCTACAGTGAAATACAGACAAACTTTACACCGTTTAGCGTTAGCTGTCAGCATTGTAACCGTGTTTAATCCAGCTACTAGCTAGCGGTAGGCTAACGTTAGCTGCTGTCGAGTATAGTGTTAACTAGCGTCATGTGAATTGATGTTTCTGTTGCCTGTAACGTCTGTTTCAGAGCATCAGAGAGAAGTGCAGGCATATCAGTGGCACCAGAATGAGGCACTGAAATCCGCGTTGCTATTCCTGCAGCAGCAGGACGTGTTACGAGGAAGTACGGCAAAATAGTAGCCTGTTAGGCACGACGCAAAGCCGAGTGAAGTGAAAATAAATTAATGGCGGCATGCAATTAATACGATTTAAAAAAATTAACGCATTATGCTCGACATTGCGATTAACACGTTAATGCTGACAGCCCTAGTAAAAACATGTTTAAATTATTGTGTGTTTTTGAGCAGACATCACTTACAGTATATGAGAGGAATAATAGTTATGGTACTACTATTATGAGCAACAATAACAATGGTACTAGTAATAATAGTCAACATATTTCCACCAGCTTTTAGGAAGCAAAGCAGAGACTTTAATGTGCACAATGTTTCAATTAATGCTATCAATATTATCTTTAAGGTAAAAACCTAAATCTAATTTGGATTTCGATTGGTGGACTGTAATGCAGGATATACTATAGGGACAGGCTTTATCAATTAATCAGTGACTCATAATATTTTAGATCATTGTGATTTACTGTCATGTCTTACTTGAAATATACAGATACATGAGACTGTCCTGACTTTTTCGGAAAGAGGTTGTTCTTAAATAAAGTTCAGTTTTAGTTTTGAAGGGAAAATACTTTTTTACCTGCTTCTTCCATTCAGTGATGAATTGATGCTTCCATTATCTCTGATTCTTTTCAGTTTTCTTTTTGATCATATGTGAAAGTGTAGTTCCAAAAGTACTAAGCTGTCCCATATAACACAGGTTGGATATAACTGATATCAGGTGCTCATTTTTCGTTTCCCCCTGCTGTCTGAAGAGAGCTGCCAAGGAGATTCCACATTCTTGGCAGATGAGGTCTGTCTAGCCTTGGCTGGGTGAAGGCTGTTTTGAATAATGTCAACAGTGGGTGCCTTCCCTGGGGAGGTGGACTATATTATCACAACATAAAGTAACATCTGTGTATATCTAACCCTGTATCTAACCATCCCTGGGTTCTAGAAACATTCATGTACAAATTACTTTGTTCATGATTTATACTGACTGGGAACATTTTTTTGTCAGTGCAGGATGGTGATGGATGTCCAAATTGCTCCAGTTTAACATTACATGTTTGTGTCTAATAATTCATGTCACATATGACAATATTTCACTATGAACACAGTTTATGTACTTCTAAACAATGTTTTAGTTGCCCAAATGAAACACATGCATTAATCATGCTTTAGTTTCTACAAGCTGATGTTGTAAGAAAATAAAAAGGAGACTGAACTGTTTGTAATTGTGTTCAGAATGAACGCACAAGTCTACAGCCATGTATAGCATCTCTGTGAAGCTGTTCTTAATGCTAATAATAGACATTGTTACATGCTCGCAATGGCAACATGCTGATGTTTAGCAGGTGCAATGTTTACCACGTTCATTATCTTACTTACACAAAACCACCAATATCAAACTTATGGTGGCGCAAGAAGACCGGTCAGGGGCGGAACCATGGATGTCTGTACCAAAGAGTGTGTCAATCCATCTTGTAGATATTGAGAGATTTTACTGGATAAGTGACGATTTTTGAAATGCTGGTGATGCAAGATGAAAAGTCAGAGGATCACCACAGTGAGTAGGATTCATCCTCTGGGGCTATGAGTGTCTATACAAAATTTCAAAGCAATCCATCCAAAGTTGTTGAGATATACACGTTTGGAACCAGAGTGGTGGACTGACAGTGAACCTTTCACAGCTGTGTACATACAGTACTGCTTGAATCTGCAAAATCTTCACTGTGGTGTGAAGGTTTTCATTTCCGTTTCCTTTCATTACCTTATCATATTTTGTTGATAAATTGTTTTTCCCGTGCATGATTGTATTTCCTTCAAAACTAATTTTGCCATTGCAAACTAGTTGCACGTGAATGTAAAAATGTTAATCGAGCCTCAATCAATGTCCATTTACTGATTTATATTTATGTCATGCATCATACATGGCAAGTTGGATACTGTACATATGAGGAATGTGTGGGAACATTTCCTGGGAAACATTTTCAAATGAAAGGTGTTACTTCAAGTCCAGAGTAAAATCTCAGTGGGCCACTTAATTAAAGCCATTTCAGTTCCAACAATAAAGATGGAATCAGATTGCCAGTGATCAGGATACAGGCTACAAACCATGTCTCAGTCTTTAACTTACTGCAGACAGGCCAAACCAGTCACTTTAAATACCTGCTAAGAATATGTTTATTTCACTTAAAAATACCAAATAATACCATAGCTGTTGCTCCAACTTTCTTCTACCCTTCTTGTTGCTTTCACAAAATAAGTGATAATTTTATCAAACAAGCAGGCACAATTGCAGTTATGCTACTGAATGCAAAAGGATTCATCTGAAGGCAATTCTTCCCACATTTCACTTTCTTTTTTCACTTGACTACATTTACATAAAACCTGATTTTCGTTTTCCATGGCAGTACATTCAGATGATAGTTATAATGCCAGAATTACAGGGCATTTTGATAATCCCAAATGTTTGTTCAACATGACTGAGTATAATGCATACACATATTGTACAACAATACAAGCTGCAGCCTCAGAAATTCTAATATTGGGTAATAAAAGTTGCACAACAGCTGTCATCTTTGCCATTCTTTGGTTTATGTTGTATGACAAGATAATACGACAGTGAAAAAGGCGACTGACATTAGATAACACATTATCACTCTGAAGATCAATGCATGTTTCATAATTATTACCTTTTCATATCCCCTCATTTGTCACCATGTATTAGTCTTTGGTGAAGCTCTCCTGCCCCCTGGTGCTATACGTAATGATTCAATCATGTATTATCAGCTTTGCCATTTCGGCCTTCATGCTCAATCTCAAGATAGTCACAATGCAGGTGATCAATTACTCATTATAAATTACTTTAAGTCTAAGACAAGACCAAATACATTTGTCTGACTGAGTTGAGACCAAAGCCATTGATGTTTATAATGGAGACCAGTTTTAAGATCAATAAATTACTGGATAGATACAGCCTTTCCTGTAACACTGACTTGACTTCAGCTTTTGAGCAAAATGCTGTATTCCAACAGCAACATTTTGCCTGTGATAACGGCAAATTAAATGAGGAACATAGACAATAGACAAAGGACAGGGTTTGCTTTAAAAGCACAGGTTATGAGTGACATTAGTTAAAATTAATGTCACAATCATTCAACTCCACTTTCCTTGAATGTATTGGCTAGTAAATGTTCAACAATGGAGAAGTTTGTGATTCTAGCCTGCCACCTAGTGGCAATGTTGTATACCTTACACACCAGTCTGCAGAGTGTATTGGAAGGGATCTCATTATAATAATAAATTTAATTTATATAGCACTTTTCAAAGACTCAAAGTTGCTTGGTAATGAAGAATGATGTAGAATATCACTTGACAGTGTAACATGGCACACGGGCAAAGAAAGCTAATGGGACAGAACATATGGATATATAAATATTATATATTCATAAAGTGCTATGCACCTAAATCCATTGTCCATCAATACATCCTAAATGTATGTATGTATGTATGTATGTATGTATGTATAATAATAATAATAATAATAATAATAATAATAATAATAATAATAATAATAATAATACATTTATTTTATTTATTTGACCCAAAGTTTACAAACAAGTGTCAAAAGCGAATTTAAACAAATGTGTCTTCAGCTGCTTTTTAAAAGCTTCAACAGAGACTGCAGAACGTAAGGCAGTAGGTAGGTGTATGTATGTATGTGTGTATGTGTGTATGCATCTGTATTCCAGAGTATACTAAAATTACAACAGTAACCTTTATACAGCTTGTTGATATCACAAAGTGAAATCCAAGCATGTTGTCAGCTCTTATATATTTTGAATTAAGGAAAGACAGTTTTCCAGCTATTTTTTGTGTATCATTATTGTGTCTGTGAGGTGTCAAGACTTCACTGATACAATAAAGGGACCCTCATTGAAAAGTGGTTAATAATGTCTCGTCTTCCTCTCTTTAAAACATATCCAGGGAAATGTAAATGGTAGAAATGAATTGACATAAGGGGAGGAGAAGTGTACATTTTTTGGCTATGACCTTATTTTAAGAGACAAAGTTAATGATCTGATGTGGCTTATTTTTGAAGCCTCTTGCTAGACAGTGGTAACTCTGAGCTGGGATAAACTTTTTTACTGGAACTTACTGACAGCTGTCATATAATTGCTTTTGTAAAATAATTACACAGATATAGAGTAGCTGCTTTTATACTGTCAGATACAAGTGCACATTAAGCAGAATGAGTCCCCAAGACAATTTATCTATCTGTAATTTGGCGTTTATTTGCTCATCAGCTTTAGTCTCTGGCTTGCTGTCACTCTCTTTAAACGCATGCCTACACAGTGTGCTTCAGGTACTCTCCAAGAACAACAAATGCAAGGTAAAAACAAACAGATAAGAGAGAAGCCACCTTGAAACTTAGTTTATAGACGCATAAACTGTTTGTTTTTTTTCGATCAGCCACTCCTTATTAATGAGACACTTGTAAAGTGACTGATTTGGCTGTTAATCTCAAGGCAGTCAGGAGGTTTATAACATTCCTTCTGGTTGTAAAACCCAATGTCCAGCTTTACAGACGAGGTGCTTTATCAGTTAGAAACACGTTGACATACATTTTGAGATCACTTGCAATGCTGTTAACATTGTCCATGAACTTCAACAAACATTTAAGTATGTTCACATAAAACCCCAAATAAATATTAAGACGGCTGACAATGTTGCCTCTTACCACACACATGTAGCCTAATGCTCCTCTACTCTGGTCGGTCTGGTCTTAGGTTTGACTAACATTGTAGTGTCATACACAGTAGTACAAATACATTTTTTTTAAATTTTATTTAATAAAACCTGAAATAAAATGAACTTTATCTTAGTTTCTATGAAATGCATATCTAAATCTTTCTAAATGTTGATCTTAAAGCTATAAATTGTCATAATCACCTGAAAAAACATGCTTTTCTTGTGTGTGTGTGTGTATATATATATATATATATATATATATATATATATATATATATATATATATATATATATATATATATATATATATATATATATATTAGGTCTGTCAATTGATTAAAAAATGTAATCTAATTACATACTCTACGATTAATTAATCGAAATTAATCACATACATAATTAACGGTGCCTGAACCTATACTTTTTAAGAAAGTAAAAAAAAGAAAGAAAAAAAGGGTACTAAACAACAGTTGGTGACATTAAAGAACGGCTTGTTTATTGCTAAGACCATATGGTCAAAATTAAATGATTTAATAATAATGTATAACAATAACTTATTTCACTACTAAATTTCTGTTGAACAACAAAAACAACCACCAGATGGGAAAAGGACATTTACAATAACTTCAAATGCACCACGAGGCTGTAGTTTACCAATTTCACTGAACGCACCGTCTGTGTTGTTTCTCCGACGGCAGCTGCAGATTGTTACATCCCGGTGTTGAATCCTCTACAGTAAAACACAGTCAAACTTTACACCGTTTAGCGTTAGCTGTCAGCATTGTAACCGTTTTTTAATGCAGCTACTAGCTAGCGGTAGGCTAACGTTAGCTGCTGTCGAGTATAGTGTTAACTAGCGTCATGTGCAGCGGTGTTTGTGTTGCCTGTATCGTCTGTTTCAGAGCATCAGAGAGAAGAGCAGACATATCAGTGGCACCAGATTTCGGTAGCCAGGGTTGGCAGCAAGAAGATTTTTACAAGTAAATGTTCCAATTAATGATCCAGGCAGCTCATTCTCGTCTCCCACCTTCATTTTACAGTCGAATGGAGGATAGAACGGCTCCGGGTCAAACGTCAATATGGAATGGATTAATCTGCGTTATTAATTAATCGAAATTAACGCTTTATTTTGACAGCCCTAATATATATATATATGTGTGTTGTATAACTGCAACATATATAATGTCATGGTTTCTACTGCTGTTGAAAAAAGGATAGGAATAAGCAAAAGAAAAGTAGGGACGCTGTAGCACTTTAATTAATTAACGAAGTCTGACCTGGTCACCTGTTTTTAAATTATTTTCTATTATGGGGCAAAGGTGAAATCTAAATGTATTTTTTAAGTCTGTTTTTTCACATCAACTACATTTTTGCATCTTTCAGTCACTCTGTGTCATACACTAAAACTAATGTATTTTATATCCTATCAGTACTTTTCAGTCCAGAAATCAATAGATTTAATGACTTTAGAAACAGATAGAAGACTGTGGTCCAAAATACATACATATATACAATGAATACAATGTCCATTACCAGCATTTTGAAGGCAGTATACTTTGTTCAAATACTGTTGTCACTTATACTGTAGGTTCCCGAGGCAAGGTTTAAGATCTGCCACCAATATGACAGGTACTGTGCTTCTCGACAGGATTGGTCCCAGCCTGTTGAGGCTGTCTTTCTAGGCTCGCACTCTGTTAATTTAAGAAGTAAACTCTCTATTTAAACATTTTAATTGCAAGCAGTAAATAAGCAAACACAATTTGTCCAATGTTAGGTTGCAGAGATTTTTTCTTCACTTCCCACTTTTCACACAAACTTTACATAACACTGAATCAACAGATTTTCCACAGCCAGACATATTATTTCAAGCAATTAATTACATTGGATCCTTATTATCAATACAAAAATACAATGATAAGAGGCCAGTCTTGGAGAAAATGTGGGAATGGGAACTGTGGGTGAGTAAGTTGAGCTTTGGAGAATATGTATGCAGCTTCCCCACCAGCCTAAACAGATGCTTGGAGCTAAATGACAGAGATTTTCAAAGGTTACCTCTTCTTGTGCCAGACAAACTACACCCTTCTGGAGTCAAAGTGATGTTTCTACAAAAGAACACATCAGCCAGGCCTGAAACAAATTACAGGCTGTTTCTGACAGCTCAGAATTCTTCTTCTTTCTCCTGTCACTGCTGTTAGAGTTCTGCCATGTTGAGTTGCTAGTAATGGCAGGGTGTAATAATTTTGGGCCACTAATTTGAAATATACTTATGTACTCAACTGAAAGAATGAATGGGATTTTTAATATAGCAGAAGTTTAAGAAAAACTCTGGATGGATACTATGTTGTAGCTACAGTATTTACCTTTCTCCCCTTTACATTTAAATGGTCTTGTTCCAACACATGCCCTTATTATGATATATCACCATTGATAACAATGTATCTTCCTTTGTTTGACTTGGTGCCACTAATTAATAATCTAAATGATAATACATAATAAAATGACATGATGAAAGAGATGTTTAACTCCACTGTAGATAAAAATTGTCATTAGTTGCATCATTTTTACTTTTTAGATCCCCAAAACATACCAGCACACATGTGTAAGTGCTTGCAGGCACAGATAACAATTAACACCAGCGAGTCTCTTGATAAACAACACAAACTCTCCGAGTGTGAGAGAGAGAGAGAGAGAGAGAGAGCGAGCAACTGTGTACGTGTGTGTAGAGCAGATAGGATTGGCTTGTTCCTCCCACAAGGCTGTGTAAGGGCGCTACTGTTCTTCACTGATACATTTCAGTTTATCTGATCATATTCCACGTCCCTACAAATCCCAGGCCAACATCAGCATTTTCAAATATTCTTATCCCATAGAGTTGAGTTATTTGCAGCATTGCAGCACATCTCTTGAATTTGAACCGCAGAGATTTTTCATTTTTCTGCATTATCATATTCTCTTGGAAGAGTTGCACTTCTACAAGCTGCATTGACAAATAAAGGACAGAGAGAGCTAACGGAAGTTAGAAGTTGTTTAACTAACGAGATGCAGGAAATCTGGTTGTGCTGGCAACACAGGATGTCTGCAATTATAATTCCACAACTGGACCTAATTCAAATAACTAATGAGCTAGAGGATTAGCAGCGAGGTTCATGCTAATGGAGAAGTAATTTCACTCTGAGACCTCTCCAGGTGGAATAAGCCTGTCTTTGCAGGCTCTTTTGAAATCCGCTTATGTGTATTAAGCTAATGATCCAAAAACAGAAATAATTTTCAACGCTGCATGAAACAGTTTCCATCTCACAAATTCATCCCTCATAGCTTTTAGCATACTAAACTCTGTAAATGCCTCACCTCTTAGACTTGTCAAGTAACACAGCATTAATAGAATAGTTCACCCAAAAACAATATAAATTATATATTTTACTCTCCTGCCTAGGCTCTCTATGGTGATAGAAATCTATCAAATGGCGTTAAGAGCAGAGCGCCGGAAAAATCAAAACACATCAGTGCAAACAGACTGCACGTGTGCACATTTACTCATAAAGAGTCAATTCAAAGCATAAGTGAGTAAACTCACAGAATTTTCAGAAAGATTTTCGGACAATTAAAATCTTTTTGGCTGTTTTTTTCGTTTGTCCTTCGCCATAGTCTTGCCCTAATATGCTTTCATTTTTCAGGCCCTTCTTATTACCATTCGATAAGAGGCCATAGGGAGCCTAAGGAGGAGAGTACTATTATAGTACTCTCCTCCTTAGGCTCCCTATACAATTGATATTGTTTTTGGGTGAACTATTCCTTTAAAGTGCTACATATGAGACCAAAATCAAGTCAAGGAACAAATGAATTAAAGTCCAGTTAAAATACATCCATTAAAGTGGAAAGAGGGTTGCTACGGGGGGCTGCAGCCCTCTCTTGTTGGCGAAACTGAAAAACAGTGGAAATCTCATCATGTTACCTTTTTTATTTTTATAAAATGCCTATGGATGTATTATTCAGTTCAGTTGTGTTAAAAAATGAAACACCTGGTAAGTTTAAAGGATAACATATATTTGGTTTTCAGTCTAAGCACCCTGATGTGACTACCTCCTTCACCTCAGCTAAAAGTTTAGAGGAGTTACTAAACATAACTGACCATAACCCTTTAATGGTGCAGAAAAAATAGCATATTTCTTTGCAGTGTTAAATTCGTTTTTACGCTGCCTGGCGGCTTTTATACCGTAAATCTAGTGTTTTCTTTCAACTAACTTTGCCTGATATCAAACAGAACTGTCAACTCTTCACACTCCGTTTCCAGCTTGGTGGAGTGGGTGGATTCAAAGGTCTGAACCCAGGAAAAAATAACTCATTATTGACTTGCTCTGCACAGAGAAAGTACTGAGAGCGGCTGATTCTTAGGACAGATAGCTGACACTGACAGGATGACATCTACAGTATCTTGAACATGACAAATCTTTAATGTTGAATAAAACACCACAAAGTAAGTAGCAATCAGCCCTTACGTGTTAAGGCTGTAGGCTATGTTTTGCAGTTTTGACAACAATTGCAAAATGGAAATAAATTAAATTCTGTCAGCAGCTAAGGTTGTTGCAGGTTAAAAATATAGCCTTATTGAATAATAATTTCTCACAAATTTCAGATTTAATTACAGAAAATGTGACACTACTGTCAGTTTTCTATTAATATTCTAAATATTATTACGCATGTATTCTGGGCAGCCACCCCTACTGAAACTCAGGTCAAGTAAACTACAATCAGGGATCTCATAGAAAACCCAAAGGGCTGACAACTGGCAGTTGGCCTTGCCAAATCTAACCAGACCAGAAGCTTTTACTCTATTTGTATGTGTTTATTCAAGACAGGTTGATCACGATCATGACTGAATTTATGCAATAATTAGCACAACAGAAGTTGCAGGAATTTAACCACGCATTTGCTCTCCATTACTGCATGTTTTTTTTATTCAGTGTCACTAGAGGATGGAACCTATCCCAGCATGCATTGTATAAAAAGCTGCCGCTCCTTTTATCCCATTCTTGACATGAACAAATTTGTGGTCAGAAACATAATGTACGTATATACCATAGAACAACCAAATGGCTTACACAGATGCGCTACATATGTCCTTTTATGATATACTGACATTCAAACTCTGAGTCGTGAGGTTTGCTTGTACTGTATAGTTGATATTCTTCAATTTATATGCAAATCTGTGTAGAGTATATATCAAAATATTCCACAAAAGCCCACCTTATTGGTGACATTTTGCCTTCTACACTGACTTGTCTTCAAGCAATAATTAGACAAAACATCCCTGTGTCTGTGCATATCTCCCTCTAACATACAGGGTGACAACATCACCATGACAACAGAACAAAATTGCTCTGGATATACACAGGTTTCCCCCTCAGTCGTTTCTGTAAATGGTTTTGTGTGAGTGTGGCTTCATTATGGGAATACTTATGAAATGCACATTTATGTATTTATAGTGTCAAATCATAACAGATGTTATCTGTGGACAATTTACAGATAGAGTAGGTCTAAAACACACTATAATTTACAGAAATCCAGCAATGTAGACAGTAGCTCTGTTACAAGGCGTGAGATGGAGGACCCCTCTCTGCTCGACATGCAGAGAGAGACGGCAGGCAGGAGATGGTGTGAGCTCAAAGAATTTTAATATAACAAAAAACAGCAGAACAGAGGCAGGAAAAACCCAGGAACAGGACGCAGAGGGATACAAAAATATACACAACTGACAGCACAGGAATACAAAACGATCTGACAAGAGACAAAGGGAACACGGGGGTTAAATACATGAGGTGATGAACAAACGAGGGACAGGTGATACAACAGGTGAAACACATTAGGGCGGGGCAGGACAATCGACAAAGGCGGGAAAACAAAGTAACGCTAGACATGACAAGACAGAAAACAGGAAGCAGAACATAAACAGGGAAATACACAACTAAATATACACAGACCACAAGACTAAGGACAGATCCACACACAGGGAACAGAAAAATACAGAATAACTAAACAAACACAGGAAACATGCAGAAATAACTAATCAAGGCAGCAGAAATAAACAAAACAGGCAACAGAAATGTCCAAACCATAACAAGTTCACTGTTACAGCAGACCAAAGACTTTGAAGTGCCAACAATTAAATTATAGGGCAATAACAATATTTTACAAATAACACCACTGCCATTTGTCTAAATGCATTTGAACAAGTGGTTATTTGTTTTTGTAGGATTAGGGTTAATATTTTGTCCTCTTTTGGTTCTGTTTCTTTGGAACTATTACAATTATTTTTTATGTCTTCAAGCTGTTTGGTTGTCTTCTTTAAGAGGCGGCAAAGACCGTTTTTGCAAGCACTTCAGTCAAGAGAACCAAGCTCAGTGCTTTTCTGTTTTTTGACAAACTGAAGACATCATTTGGCAGCAATAAGGAACATCTTTGTCATCTTTGTTTTTGTTAGTCCTCTCAGTTTCTCACCACAAACTCAAACACACAATAGACACACACAAAGCACATCCCCCTCACCTCATCTCTCTTTATTTATTTGACATGCTCAAAGGAATTTCCTGGCATGACTGAGGAAATATGTAAATCATTGATTAGTGTATAAGTGGAGTGGATTTTCTTGCTGGGGTGTGGAAAGGCCTCTCAAAGTGGAGTATTATGTCATTCATACTTTATATTTTCAGCCAGACTTTGGACACACGTGTACTGTACTTGCTCCATTAAATGAATGTAATTGCAGTTTCAGATTATGTTTTGTACTCCAATGGGACGATGGAAAACATCCTTTAATAAAAAAATGAATCAGAACAATAATTATTTACATGTAAGAAGGAATTCAGAGCAAAAACAGTCCTGCGTTAAAACAGTGCAGGGGGCTGCGTTGGTGGGGGTGTATGAGACAATGAAATGCAATCCAGGAAGTCTGGCTGGTGGAACAGATTCATGCGGTTGCTAATCAGACATCAAAACATTGCTTGTTGTAGCCTATTCACAGACAGAAGTTTAGAACTCTGAAAAGTTATCACGTTTTATTTTTTTCACATTGGGCTACTTTTGGTCCAATTGTGACCCAACACTACTTCATTGATAACTCTTGAAGTCCAACTTCCCTCCATGTCTGGTATCTTGTGTTGTGTGGCCAGACTCTATCCTTTGTTTTCTGCCTGTTAATGACACATGGAGAAGCTGTAATGGACACAACAAATGGCACATACAATTCAATTCACTAGTAAAACTGCTTTTTATTAATGCTTTCTCTGTTGTACTAAACAAAGCCTTGAGTTGTATTAGCGGTACCAGATCCAGGTGAAAAAAAAAAACAGTGTATACTTCAGCAGCAGGTCCGCTGCTGGTGCATGATTTTATAGCGCATTTGTCGTGTCTTCAATGAACAAACTACATTAGTTACTATATTAAAGTTTGTTTATGTTTTGTACTACCAAAAGTATCTACTGTTGTTTTCTAAAAAATACATCTAAGGAAACCATACTTTTATAGCATCGCTTCCTTCCCATATACATAAAAGGGGAAAGCTTTTGAGGGCTATATTCCCACTAAACAACAATGGTAATGAACACATGATCATTTATGACTAGGCCTACACATAGTAAAGCTTGGTTAGCTATTGAACTAACAAAAAATTGCAGAGACAAATAAAGATGACATGCATATCCTGATCAAGTTCCAGAAAGCGTACCTACAGGTGGAAGGGAGACATATTGCAGCACTTTTGATGGACACATCAGCTGATCAGGAACATAATTATCACTTTACGCCCGGGTACATCAAACCAATCTTTTCCTAAACCGAGAGGTGAACTCTGGCCACCTGAATGAAAACATCCTGACCACTGGACCATGTTGGTACAACAGAGATGAGGTACCAAGTTCTCCAAGTCCAAAACAACAGGTAATTTGTCATTGCTTTCAAAGATGACCCATCTAAGCATTTTCATGATCTGGAGTCCCTATCGTTAGTATTATCAGTGTCTTCCAAACAGCATATAACCATAACAAAAAGAGTGTTTTCTTATCTGCCATGTCTATGGTTTGGTTAAGTATTAGCAACAAAAAATAAACACATTCAATGTGATGAATGATGAGAAATCATTGCTTTAGTTCAAAATATATAGATTAAGACTATCTCTAGAGAAAAACTTTCTTTTCAGTTGACATATCAATTGGACATGGTGATATGTGCTTTTGGACTGCTCTCAAATATCTATAATCTTCCATCATGGGAGGTTGCTTCCACTATTTTGTTTCAGTGAGAAATAATAGTTCATTTTTGGCTTTGGGTATCCTTCTAGCAGTCACATGCAATAGCTTTGTCTGGGAAATAATGGAGGCCATTGTTTTACCAACAGTAAGCTGACCACATTGCTCTTAACAGTCAAATGGTTGAAACGGAAGCATTGTCATCCTATGCAACCTTATTGTAAGGATACATGAGTATAACTGTTGTACTGACTGAGTGAGTGATGACGCTTGTTTTGCTTTTCTATAATCTCTTCATCAAAGTCCTGCATTGCGGTATACTATTTACTAGTGCATTCTGTATTTTGTTGTTACCCTGTTGCTTGTATCGATTCAAGTGCTCCTGGAAACCCATGTGTTTAGTTACATTACACATTACATGTCATTTTAGCTGACGCTTTTATCCAAAGCAACTTACAATTGCTATATGTGTCAGAGGTTGCACGCCTCTGGAGCAACTAGGGGTTAAGTGTCTTGCTCAGGGACACATTCCTCACAGTGGGAATCAAACCCAGGTCTCCCACACCAAAGGCATGTGTCATATCCACTGCACCATTACCACCAGTAGTTTAGTCATGTTTAGTTGTACAGTATAGGGAAAATATGTTTGCTTTTTACAGCATATTTGTTTCTGATCACTGTGCTAGCCCCTCTCCTGAACCTAAGATGCCACCAGATTTAGCCATTGTTGTAAAATGTTCTACTTTCACAGATCCAGGGTCAAATCAACAGATAATCAGCATGGTAACACTTCCCTTTGCTCTTTTAGCTTAACATTGTGATTTGGGTTTTAGTTGCACATCATTCTCCATTTCCTCGACATTTAATTTCTTTTCAGAACCGTCAAATGCCAGCATTCTTTTCTGGCATTACGGGTTGCTCTTTCACTTCCACAGACTGAAGGGTGGCTGTAGCTAGAGTGCTAGTATACATTGGTTCAAAATTACTAATGAAAGAACCTGTACTTCCTGATCACACCACTGATGATGCCAGGCAAATGGCTTTACAATTGACAGCAGCTGCCTCTGAATCAGAATTTGCAGACAACATGGTTGTATTCATCAAAGATGTGGTAAGCTCCTCCACAGCTCTTCACCTAAAAGCTCTCTGCAAGATAGACAAACCTACCTACCTACCTACCTACACACCTACTTCCCATTCTTACTTCTTTCCTTCCTTCCTGACTTATCTGAAAGAAAGGGGCAAAGTGAACAGGTTGTGTGTGCAGTTTTTGTACAAGTGGAAAGGAAATTAATCTTTCACATAGTGCGTTGTTTCCCAAGTAATATTTCAAGGATTTCAGCCCTCGCTGTTTCAGACAGTGATCAAGAGTTCTGCCATTCAGCATTGTGGCAGAGTAATCTGTCTGCATTTGTGTAGAACTATATTGTTGACTGGAGAGAGAAAAAGACATTAAGGTAGGAAATGCATCTTTCTGAGAAATCTCCGTCTCACTTTATACTGATGAAAGCAAGAAAAAAAACATAAAACTTTACCTTGTTCTCGCTGGTGTTATCAAGGGGAGGCATTGTTTTCCATTTCTGAGACTTTCCACATAAGAACATCAACGATGAGGGAATCAAGGTGTGTGAGAGAATGTGTAAATATGGTTTAATAGGTGTGGCAACAATCGCTTCAGGGTGTCAGATGCATTATGGACACATAATGGGAATGCATGCACAGGGGCATGGCCTTTTTTTTTTACACAAGGAGTCCCAATTCTGCTTCTGTTCTGTGCCCATTAACAAATACATTTTACCGTCTCATGGACCAAAATGCATCGTCCTCCAAAGAAATATATTGTTCTCATATAGTTACAGCACTATAGTATTATTTTGCAGTGGAAGCAGAGTGGCCCTCTGGTTAGCAGTTAAACTGTCTGGAGGTTCGACATAAACCAACGAGGCTGCCCTCTGGGCAAAGCATTGGCTTTGAGACCTCCCAGGAGATCTGTTTATAAATGGATTAGAGTCATTGAACAGAACTTTGTAACAGTGTATTTCAGATGAAGTAACAGTACACGCACCATAACACAGCAGTAACACTTTATTTGACAGTACCGACATAATCGTGACATGACACTGTCATAACTATGACATTGCACTGTCATGAACGTGTCATAAACCTTATGAAGAAGTCATAAACGTTTATGACTTCTGTCATTAAGTGTCATTCGGTTTTTGTCATGACAAGTTGACAATGTTTGGGTTGTCTTGATTATGACAACCTGACATTAATCAAAGTGACATTACCAGAAGTGGTCTTGGTCATGACAAGTTGACATAAAATTTGTCTTGATTATGACAACTTGACATTAATCAAAGTGACATTACCAGAAGTTGTCTTGGTCATGACAAGTTGACATTACATTTGTTTGGATGTTTTTGTAATGACAACTTGACATTAACCAGGATGACATTACCAGAAGATGTCTTTGTCATGACAACTTGACAAACAGAAAATCCACCTTTTTGTATTCATGACATGTTGACATAATGATTATTATAATTAGATGTACATGCTTAGAGTCCAATTCTAGCACTTGGTCAGATAGATGTGTGACAGGGTATTTCACAAAACTGTCATGACACCATTATGACAGTGTAATGGATAGATTCTTAGACCAAGTAAAGTGGTATCATTTTTATTTGTCATTAAGATATCATGGATAAGACTTGCTGTCATGACAACATTATGACAGTGTAACAAATACATTCTTTGACCTCAAGTAAAGTGGTACCATGTTGATTTGTCATTAAGATATCATGAAGGTTAAGACATGTCTTAAGTCGCACACCAAATTACCTTCCTAACACATCATGTAATGTAAAAATAAGGCTTGTTTTGCAACACAATGACCAAGCTCAACACACACTCAGGAATTAAACAAGAAAGCAGTTTAATAAATGATTACATTTCACTTTAAATATATTGTACAGAAACAGTTAAATTAAAATAGGTGCATACGAATAATCGTTATATACGAATAAATTCTTTGAACTCAAGTGGTACAATTTTGATATCATTAAGATATCATTAAGGATAAGTGTAAACATTATGATGATGTAGTAAGAATGTACATTTATGAAATAGCTTGTAGTGTGTAGTGTTATGTAGTTGATACCAGTGTGAATTTGGACCAGAATCAGAAGAAAACTAGATTATTGAGAGCCGGAGAATTGAATGTCAATAAAGAGACTAGGAAACCAGGATAAAGTTTGAGAAGTGTATTAATATACACAGAAATATGGCATACATACAGATAAAATACTCTTAAATCAGTGGAAAGTTTTAACAAAAGTTTACTTTGCAAAAAGGTTCAACAAAAAATGAACACTAGGAGGCTATACAAAAGCAATAAACAAACCTTGAAACATGAAGGTATGGCTAGAAATCTTGACAACACTTTCACGTGGAACGAACAAGACAAACTGGCACAAAGGGAGACATGGAACATTTATACATGAGGTAGGGGAAAACAGGTGAAAACAATTAGGGGCGGGGAGACAATCACACTGGCGGGAAAATCACACAAAGGGAGGAAGTCAGGGTCTGAAACAAGAGGGAACGTGAATACAAAATAAAACAGGAAGTGCACAACAAGACAAGACATGAGTGACTACAGTTAACAAACTTGACGAGACATAACAATCCAATATCCCTCTGTGGACTGGACCTCCTCTACGTAGCGTTTCTCAAATCTCCACCATCAACCTGACCTATAGATAAGGCCAAATAATTTCTCTCAATTACTATTCAGTAATAAAATCAATTTCTTAGCATAGAAAATAGAATGAGGTAATATTTCAGTTAACCCATATTGAAATATCTAAATCTCTATTCAGTTGTACAACCGTTCTTAAATTTATTCTCTTAGGTATCAAAAGTATATAAATCCCTTTCAGGTATCAAAAGTACTTTTATATTAATAGGCAACCTTTATGCAAAAAATACATTTCTAATTAAAGTTGGATGGAACCTTAGTAACATTAACACTATCCTAAATATAATTGCATAAATTTCATGTAAACATCTCTCAAATTGTATTATTTTCCCATAACTTAAGCTACAGTGTTGTAATATAGAGGCATTAAGACATGCATGCTTATTTATCCCTCCATGCATTGGTAACAGTAGAAAAAATGCACTAAAAATTAGCCTCTTTAAGTTGCTTCACCATAAACTCCAGTTAAACAATTAAACTCACAATTTGTACTAACATTCATTCAACAAAATACCCAGCAACAGTGTTGAAAAGCAACATTACTTTTCACAGGCAATATACAGTACTCCGCTAGGCCTTTGTGGCTAATTACGCTATTAGCATATGAATGCACTTCACCTTAGCTAACCTGTTAGCTTTGCACTATTAGCACCGATTAGCATGGATGCTAGTGAACTCACGCCCTAGTGCTAAGGAATGACTCACAATTTTAACGGAATTCACTGTCTTTAACTCCGTGACGAGAGTGGATTCAGGTACAGCTCTATTTCGCACTATTTACAACAAAGCATAGCCAGTATTAGATAGTATTGAGTATATAAAATTGATTTCATTCTCAAAATGTCGTTCTTTTTCTCTTACCGAGTGAATAACGGCAACCTCCTACGTTCAGATACAAGCGCCAAAAGGGACATGAGGAGACGTAAATCTAAAAGTAAGACTAAAAGTAATTCCTGAGTGTGAATGTTGAGCTTGGTCATTGTGTTACAAAACAAGCCTTAACAATTATTTTTACATCACATGATGTGTTAGGAAGGTAATTTGGTGTGCGATGGCACTTCTTAAGACATGTCTTTACCTTGGTGTCATGACAGCAAGTCTTATCCATGATATCTTAATGACAAATAAAAATGGTACCACTTTACTTGAGGTCTAAGAATCTATCCATTACACTGTCATAATAGTGTCATGACAGCAAGTCTTATCCTTCATGATATCTTAATGCCAAATAAAAATGATACCACTTTACTTGAGGTCTAATAATCTATCCATAACACTGTCATGATGGTGTCATGAGTTTTGTGAAATACCCTTACCCTTAATTACAAAGACATCCCAAACAAATATAATGTCAACTTGACCAAGACAACTTCTGGTAATGTCACTTTGATTAATGTCAAGTTGTCATAATCAAGACAAATTTAATGTGAACTTGTCATGACCAAGACCACTTCTGGTAATGTCATTTGTCATGACAAAAACCGAATGACACTTAATGACAGAAGTCATAAACGTTTATGACTTGTTCATAAAGTTTATGACACGTTCATGACAGTGTCATGTCATAGTTATGACAGTGTCATGTCACGATTATGTCGGTACTGTCAAATAAAGTGTTACCAAAACAGCCAGTACTCAAGGCTGTGTGGCTACTAATCTAGAGTGTCTGTCTGCTGGTGTAGTCTTTGTCCCTCAGCTTTTATTTGCCTCTGGCTTTATTATGTAGTGCAGCAAACACTTAAAGGGATACTTCACCGATTTAGCATCAAGCTTTGTATCAGTATAAACACGGTAGTATTTTCGAAAGACTGTGCTTCCCTCCCTCATGTCCCACTGAGGCGAGAGATCTCTTTATTGTGGGTCTGGAAAAAATCTTCCGATGAGGAAAAAAGAAGATTTTTGCGTCAATGGAAGATTTTTTGCCAAGAGGCAATGGACTACAGCCAGTATTAGGAGCTACTTCCGCATGTTTTCAACCCGAACCATAGGGGGTTGGACTGTCGTCTTTACCCAAAGCTTGCCGAAGCAAAACGAGTGTCAGCCATCTTGAAGCTACAGGCTAGTCTTTTCAGCAGCAAACTTTTATAACAATTATGTGCATTCAAACTACCGCACATGTGTACCACCGGGATACTTTGGTACAGATCAAAGAATATGCAGGAAACTTTATTACAGACGGAATACTCGACACACTTTGCGAGCTTCGCCTGCTACGGAGACCAGCACCTCAGCCAGCGGTGTTGCTCGATGCTGCTAGCTGGTAAGGGGACATCCTCAGCGGTGAAACGCGGAGTGGGGGCTGGCTAGCTAGGTGGAAAGCTAATACTAGCCAGCCACCTGTTCTATCAATCCTGCTTGCCAGTGTGAGTGTTACTGTGTTATATATGTCATTAGACAACAAATTGGACTACATCCAACTTCAACGAAACTCCCAACGCGAGTTCAGACTGCTGTGTTTTTGTTGTTGTGGAAACATGGCTGAACAACAGTGTATCGGACTATCCAGCTACCAGGCCTGCTGCTCTCTCGCCGGGTAAGACTAGTGGAGGTGGGCTGTGTTAACAAGGACTGGTGCAGAAGTGGGGTGCTTGTATCCAACTAACTGCTAACTGCTGGTGGAGTTTGTGACTGTTAAATGCCGATCTACATTCCACGCAAATTTACGGCTGTGTTTATACTCGGTGTTTACAGCCCACCGAGCGCTAATGCTAGTATGCATTAGCTGAACTTTACGGAGCCTATAATGTGTGTGCACTAAATGTAGCCTGTTTCGTATGTCATTTTTATATAATGATTTTAAATGTGTAACACCATTTAAGCCACGGTGAAACGTTGGCTGGTACCTCTATTTAACTGCCCAATACTGTAAGCCCAAAATTCCATTTGTGAGTCAAATGTCTTCTATAAATCAAGATTATGAAGTCCAGAAGCAAATCTTTTTGCCATATTGTTGCGAATGCAATGGCAAAGACAAATGATGATCTGCACAGCATCATCAATTGAGGTTAGCTGTCTCCCTGATGGTGCTTGTTGTCTTGAGCTACTGTCACAGTGGAAAGTTGGCAACACCTAGTGAATGCATCTGCCACCCATCTTTTCAGCCATCCAGAAGCCCTGAGACAGTTGTGATGGATGCTTATGGAGAAACTAGGACTTTTTATTGCCACTTCGTGTTTAGAGTATATACTTGAGCGTTAATAGAAAGGTGGACAAACATTTCTGGTTGATAATGAATCCTGTTTGTATAGTGGTGTTGTAGGTATAGGTGTGAAGTAATTTTGAGTTTTTTAAGTGTTGACCTTTCTATTGTTAATCCACTGTCAAGTTTCAGATATCATAAAACATAGTTCATATTATTGTAATAACGTTTAAATTGCTGCAGCTAATTTGTTTCCCTTTACTCCAATTTTGTACTATCATCCACACCTTAATTTGTGTGACATATTAATTATATTTATTGGTATGTATCTTTGTACTATCTACTCTGTATGTGTTATAGTCCTTTATCCCCATAATATACAGTCTATGTTTATCCCCCAACGGATAGTTCACTCCAAGCTTTTTCATGACAACTGCTGTAACAGAAATACCTGGCATAATGAAAACATTAAAATTAGATTAGATTTTTTCATATTTCACAATATTCCCTAAAGATGGTTCCCATTATTTTTCCTCAAGTGCAATTCTCAATTTCATTTAAAAAAGTAAACATCATTTTGGCTTGTATTATCTTTTCCATGTCCCTCCTGTTGCGTGGGGAACAGTATATATATAGTGGAATCATGTATACAATAATTCTCTCAGTGAATCACATTATCCCTGTACACATGGTTGCACCATAAATGTCTCTAAATACTTTCTATTGCAATGATTTTAACTGGTCAAAGTAGCAAATTGTGTTTGGATAAAAGCATCAGCTAAATGACATGTAATGTAATGTAAAAACCTTTACAGTATTTAATTGTACTTCTGATCATTTTATCATTTGCAGCAAAGCTTAATTTACATACAATTTGTAGCATCTTTCAGTTAGGAATATCAATATGATCAATAACCGTATTAATTAATGCAGGAGGTGGTTTGTGCATTGCAGGTGTCCTGGTGCTTTATTGCACAGGATTTGCCAGAGAAGCAGATATTTCATGACGTTAGTGAACGTGTATTTTTTTAATGGTGCTACAAATACTGTGTGGCATCAGTGATAATGTCAACACAGTGACAGGCACACACACTCAAAATCAATGAAAGCTAATTAGCATAGTTATGGTATAGAAAGTAATACAATCTTAATTTGTAGCTTTAGCATTATATTGTTTAACATTTAAATATAGTAAAATGTCCATATGGTGAAATATAGAGCTGGAAAATGTATAGTGCATGTGTGTGGAGGGGTAGTTATATGAATTTGATTAGGGGTTTGTAGTCAATATTTAAGCGAGGAACATTTGTACTAATTAATACCCTCATGTGAATAAAATGGAAGTATGCTGGTGTACTGCTGTGTATTGATGACAAATAGACAATTCTGGCTTTCCTCTTTCCACAAGGAAAATTAGCTGCATGTCCTGGACAAAAGCCAGAGCAGTAATTACAACACCCCCGCTAAGGCCTTGTTGGTACATTTACTCAAAGTACTGTGAAGTTAATTTTGTGTTTGAGAAGAAAAAAACCTCTCTGGAAATAAACTTGTCCCCCAAAACAACTACCATTAGCTATGGCTTGCGTCTAGTTTGAATATGAAGTCACATCCTCATGACACTGATCTGTAGGAAGTATAAATAATTGATGCCTCTTTGTCTGTACTGTCCATTTTTCCTTATTTCCCTCATTCATTGTGCTTTGCAATCTCCTCTTGTTACTAACAGCTGTGAGTAACGAATGGGCTTTGTGCTATGGTTGTTCTTGCCTTTCTCATGAAAGGTCTTAACATTTTCAAGCACACAGTGCAGCACATCATTTTCTTCAGTGGATGCTAATGTTTCTCACATCTTTGGAGGGATTTTCTGTCTGTAAAAGAGCTCAAGTATGACATCATCATGCAGATTTTCAAGGGGCTCGAGCAATGAATAACATGACTCATTAATGCAATAACAGATGTGTGATTGACTGTCCTTCCCTGAAAGACGCTACCATAAGTCAACTGTTCAAGCAGCAATTACGACACATATTTACATTTATAATGGCGCCACCCTCTAGTGTCCGTAGTAATTATGACGGGGGCAAAGAGGGAAGTAAGGTGATGAAGAGCGCCCAATTCCGATTAAGGAGACAGATTAGGGTGGTGGATGGATTGAAACAAACACAAGCCTTTCACCCAGGAGACCAGGGTTTATGTCCCATTTGAAAATAAAACTAAACACCAATTTTTGTTTACCTTTACAAAACAAACAGAACCAAAAACATAACCAAAAGTGAAGTAATGTAACAGATGTACTGATTTTAACCCAAACCCCGATCTTTTTTTTTTTACACCTAACCAAGTCATTTTTGTGCCTTAATCTTTAACCAAACTGCAAGCATTTAACAGTGTTAAGGACATGTTTAAAATTGCGACCGTTATGTTCTTTGCTTTAGGTATGTGGACTGAAAGTGCTCCTGTTGGTCGCATTTCCTGCCACCGCTAGGAGGCGCTAATTTATGAAGCACTCCTATGTGTCATGTTAAAGGCTAGGAATAAACAAACTAACTACGTCGTAATGTTTGGAGGACTTGTTTTGATTGTATCTGCAAATGTGATGATGAGGCAGGGCTGACTTACTTTACTAAAGGGGATGATCTTCAATTACCAGCTTTCACTGACCTTTGGCACCATTGTGTTTCTTACATTGATGTGTATAGAGGTGACAACGTCGGGTCACTTTTTCTAATGAAGGTGATCTGACGTCTAAGCAGGATAAGTACATTATGCAGTTGGTGCAGTTGAACAACAAACTTGCCAATTATGATTGTAGCTATAGTTGATGCAGATCCTCAAATTGAGTCAATATAAAATAATTGTGATATACGTTAAAAACAGAACCATTATCATAATAGAACAACTGCCAACAAGATGTTTAATCAAGCCATTTCTTACCTTTATGTAGAATCACATCCAAAACATGTTTTTATTTTTTTAAATAATTCTTAACTCAACCTCTTATTTACATGATTTGAAAATGTTTTGCTGAAGAGCTTACAAATGTGCTGAAGCTGGAAACAGAAACGCTAAAAGGAGCGGGGAACCTCCTTTGAAGGCTGTGTGCTAGTTTGGAACCAGCACTGTGGTGCCACAAATTCACCTCCCTTCAGCTTGTTCGGCCTGAAGATAAGGTTGCGTTCATATTTAGTTCAACCTCATCTAATGAATTGCTTTGGTCTGTGCTTCCTGTCTGCAAATCTTTTAGAAAAGCTGCGTGAACATTTTCTCTTCAAATTCAGAATATATTCTTGTATAAATCCTAGCAGATTGCATTGCTCGGTTCTCTGAGGGTTGTGTTTGGGATGCAAGCCTCAAATTCACGAACACACAGACAAAATGACAGGCAGATGCTGTTTCATTCAATTATTAAATCCCATTGTAACCCACACAAGCTTATCTGGTCAACACACTCCTATAACAAACTTGGACACTAACAATGCAAGCCACTGGCTGACACTGAAAAGGCAACATGATCACAAATATGCCATCTCTTCCCTGAGTGCATAATAATCCACACTACCTTTCACAAAAGTAACTGCTTTTTTACTGGAGTAGAAACTGTCCCTTCAAGCGTTTTATTAGATTGATGGGTATGGATGGTAAATTAAGTGAAAAAAGATCTGACATTATTATACTTTAGTATTTCAGCGCTTGAAGGGATGAATAAATGCACGTTCACAGGCTATGCAACCATCTCGTCCTTCAGCATGCTGACCTTCTGCAGTAGATATCCTAGCAGAAACATAAGAGGGGAAAATGTATTACATAGATTGTTTTCTAATGCGATCCATTTGCCATAGCGTCATTGTCAGGAGCCAAGCAGTAATATCAGCAGTTAAGATAGGTAATTGTGTGTTGTTGCAGTAAAGATTCCACTAACTCATGATACATATATCTGAGAACATTTACTGTGGAATTATTTCACACTCTCTCCAAAGGATTAAAGATAGCCATTAAACCTTAACCAATAATATATCACATCTGACAGTTGTCTAAATGATTCATTTCATCTCAAGTATTAAATCATGAAAATCTTTAATTCATGACTCAGAGGCTGTTAGCAAAAAATAGAGTACATTATGTTGAACTACGTAGGAATACTCTTTTTTTTCCTTGCTATGTATCAAAGGAGCAGTAAGAAAAGCTTGAACATCCAATATGCAATTAAATATCCAAATCAGCAGATCAGGCCTTACCTCATGTTAACAATGCAACAAGGTTAGACTATGTAATTTTCAATAAGAAATTTAACTCCAAAATAATTCTCCTATTTTAGTGTTGCTGATTGACAGCGCGGAAGGTAATTGTGAGCACAGCCTCACTAAAATCATCATGTTGAGTGGGGTGCACATTTAAATGTAATCACTCTCGCTCTTGTGCTCTGCATTTGAAAAGCAATCTGACACACAACTGTACAGAGACCCTTGTAGATATCTTATCTAAATGTTATATTGAACACGATTTATTTCTTCTTTAAAATCTATTTAGATATAGGGTGAACAGTTTAATTATGACCCAGACCAAGTGATGCATTTGTGTCGATCTGAGGATACTGATAACAAGCAGGGTGAAGAGAATGGATTCAGAGGAAATTATATGATGATTGCTACTGTGATTACAACTCATTGAATGAAAAAATGTATCCGAGACTCTCCTAGGATTAAAATCAACAGAAGGAAAACTTGTCTCCATTGATAACACTATCAAAAGGCACATCCTGGTCCTGATTTACTGATTATAAACTTCCATAAGGATACTGTTAATAAATCGTTCATGCATCGGAAAATCACCCTAATGTGGACATGCATTCTGAGAAGTGCTGGGATACCTATGGCCTTTTTGTTGTTGCAGTTTTGCCTGCAGTTTAACATGATATCATAATCGAATAACTCTTTTCTTGAGAGATTCATTGTGTTTGCAGCAATGTTAAAAAGTATGATGGATCATGGCCCTCTTTTCGAAGGCAGTGAGAAGGCTCACGTAGGCCTATACAATTTCTATAAGTTGCATTTTATCCGACCATTGTATTGTTTAAAGATATAATACGTAACATTTCCACATTAATATGTCTAAGAATGATTTATGTTATTTATTTGGTTGAGTTGTGTACATTATCCCAAATATTTCCAACAATGTTCCAACCCAGGGAAATCTGTCATTTTATTCAGTGGTCCGTAACACTTGAGAAAATGTTAGTGGTAGCTCGGCTTGCACCCACTCTGTTGATTAACTTAACAGCTTTGGAGAAACCCTGCATTTTTATTCAGTGTTTTTACATATTTTAATCACCTGGTCGATTTGTTTTGGAGAGGAGATCCAAGGAGGAAGATTTGGCTTCTGGTAAAAAACCTCCTAAACAATGAACTCTGAAGGAATCCTAATTCCAATAACGACAATGGTAATGAAGCCAACAACTCCCCTGATCCCATGCTACTTCAACATGTCACCAAACTGCGTCTTTTGTCATTGTTTTTGCTGAAAGTTACATATTGTACGTTTAAGTAACTGGTTATGCGTCAGAATGTTTCTCATAGATTTTACTTTTCAAATTTATGCAATGCACATACTGCAGTTGTTTATTTTTTTGCACATAGACTACTTTTGAATAATTCTCTGAATATCGGTATTAGGATTAAGGGACATCATTCTGATTTATTATACCAAGTTTATACAAAGACAATAAGAGCCTTCATGATCTTCAGAGTGAAACCTATAAGTCTTTCCGTGGTAATATTTTAAGTTGCAATGCATTTTGAAAATGAAAACGACTCCTGACTGGCTTGTTTTCAACAGATGTGAATGACTCTTATGTCACTATGGAGCGATTTAAAGAAGCCAAAGCTACTCTTCTCTTGAGATATTAACCTCCAATGACATTTTTCAAAAACTGCAGACCCAACCCTTCTTTCCTGTCCTCTGCATTCTCATGTCTTTGAATCATAGGATAAAGAGTGAGGTTCTGAGAGCCAAGAGACTGCAAAAGTTTATTATTCATCCCCAAAGTACAGCGGGGTGGGTGTAGTGATGAACTAATTATGTTAAGAGAGCGGGAGAAGCCAGTGCAGGGACATTTTCTGATTGCTGTCCCTGGAGTATCTATTCTCTGGGTGAAATGGAGGGCCCAGCTGGACACTGAGGAATAATATGAGTATGTGTTTGAAACAGATGGGGTTTTACAGTATGTAAGCCAAGCCTAAGGACTACACTTGTTACTTGGGTATGTGTGCATACATAAGCACGCACATACACTGTATGCTTGTATATTGTAGTACATACACACTGGATGAAAAATCACAGAATAAAATCCAGAGCGAGGCTGTGTAGCTTTACAAGCAAGAAGCGGATCATCTTGTACTGCATTATGCCACTTGCCTTGATTCAAATATAAGAACGTCGTTGAAGGTTTATTCCCAGTGTAGCTTTGCTCCAGATTGATCAAGCCAGTGAACCAGATAGTAAAATGCTGGTATACACTGTGAGAGTCAACTCTCTACAGTAACTCCATAGTCATGGCCCCCTAACTGACAAATGAATAATAGCTTGCTAACATGTTGTGCTGGATTGCTGCCATGCACTAAAAAATGAGCAGATGGAAGACAATGGACTGCTGTTCCTGCACTTTTTTCTCTCCCAAGACAAAGAAATAAGCGGGACAGAAAAAGAATATGTTTGGACTAAAGACAATGGTCGCAGCCGGCTTTATAACAATGTTTTCTCACCAATATATGATTTACCATTACCATTATTGATCATCACTTTAACTTTGCTTTTATCAAGAAGTTTAGACGTTCTACACTTCTTTAATGCTATAGTCTTGAACTGGAGATAGTATTTTATTATTGTTAATGTTCAGCAAGAGTTCATCTACTACAGCTGCATAGTATCAAAGGTCCATCTAATTTGTGTCTTACTGACCTAATATGTTGGCTGCAAGCCTGTGTAATCCATTTTCCTTGGGAGACATAACTTCTCTGTGGCTTTCAGTGATTACATGCTCATTTCAGACTATGTAATTGTCCCCAAGTTCAACAGACTATGCTTGAAAATAACTTGTGTGTCTCCCATCTATGCCTATCCCGTGAGCTGACATGTTGTTGAATGAGTAATTAATATGGTTGTCTACTAAAATTAAATGTGTTAGTGGTTAGTTATATGTGTAATGGTTTGATTAGGTAGTTATAATAGGAATTGTGGTGATGATTTCACATTCCTCATGTCGTCGCGAATCATTGAAAAAAATGGCATGTATGTATTTCTGTATAGTATGCCTCATGAAATCCCAAATCATTAGTAGCATACCTCTTTATCATGCTAAATGGCAATAATTGGATGTATTGCAGACAGACTCTGAAAGTAAGTGACAGTTAAGGCTGAGAATTTACTCTTAATGCCAATTCACCAAGCTTCTGCAATTCACATTTTCTAAGGAATGGAGTGATAAACTGGCATAGTGTCATTGTGTCGGGAGTGAGCTGAGATCAGGTTTGTTCATGAGTGAGGTTAAGATGCAGCTTGTAGACTGCCGTCTGTGGTTATGCAGACACTGTACTTGAGTTGTAGTTGAGCCTGATGGCAAAGTTCAGGGTTAAACCGAACAATCTATGTTTCCGACATTGCTTATGGCTATTAGCTCTGGGCAGCAGGGTAGCCAAAATGAGTTACCTTCATAATGCATCTGGCCTCACCGTCAGGGACAGAGTGAGGAGCTCAGATAAAGAGCTGAAATGCGCCTTATTTCCATTACATATAAAAGGACGGCGTTGAAGTTGTTTAGGCATCTGATAAGGATGCCTCCTGACAGCCTCCGTGTGGACAAAATCTGGGCACATCCAACTGGGAGAAGACCCTGGGGAAGACCCAGAGCAAACAGGATGGACTACATACATTATGCAATCTGAACTGGGAAAGCTGTGGGATCCCCCAGGCTGGAGGACGTAGCTATAAGAAGGATACCTGTCTACCAAGTGAAAGCTGTAGCTACACATGTTATGCTGAGAGAGGAAAGCCCTGTGCTTACATCCCAAATTATGCAAAAAAAATAACAGACCAACTGTAGTTTACAAAAACAAATAGTATGTTTTTATAGCTTCTTTTTGGGGTTTAAACTATCTACACTTGTTTAAGCAAAGACATTCAGTCAATATATGTATTCCCTCATATTAAATAACTCTGTTTGTAGGTAATACGCAAATCTGTGGTTAACAGTGCAAAAGGGGCACAATTACCTGGTGTCTCTGGTGTTTTCTTCCAAATTGTGAGTTTAATAGCAGAGCAGAGAAGTCATGTGCGTTTTGTTTTCAGTTTATTAACTATGTTATAGAAGTATAGCTAATAAAAACAAACATGTTTACGGTGAACATGTTGATTTCTGAGTTTTAATATTGTGGACAGGTAGACAGACCCTGTGACTACTGGTATTTCCCTAAACCATCAAGCTCACCTCAGATTTTTTGCTTTGACCCTCATTATAGGCCGTTTTCCTAAAAGACAGTGTCATAGTAGGAAAAGTAAAAAAATATCTGTTATGAAGAAAATGTTTCAGTGTTTTAACCAACTATTTATATCCTTTAACCATACAATAACTGCAATGGTATATTAATCAAAACTAGGCATATGTTTTTTTCATGATTTTATTTCAAATAATGTTAGCATGTGTTATTTGCAATTGTATGTAGGGCACACAGCACTTTCAACACCCAACATTGGTCTACCCCAACCTGGCACAGCAAATTTACAAACATGTCGATGATATTCGACAGAAACGTTTTTTTTGTCTGCCTCACACTTTATTAATTTAATTATTTAATCTAATCTTACTCTACAGTAAGCATTTCTACAATAGTGTAAAAAATACATAAAAACCATGTTCTCATTTCTGTCAAACTAATAGGCTATTAGTTATGTTAAATTGGTATTTAATATTACTCTACAGCTGGAATTGGCACGCACCCACCAAGAATATGTCAAAGCTCAGAAATCCTCCCTACAATGTGTTCACTGGCAGGGCGCATCCTCACACTCGGAACCACGCATGCGTCAAAAACGGAGGCTCTTCTGATTTGACAACACTGGAATCTACCACACAGCCCACTATATTGCAAGGCTTTCAGTTACTAGCGCACTATCATTTGCACCTGCCTGCTCTGTTGTGGTTGGAGCGCTGTGAGGGGTCATTATTTCGCAGGCAGCTGTAGGAGGAGGAGGCATTTCCGAGACACCGACAGAAGCGTGTAGTCTCAGATTCAGCACCACAAGATTGAGGAAAGCGTCCGGATTGAGTCAATTTTCACTGTTTACAGTGGGTTAACAGGAGGACACCATTTTGGGGAATACTTATTGAAACCAGGCGCTATACACAGTTTGTGGACCTGCAAGAGGTGTCATCTCCAACGGTAAAAGGTGCGTAGCGTTTGTTAGTTGGATGCTGTGGTTTGCCAACTGGATGGTTTGTTGCTAGCAGCTTGGTAGCATTAACGTTACACTTGCTCCACTGACTGTCCCGCTGTGCTGCTAACATTAGCTTAGGCGAGGTCCGGCTTTTCATTCAGCATTGTGCTAGTTGGCGGTGTAAATAAATCACCGCACCGAAATACTTTACTGCCCATTATACCACAACATGCTTAACGTTACATGGCGTTTGATGTGCTGAGCTGGGCTATCCTCGTTACCTTAGCTAAAATCTCAATGTCGCCCACTCTGCTAACGTTATCTAAACCGCACTCCGAGCACTGCTATCCAGTGAGCCCAGTGCTGAAAGCCTGCTCCGACTGATTTGTGAAAGCCTGTGGGACAGAGCTTGTCGACAAGCTAGGCTGCTAGGCTAGTGAAGTGGCTAAGCTAACTGCCACTTTTATGGTAGTAAAATAACGGTCCCACATCTGCATTAAAGGCTGTTTAAGCGTTCGGGAGCTGGTTAATAATCCTTCAATTTCCTTACTTACGTAAATACAATTTAGATTCTCCCATTCGTGTCTTTGCAACGTTCTTAAATGTCTTTGTTTGATAATTTTGCCTCTTTGTTTAATTTACATTCTTACGCACGGTTTAAATAAACGCTTCACTCGTTATGCCGCCTGCATTAAGTCATACTAATCTTTTGCAAATTATTTTGAATTATTTATTCATCGTGCTTGACTCAAGTGTTTTAAGTAGCGAAGCACACAGCCTTGTCTTGCCTCACTCTGCAAGTATAACGGGTCTGTATAGTCAAGTATCTATTAGCTCTTTTAACAATGACAACAATTAGGCTAGTTTAAGGAACCTGGCAGTCTGCGTGACACAGCTGATATAAGAGTCGCAAATTTCAGTTTTAACTGTCCCTTACGGCAAATGTGCATTCAGAGTTGTCATACAGCACTGATGCAATGTGGTTAGTCTATAGCCTATATTCAGTCAGTGATACATATGTTCTGTCTGTCTTGCACACTGCAGCAAATTGTTGGCATATACAGTTTTTTTGTTCTCTTATTCATTAGCTGTAAAAATAATGTCAAATGGTAAATTATCAATAGAGTTTTTATGTGTGTCGTGGTGGGCTTGTTTGCATACATGCACCACTCAGGCTACGGGCACTCTGTATTCAACAGTAGGGGTCAGACCTAAGCTTTTTGTGACCCAGTGTAGTGTGCCACATTCCCTTCCTGTAACTTGATATATGGGGTCTCAGATGCCTCAAGGGGTCACATAGTGGCTGAATTTAGAATCTGAACTTTTGATTGGCATGGAGGCATGCTCAGACTCACTGTCAGGGCTGTATGGGTCTCTGTCTTACTGTCCCATATGTTTACCATGTCATTGTATTATAGCCAGAGGAAGGGACAGCCTGGAAAGGCTAATCTAAAACAATACACAGTGTAGTGTAGTGCATTCAACTAACAGCACATTTGTAGTTGCAGTTATTTTTGGTACCAAGAAATATATAAACTTCTAAATATATAGGCTATTTTACTGAATATTGACTAGAGGCAGACAAGGCAAGAGCTGTGATCCCAAGATGCCAAGCATGGACAGACTCTTCGCTGCCCTTTGGGAAATAACTGCATATGTGCATTACTGTCTAACCATCTGCTTGCTGTAAGACCATCTTTTATGCAATGCTTATTTGTTTAACCTTTTTAGGATATATTTTTGTACAGTAGACTACATCCATATTCAGAATTATGTTCTTATACTAGATTGTTAACCATTGCTAAGCATGCTTTCAGAGGAAAAACATTGAGAATCGTATGTACTGTGTTTTATTTATAGAGACAATTTTTAAAATTGATTCTTTCCCTAAAAATTGATATTTTTTATTTATCAATTATTCACCTAAATATTTTCTATTTATACAGTACCGCTGATGGCGACTACATATCATATCCGTTTCCAGCAAAACAGACCAAAAGCAGAAAATACATGTTACGTACTTCTTTACAAATGCAATAAATGTGAAACTGACTGACTAACGTGCATTTTTTTTAGAAAACTATTTCTTTTTAGAAATGTCTCATGATATATTGTCTCTAGAAGTGTAATATTCACCTTTTGTTTTTGTTAAGGAAGGAAAAGTAAATTGCAATACTCAATACTATAGTATCGCAATACTTCTGCAAACGCAATAAATGAAAATCGCAATACAAATCGAATCGGCACCCATGTATCGTGAAAGAATTGAATCGGGACAAAAGCATATCGTCTTAGCCCTATACATGCTTTAGTATTAGAGCCCGACCGATAAAGGATTTCTAAGGCCGATATATATATATATATATATATATATATATAAATCCAGAAACGTGTAACAAAACATAAACAGATTTCCCTAACATTAGTTATTTGTAGTTATTTATGAGTCCTCACTAAAATAATATGATAATGCAGTTTAAAAATAAACTTGTTTGTTTTATTGTCGCAACAGAACAGAGGAACATCAAAATATATTAAAAATCTGATAAATAAAATGTATAAAAATACAAACTTAAGATATGCAACTTAAAGGGTTAAACACAAGTGTTGCCAACAGGGACGTTGTAGAGTACCTTCTGGTGGAAAAACTATGCAATGGCAACACTCATAACATGGTTGAAGTGTGTTTCGTCCGTTTTTATTTTATTTTTTTAAATATTAATTTATCGGTCATTATAAATGCCGATACCGATAGTTTGGAAAATGCCTAATATCCGCCGATAATATCGGCCCGCCGATATATCGGTTGGGCTCTATTTAGTATTCAGGATAACATTTTGCCATTTTCTTCTCACTTTGTTCCTCTGGGCAAACTTAACAATTTGTTTGGATTTTGGAAAGAAAACCACTCATACAACTACAAAGCTGGTGTCAAAAGGATTTGTCCCTCATTAATCAAAATTAGTCTAATTTAGTTTGTCTGAAAAACATTTTTTTTTCACCAGTAGCCCATTTCTTATTCCTCATTTGATTATACCAAATTACAGGGTTTGACATCCACCTCTAGGTAATCATCTGACTGTTGTGGCTCAGTTACCTCATGCCATTCGCAGTATAAAGCTTGGTTCTGTTACTGGGGATAAGGAAAAGCCATAATTTATGGGTGAGACTATGCAATCAATGGCAGTCAAGAGTGCATTGTGTTCTCTGTCTCCTGGGAGAGGAAGCAATATTGGCTGAACACCATGGAACCCCCTGTTGTTGTAGTCAAACAGAGCTTTAGGGTAGCCATGGTACCCCTGCTTACTGAAACAGGATTGACTCTCTTAGGCCTTCTCTCACTCCAGCTCCTGCACAAATGTTTGATACTGTTTAAGAGATGAGAGATGAGGCAATAGAAACAACACAGCACAATCAATAGTTGTAGTGCTCTTGTCTGCCACATAAATTTGAACTCTCCTAACCCCAGGGTTTGTATTGTCTAATGCTGCAAAGTGGAACTGCATTTAACTAACGGCAAACATTCTCACTAGGGTTTGGGCTAAGTGTGTATTTCTTCATCTTTTAGGTTATAAAGATTACCACATTGTGGGTTGCATGGAGCAATTGATTACTTTACCCATTTAACAGAATGTGTAATGGGCATACAGTGTGTTAGATGGGCTAGATTCATCTGCTGTTTCCTTACCTGTTTATTTGGCATTATCCCAAACTGTACTACAAAGACAAAAAAAAGAAAAGAGCACTTTATTGTTTCAGGGGGGACAATAAAGCAGATGATCCAGCAATGCTTGAAAGTATAGTGTCAGCAGCAGTTTGGTGCAGCAAGAAAGAATGAGGTTATGCTCTTAAGTTCCTTTTCAAGTGTATTAGTCTACTTTAGACCACACCCTCACTGACAAAGCCTGGCATACGAGCTGTTGCAGCGAAAGTTTATATTGTTACAGCCTAGCTTTATTCTCTATAGGACTATCATTTAAAAAACAACAACCCATCCTTCCATTACACTGTGCGTGAATGTGGTTGAATTAAATGTAATTGAGAAACTGCTCACAAAGCATTGCAAGTCACCAGAAGTCAGGCTGATATTTTGTCATTTTCTTATGAAACTTACTTGTGTGTAAAATATTTAATGAAAATGTAATGTTATGCAGCTGAGATCCTATATTCCGGTTGGAGCTGCATTTTTACCGGGCGTCAGAATGGTAGGAGTCCTGCCATACAAACCAAAGCTGCTCACAGATCTGCATGCATTTAATGTTTGGGGTGGATTCAAAATCATATATCAAATATGAGGTTGACTTGATGTGCTGTCCAGGTTTTGATGGTTCAAAGAAGACAATCCCCTTACGCTGCACTATTGTTTTCATGCAGCTAGTTGCATTTGCTTGTGGTCAGTTGATGTTATGTGACTGCGCCTGCAGCACTGTAGCTTATGTGATTTGCAGCATTGACCTATCAGGCTTTTAGCATTTAAGCGAGTACCTCTAAACCTACAGCAAGGGTTGTAGGTAATGTTTCTGCACAATGAGCCCCAGTGGCTAGTCAAATCCATCAACCACAAATTGCTTTAATCAGGCACCTTTCAAGGCAAACAAATGTGACAGGCGTTGTACTGTATATTAAATATCCATTTTTAGTTGTATCTTTTTCAAGATCTACTCTATTTACTTTCTAATTTAATCATATCCTTAGTAAGCACACAACCTTTGGTTGGTGACAGCATTTTAAAAATATTATGTAAAATAGTATTTTTGTGCAATGAAAACCTTATTCTTAGCATTTCTATGCATATCTTAAATTTAGTTTATCATTAAAAATCATTAAAAAATCTTCTGCAGGTAGTGCTTCAAAATCTGTTTCTATTCTTAGTTTTAAAAGTGATCTTTTAAATTATAGATAAAATGTGCAGAGTGTGAGCATATTGTTGTCGTCAAACTGTTTCCAAAATGTCCCAACTCTCCATCCTCAGACATGCCCACCCTATATCCTAGGTCCTTTGTTACCAGCGTTAAAGTATCAGATAGCCTACTGCTTAATATGATATAAAGGCAAATTACTTGGTTAAGGATTGGGCTAACTGCTGGCCAACTGTTTTAGGCTCATACAACAATTTAGGTTAAGCTTCCTACTGGTGTTGTACTATCAAATTGTACTCTGTGGTTGTCAACACATTGATTTGTTTATAAAGCACTGACTGGTTTAGGGCCAAAAGACATTTATGATCTTCTGCTTCACTGTGAACCATCCAGACCTCTCAGGTGGTCTTTCTGTCCCTAGAGTCAAAACTGGAGAAGCAGCGTTCAGTTTCTATGCACCACATATCTGGAACACCCTCTCAAATTTAAATCAAGGCTAAATACTTTTCTGTTTGCTGCTGGCTTTTATTAAATCAAATAATTATTCATCTTATTCTCTATTTGTCTTATTCTATTTAAGCTTGTTTTTATTTTGCTTGTTGCTGAAAGTAGCTATATGTCCCTTGTCTTGCCTCAAAGGTTTGGACAATATAGTTTTTTTATGTTAAAGGATCATACAGTAGGATCCTGGGAGCATACAGCCCTGGTAACATGCAGTAGATGCTCTCTAATTGACAAGGGGCTTCCAGATGATCAATTGTTTTTGAAAATCTTTAAAACTAGCAAAGCATAGAAACAAGCAGCTATTTGATAACTTTAATTTAGGGGTGATATTACCTGTGATACGGTTTTAGTCATATCAGAACACTTATGGAGAGAGAGCAAAAGGAGTAGGGCTGCAACTAACGATTATTTTCATTGTCAGTTACTCTGTGGATTATTTTCGTTATTAATTGATTTGTTGTGTCGTCTATAAAAAAATTGAATGGTGGAAAATGTTAATCTGTGTTTTCCAGAGCCCAAAATTAAATGTCTAATGTCTTGTTTTGTCCACAACTCAAATATATATTTCCGTTTACTGTCACAGAGGAGTGAAAAAACTAAAGCAATATCACATTTAAGAAGCTGGAATCAGAGAATTCAGGATTTTTATTTTTACATAAAAAACGACTCAAACCGATTAATCCATTATTAAAAAAGTTGGCAATTAATTTAATAGTTGACAACTAATCAATTAATCTTTGCAGCTCCAAAAAGGAGTTCACATCTCCTAAGAACTGAGAGGTTTTAAATGTTTCAGTGAGCAGGCAGAACTTTTTCTCATTGAGACGTTGGAACTGAAGTGTGATGCCAAGCTGCTGCCAAGATTTTTCACTACTGTTTTAATGATTCTCACCCAGCCTCCCACAGATATCACAACCTCTCGGGAAAAAATATAGATTTTGATAAGACTGAATAGTTAATAGTATTTTACTTTTGTCGGTCAGTGGCCCGTCAGTTCTGAGGGTATGACGTGACGACAAAGCCGTTCTTCACAAGTACAGGCAGAACCAATTTTTAGAATTTATCCAGCTAATCATTTCATTACCTGGCTTTGCTTCACTCTAAGAATTCATGTTATAGGTGCAGACTAGGATGCCTTGAACTGTGAGCATCAAATACTATATGTTTTAAAGTTAGAACTGCATTTCCAAGTCACTTTGAATCTGGTAGTCATGGTAAGACATGGGCACACTTCAGGGCATGTTGACTTGACTGTCCAGTATGACTTGACTTTGTCATTGAAAACTGACGTAATGCTGAACAAAGCCTATAGGCATTTTTTTTTTACCAACATCAACTTGTCCCTAATATTATGATCATTAAGTAGTCTCTTTAAGTTTTACATAATATTGTATTTTCATTGACACAGCTTGTACAGTATGCAATGCACAACTTATATTAGATAGTTGGGATATGGAAATTAGTAGGGGTGTGCAAAAAAATCGATTCACATTCGAATCGCGATTCAAGACCTACTGATTCAAAATCAATTCATAGAATTCAGTTTTTTAATTTTTTTTAATTGTATGTCTACTGCAATCACATGGGAAAAGTAACTACATTTACGTACTATGAGTACTTTTTTTTAATCGAGAATCGTTTTTGAATCGAATCTTGAGCCTGAAAATCGAGATTGAATCGAATCGTGACATTTTCTGAATCGTGCACCCCTAGAAATTACCCAGGACACTTACGCATAAGCAACTGATCCTGTTTCCTGTTGGTTATTGCAATTTGCAAAGAGTTCACAAGGAGAACAAGGGTGGATGCATTAGTGGATGGGCACTAACAATGCAGTTTGGTGAACTGTGCATAAATTGTGGTGCAAACATTAAGTGTCTCTCTCACTTGCACAGTCTATGTTTCTCTAGCCATGATAGGTCATGCTAACACACTTCTGATACTGGAAAGTTCCCTTTCTGCTTCTGCTGTGTCTTTACCCTTCATTGTGCCACCTTATTGTTTTGATTCTATCAAAAACAAATCTGTACCGAGTCATGCTTGAGACCATTGAAGTGTATCATCCTCTCAGTTGTTCTATCCTACTGAGGCCTCACTTGTCTCTCTCATACTCACTTCCTATCCACCCCCACCATGGGCTATGTCTGGGACCAGTGTAGGCCCCCCTAGTATTGGCCCATCTCCTCCCCCACAGTTTGTGTGCTCTGTCTTTGTGCATTCACTTTTCTATTGTTTGGTGACTGCAATTCTGCTCCTCTTACAGAAAATCTATATGCTGACCAGCGGCAATTCTTGAATTTGACGTCTGGGGCTTAGCCTTGAAGCTTGGAGTGGGAGGCTGGGGACATGTTCTTTCAGGGAAATATCTTATTTTATTTCAAAAGTTAAATACATGTGTTCCTTGCAATTTGCAATGAACCTCTTGACTCAAGATGAGATAGATCTTTTCTATAAATGAACCAAAAACTGGGGTGTTGAAGGCTTAGAATATGCAAGCTACCCAAAGATTTCTCAGAAATGCCTGACAGTGCAATGAGCGCATACATTTTTCAGTGTCTTCCCCATCTTCTCAGAAATTATCCTCACGTGTTTTGTGTAGTTTGCTTCTTTCTTTCTACGTCTCCTACAGTCACTCACAGTTTTACATTATTAACCCACTATTTTATCTGTTAAAAGAGCAAGGGAGCTCAAGTACATTTCTTAACAAGACATTACATTCCACACATAGTAAAAGTCTGGGTGAACTTGCCAATTAAGATTTCTGTTTTTACTGAAAGTAGCCTCAAAATAATGATCAAGACAATGTAGGTGATGAATGTTGAATGATGTCATAGTTTTCATTTTGGTGGGTCTTTACTTTAAACTACTGTTATTTTACACATTAACTGAGTTTTGAGCTCATGTTAGCGGTTTTCTTTTTGGGAATGGTGTTATCTTGTCTTTAACCCGTTTTTAGAGACTAACAGTTTCAGTTTTCAGTCAAGCTGTGGTATCTGATGCTAGGAGATACCTTTTTTTCATGTCAACTGAAGAGAAATGCTGATATAGGAGTTGTTATTTCTGTAAGTCAACCAATTTGAATTGCTGAAAGAAATCATAGATGTGGGCCGTGATGGCAGTAACTCTTAAATTACAGCGTTTTACAAAACTATAGGTCTTTATTTCTCAGGAAAAATGTACACAAGAAGATGAATTAGTTTTGTTCCATCTTGAGCTGAAATTGCCATTATTGGTATTGACTGTGTTGTGTGTGCCCATATCAAGAGCACTACTACAAGAAGTTCAAGAAGAAAACTACCATAGCATGGCAAGTCATTCTGACATGTTGAACATCAATTTAAACATTAAAGGAGTGCAGTCTTTCATTTGCTTCTATCTCTTACAATTACTTTGTCACTTTGTAAATATGGCTTCTGTAGTTGCAGCTGCATATATATTCTAGCTCTGTATTTTTTTGCTATATTGTAATTTCTTTGAAAAAAAAACAAAACCAAAGCCATTGCTGGACACAGTTTTTGACATCATAAATTCAGGGTTACATGTTTAACTAACCTGTAAAAATGACCCACCCCAGGTCAATACAATTTGTCCATATTATCCAAAATCACAAATTTGTTTCAAAGAACTTTACATTTTGTAAGCCTATAAGTAGGAGCAGTCACTTTTATAATCCTCATAAATGTCACTATTTTTTTATTTCATTGACCTAAAGCTTTTACCAATACAGTATGGACATAATTGAAGGTTTAGTTATTGAGTAGATCATTTTGGGCATGCAGAAATGACTTGAATTTTTTACAAGTGCAATATTGCATACATTCATTGTAACTGTATACTGTACCACTCACACAAAAGCCATGTCTCATGTGGGATTAAATCTGTATTTAACTGTATTTATACTACAGACCACTGTCATGGGTTAATCCTACAACATTAGTTTAATTATTGTGTAAATCCTAGGACAATACCCAGTAATAAGATCCATTCCTTGGAATATAGTTCCCTACACATTCTGTGTGAGACTTAAAGCCCAGTTCACACCAAAGATCTAACTATTTGCAATGCGCTGGTCTGCAACGTTCTGGACTAGACAAGACTGTGTACCATCTCCATAGCAACGACTTTACTTCCGTTCTAACTTCCAACTTTTCAGGCTTTTTTTGTAGCTGAATATAATCGGCAGCGTCTTAAAATATGAATGATAGTTATATTGAGATACTTGCTTTAGTTGACTTTCTAGTAGTGATGAAACATCGAAAATAACAGGATTCCCTGTCTCTCCCCCCCCCCCCCCCCCCCCCCGATTCACTCTATACATTACACTCTAAAACCACTGCCGACTTGACAGGCCGAGTCGCAGACGAGACCATCAGCTGGCTTGAACTGAGCTTAGATGGGCCAGTTCAGACTGCGGCAACTTTGCTGAACCAAGTTGTTGACTATCAGTTCCTTAAAGGTGCTTGCTGTAGTCATCGGTTTTTAGTTGAGATTCAGATTTGGTTTTCACCTCATTGAGTGTTATTGCAACAACCGGCACTCCACGATCAATATCCAATTATCTGTGGGATTAAGAAGAGCAGAGTATTTATGGTTAAGAGTGGTATTTAGTCACTGCCAATACTATATAGCACTCCTATAATCATCCTAGTGTAACAAATGATAATCCTATAGGTATTAAAGAAGCCTGTGTTCCCGCTTTCAAATTAAAGCTGAGCATTGTTCGCTGCAAAGGCAGCAGGGCTGCAAAGCTTGGTCAGATGACCCATTGTCCTATTCAGGCCCATGGCAAGTGCATTATCATCTTGTCACAACATTTGTGGGGACTGGCTCTTGGAAAGCTTTTTGACTCATGTGCACAAAAAAGTTGCAGTTCGCTTGTAAACAAACAATGTATCCAAAATGCTGTGTGTGTATTCTCGAGGCCCTTCCTCATAAAAAATTTGCAGAGCTTATTTATGAAATACTTTAAATCCTGAATTGTTTACATCCATGTTTACATGCTAGCAGTCTTCTTCTTTGCCTCTTTTGGTGCATTGCTATGTTGATCAGTAGAATTCACGTGTGCATGCACAATACAGACAAAACAGGGAACCACTCCTAAAAAACATTGGCCCATAGGGCTACTGGTAGTTAAAGCCTCTACAAGGTACATTTAACATCATGCTGGGAGAGCATTTGTTAAGATTCATGCAATCTTGTCATGCTTAAGTAATTAACACAATTGTTTTAAATCTGATCAGTTTGGCACAAAAATGTGATTACAGAGGAGAGCAGACGTCTCCTCTGCTTTAGTGATTTTATGTTGACACAGATACATTGCTTTATAGTTGTGGTAAAAAAGGGACTTGACTTTAATAGCCTTCCAAAGGGAATGTTGAATAGTCTTTGAATGCGTTTCAAATTTCATCTTAGGAATTTGTTGGAAGTGTTTCTTTGACTGCAACATACAACCAGTACACTGCACCGGTATTCAGCTTTGAGATTCTCATTTTTCGGCATTCAGACTAGTTTGTGTCTGAAACTTATTTTGCATAGATAGCCTGTCACACTCTATGTTTACTAGGGGTGTCACGATTCTCCAAATCCTCGATTCGATTACATTTTCTATTCTAAGGTCACAGTTCGAATTGATTCTCGATTTTTACATATTTTTTTTTTTTTAAAGCCATTTTTAGACTAGACTTTTATGCAATATAATATCTGACCTTTGTTCGCAATGTACCACACTACATTGTCAAATTTAAAACATTTTATTAACAACATAATGTAACAATAATATATCTTCAGTCAATTGGAAACTTCACAATTTATCAATAAAGTAAAAAAAGTTAAAATAAAGTTTGCCGACAATGACGAGGGCAGACACGAACGTTGTCAACATAACTCACTGGAAATCCAAAATACTTCCACACCGGTGACTTTAGTGAAAGAGGAGGGGGCTCATGTTCTGTCGATGTCTGCTAACTACATCTGCAGTTGCCATGCTATCTTCTGACTGGCTGTAGTTAAGTTAGAGGAGATTGACTCGCAGCACTTCAACACGTGTGTTTTTTTCCGATTGGCAAGCCGACCGGACGTGACATGGGGGCGTGGCAGCATCAACGATTCCATTTTGTAATTCGAAATTTGAGATTGTGACTTAGTTTCGGTCGATTTCGATTTAAAATCGAAATCGTGACACCCTTAATGTTTACGTATCCACAGCGTAAAGATATAAATAGAATGTAAAAAATCATAAAAAGCACATCACATTTTCCCCTATTGGATTCTAAAGTTGTCTGAGAAACATATTGCATTTTTTTTTAACAAGAGCATGACCAAAGAGTATTTCTCTTATCTACAGTGTGTCGTGAATTGTATCAACTCTTTCCTGTACTGGTGCTGCTAGTCACGCTGGTTGTTTTGCATCCCAGTTGTTTTTTAAAAGACAAGAATAACCCTCCCCCAGACCCCTGGCTTGCAGGAACAGCAAAGTATTTCAAACTTGTTTGAGGTTCCCGATAAAGGATTTTTATGGACACATTCCAGCCAATCGGGGACAGGTGTTTTCAGAAGACATGGTTTAAGAGTGTTTATTCAACTTTGCAGTGTGAGTATTATGTTTTTAAAGACGGTTTTTGAATCCCTAAGAGAACATGACTGCTTTGAGAATTTCACAGGTTGTGCTCCACTTTGATCAGCCTATTTTGGCTGCTCTGAGAACATGGCTCTGGAGAGCAGTGATATGACAGGTTGAGCCTTGACTTCTGGTTTTAGAGACTCCCCCACTGCTCCACGCAAGCGTGTGTATGTGCTTAACTCCACTCTGAATCTGGGTCAGTGCAGTGTCGGCATATTAACTTTTCATAATGACAAATGACAGGGCTTGTAGTCACAAAGTTAGTGTCACAGAAGCTCTGATGCACATTTTATGCAGTGCAAGGAGTTTAAACTTTTGAATATTTTTTTCTGTGACAAATGTGCATGTATTTGCAAAACTGCAGGGCTAAGAATATTTGGAGGAAAATAGATCTGTCTCTTGGAAAACCAGCGGTATTTTGACGACATTTTTACACTTACATTGTAGTGAGACAAAGCATCATCTTAATGCACACTAACTTCAATTGGAGTCCATCTCTTACCATATTGTGTTGCAAAATTCTGCTTATATCTGTGTCTATGAGTAGATCTAGCAACGCATTTGAGTGTTAAAGAACTATTTAAAATAATCTGAGGCTGCTTTCCTTAGCAACACAAGGTTTTTCCAATCACACATTGAACCTTAAAACAGTTTTTATAATGTGACTACAGAAAATTCATGCTAAGGCATTCATGTTTTATAGATGATAACAGGGCTGTAAATATTCAAAAATTCAAGTTTGAACAAATTTGATCTAGTACGTAAACCGTTGGAATCAATTTAAAAGTTCCCCATTTTGTAATGCGTGAGTCTTGAGATACAGTAAGCAACGACTGTCACATACACTGTAAGCTTGTGTGGCCAGAGAGGGTGTTTTACCCCTAGTCCTTATATTTTCCCGTGTGGTGTCATACACTGCACCTGTCTTGAGTAGGCAGTCAGACAAGGTTGTAAAATTGATTTTGCTCCACCACTTCTCTGATCTGCATGACTTGGCTTGCTCCTACTACATTGTACATGTCACTGTTCCTCTGGATCTACACCAAAAATAAATGACTTGTCCATCTCCAAATTTCTGCTAAATAGTGGTTTTCATCGTAGTGTACATTAATGAAAGCTTTTCACACAACATGTGAATTGTCTGCTGACCTTTTGAAGTTCTGTGTGTGTTCTGTGTATGTGACTTACAACTAAATTCCACTTGCGTTCCAATCGCAATCGCGGCCACTCAAGGCAGTGCCTGTGATTCCACTAGCCGCCATGCAACACGCTCCAGAAATGTCCCAGAAGCAGCTCTCCGCTCTGCTCCGCTAAAAATATGCACTACCGTAGGTCTATTTTTGCCGCGGGCATTGCACAGACCAGGAAGGAAGTAGAGCGGCATCCATTCAATTTTCAGAGTAAACACCCTGTGCGGACTCCCGATACTATATTACGTCACTACACTACTTTAACAACTAAAACACAGCCACAAATCTTTGACCCATGTCGTTATAACTGGACTAAATGGAAGAAACTGTTCATCTATGAAGACTATTTATTTTTATCGTAGAAGCACAAATATCTATAAATCTAAAATGACCATATCAACTAAATCTGCAAGCGAAACGCTCAGCTTCTCAACGTGTCCGGTGTGGCATGATGCAACAGAGGATGTAATAAAACCATGGCGCAGCTGGAACGATGGACATCTGCACCTGGTGGAATCCTCCAGTTAGAGACTGTGAGCATAATAAAGTAGCGGATGGAGCAGTGGCAGAGGGCAGGCTGCATGATGCTTCTCCATTGGAGGAGCATTTTGGTAGCTGCTTTGACTAAGTAGATGGAGGGAAGACTAAACCATAAGTATTTAAATTTGTGAGCATGAACGGAACTATTATTTAAAAATGTACTGTATACTGCCGCAATTAATTTCATACACAGTTTAACACACCATGGTGTGAAATGCTATAATACATATATAGATAATAATATAATCGTGATTTATGAAATACACCAAGTAATGTAGGTACAACAACAAAACCATAAGCACCACATGAGGCTAAAACAGCAGGGGTGTTCTGTTTGTGTTGGTTGGGCCAACGGTATTGAATAGTACTAGTCATTGCCATCTGTTTTCTTTGGTATTGCCAATAGACCGCTGGATGGAGTAGCTCTGTATGACAGGTGCTTAATCAATACAGACTCACAAACAGAGCTCTGACTCAGCAGAATATCTGTCTTAACTGCCAGCGCTGTGTTTACCTGATTTGCTGAGATGCACTGATCATCCTTCTACAGCTTTTTGCAGTTGGGCGTCTGAACTCCAAAGTAGTCTGTGAACAGAAAGCCTTATTTTCATTTACTTTTAATTGAAACCACGATACATCAGTCAATATATATCATGTCATTTTTGACATACAAATACAAATGTCAAGAAAAAGAACAATGTAAGCCACCAACAAGGAATCTACACCAAATCCAACAAGATCCAGCATGAGCAAAGAATGATACTACCTAGTTTAAGCAAAAATAGTGGGAAAATGAAAGGCAATGGATGGTAGAACTGGACTACAATAGCAGTCCAATTGTTATTTTGGTATTATCTGAATCAATTATGTGGGAAATAAATGTTCACAAGATTTAGACTTTTTAGATTTTTTTTTTCCCCAATATTCATGACCGGTGGACTGAAATATTCTGCCTTTCAGCTTCTGGATCACTGGTTCTGAGCAGAAAGGTTCCTGGTGGTCTTAAAAAAGCTCTTCTGCTTCTTCTGGTTTGTACTCAGCAGTAAGTTCACACAACGGTGCAGCTCATGCCAAAAAGTTAACCCTGGTACTGAACCACTCAAACATAGCCATATGTTTGTCTGAATGGAAATCTTAATGAACTGTCAGAGGCCTTGTCTGCATCTGTCTGTGCTACTTGTTATTAGAGTTGAATTTGGCTTAGTAACTTTGTCAAGTCAAGTTAGTCAAGCATCAAAATCTGATGTTGTGGAAGTTCATAATGGATTGAATACTACAATCTTGTTACTGCAACATGTAGGCTAAATGATTTCTCATGGGAATTAATTAGTGTTTATAGCAGATATTAACCAGTTCACCAGGGATGCCAGACTGCCTGTAGTCTGTGTAATAATCATAGACCAGAAATATCCTAGTTATAGGCTACAGTAGCACTATGAATCAACAACAGAGATACCCTGAGCTTCAATGTTAAAAACCTTGTCACTCACTGTATTTAACTACTTATATTTAACTTTAAGGCAGTTGTTAATGCAATTAGGGCTCAACGATTTTGGAAAATAATCTTATTGTGATATATATATATATATATATATATATATATATATATATATATATATATATATATATATATATATATATATATATATATATATTTTTTTTTTTTAACCAATATTGTGATTTAAAATGTTATCACTTTTTCAGCTCTTTATTTGCTATATTATTCAACAAAGACAAACAATAAAGCATTGTATAGTATGACCAACACAATATTAGATATATTAAGCATAAACTGTTCTTTCCTGTGGGCCAGGCCTGTATGTAATTATATTGATAACATTAGGTGATGCATTATTCGACATTATTTATTTATAAACTATTTCAAGCACAGTGACTGATTTGTTGAACTTCCAGCCTTGTAAACATAATTACCATGAGAAATTGACAACATAAAGCACTGAAAAATAAGCCTGGTGTAAACATTAATATGAAAGTCAGTAACGAATGACAAAAGTGCAGAAATGCACTTTTTAAACACTGAACTTTACTAGACAGTCTTTAAATGTGTAATGTTAAATATAGCCATAGTGATCCTACGGCTTGACCACCTCAGTTGTAGCAGGGGAGCAACTCCTTTTTTCAGCTCCGCTGTGACTACATTTACATTTTTGGGTAGCGCTGGTATGGCGACCTGGCTAAAATACTGTATATGTTGTATGCATGTTGTAGCGCTTATCCATTGTATTTATCAAAACCGTGAGCCTAGGCTTGGTCACCGTACTGAGGTGCATCATATCTTTTGCGATATACTCTGTTACTGCTTGAATAATTTCCATGATCCGTTCTGAACGTTCGTATGAAGTTACGCTTTCGCTTACGCGGTCAGCGATCCATCCATATTTGCATACTTGACACCCTGGTGTTCGGCTTTTTAGCCATGCAACTATCATACATGGCTTTGTGGTATTTTTACGTGCTCATATTGTGCTTTTTGGCTTTTCCCCTTTCCTTTATTGTGTTATATATCTTTTTGTGCACATTATAGGTTTACAAAGTGAAAAAGCCCAAAGTCCACCCCAAAGGGACTTACCATCTTCCAGAGAAAACACTGTTCACAAACTGCTCCAAACAGCTCTATTGTAGTCCAGCATTTACTTCCGTGACGAACGTGTGTCACTTTGTAACGTATGTTATAATGCTCGCCTAGCTGCTAGCGTGGCACTCCCTCATGCTCTGCAACTGACAAGCTAGCAGTACTTACTCCGCATGTGCGACTCCCAACAAAGATGGAACAGAAGTGAGATGTCTCAAAAAAGAGGAGCTGCAGCAATGTGCAGTACAACAAAATATGGTGTTTTCTGAAAATTAAACCACATAAACCTATTCTGGTACAACCTCTAAATACAATTATGAACCTGAAAATGAGCAAAATATGAGCACTTTAAGTGGTGATAAAGGTTAGTAGTGTTGCCCCGTAAGGTAGCAACGTTAGCAGGACAGGTGTTGCACAATACCTGACACTGCGTAGCAACATGGCAAACAACTCTGTCTTGGCAGATAAAAAAATGTCTAGATCCCACCCTGTCCACTGCGCCTTACTTTACATCCGCTAGCAGTTGTCTCTCTGCCATATCATCAGCAGTATTATATAGAAGAGCTGACACAAGCAGGACCTAAGGTAATAATATTGTTTAATGGGCAATAAAAAACAAACAGTATCAAGAACACCCTACATTAGGTGACAAATGAGCTGACACACAGGAAACGGCAGCATGTGGTGAGCTCGCTACAGATGCCATTGTTACCAGTTCTACATTGTTGCCACCCCTGCATTCTGATAATAAAACATGCTGTTCAATCAGCAGTGAGAGGATGTTAAATGTTTGTCCATGTGCTCTTACCCTCCATGTACACAACCCTCATCTTCTCAGTTCTCACTCACTTTCTCTTGCCAGCATTCACAGTTTTATTCCTGTAACTGGATATGTGGCTAAAATTAGATGAAGAGTTTTGAGGAAACAGAATCAAAGTCACTGAAAACAACCACAGCAGCAAGAATTGTGCATTACATAGTTTAATATCTTACCCTTCTCAACTCTAGCAGTGACTTGCTTACATACTCCATCACAGTTGTGCAAAATTCAACACCAGTATTAGGTTAGTGAGGGCAGAACAGCAGTGCAGCTTTGACGTTGCTAATTCAGGAAAAGGTGTGTGAAGCCTCGGAGCTAATACAATGACTGAATTTTGTGTTTGTTGAATTTTACGGATGTACGGTTTGTCAGCACTTTGCCTAGTTAATTGTTATCTGTTTTTGTATTTTGATTTCAAAGTGCATCTAAAACACAACCAGAGTTTAGTTTATGTTTGTATGCTAATCCATAATACTTTTTAAAGCACACATTTATGGTGAAAATATATTTATTCATGTCAAGGAAATCAAAATTCTGGTGGCAGGTAACAATTAAAAATAGAATACAATAATGCAGTAAGGGGGCTTTTTCTAACTACACTTGACCACAAAGTCCAGTTCATTTGATTAGTAGCCTATGAGCAGGGCATAACGGTAACCTTTTTTTTTTCAAGGAGCACATTTTGCTCCTGAGTCAAAATATTTAGGAGTGACTTACATAAGGTAACTGCTATTACTGTTGTAGCTAACTTGTACAATAATACAATAGTGTTTTACAAAATGTTGTGAAGTGTAATGTTTTGTATTTTGAAATAGACCTACATTTTATTGATCAATAAATTGTCAGTGATGTTGAATATGCACTAGTAGTGTAAAGAGCCGCTACAGTTCAACATGCATGTGAACCACCGATTAATTGCAAATTTGACCATCCTAGTGTCAGACGGAGCGGGACGCCGCCACCTCTCTGCTTGTTCAGGGAGTCAGGGCAGCGTGAATAAAGCGGTCGCAACTGGTTTCCAAGCTTACTACTGTACGGCTTGCATAAGATGTTAAACCAACTGTACCAAAACACTGTATTGGACTTCTATTTAACGCGTCTATGAGACCTTTTCACAGGTTATGAAACCATCTCAATTTAGTACCGATAGACGGCAGCGCCGGGAGAGTCCGCAGTACAGCCTGACTCTGCAAACGCAGATCCCATTAGCCTTAGCTTCAAAGCGGAGTGTTCAGATCCAAGCAAATCAGCGCCAGCCGCTTGTGTAGGCTTATATAGCCCTGTAGATGAGAGAGAGGGTGGCTGCTGAAAATCCGACATTATGGCGCTCAAGATTTTAAAACTTTCTCTATGCAGGAAAAACCCTGTGTACCTAGTCAGTGCTTATAAATCAATTGTATTTTAAAGATAGTGAGGGGTTTTGGAGTCTTGTCCCTAATGAAGTGTTTTAGTCAACTATGCAAGTTATATGATTATTCATTCATTATCCTACACAATGGTACTTCTATTTTATGACTTGCTAATTGTTTAAAATGGTATTGAGTCTACTTTTATTCCTCTACCAGTAAATAGAGAAAACACATCTCGAGTAGGCAGAAATGATTAATGAACAGAGACAACTTGAGTATTTTTTACACCAACACACAAAACAAGAAAACTAATGAACAACAAAGCTACAATTTGGCGAGCATTCCTTGCCAAACTCAGCAGGAACAGTATCTGCAGGCTAATGATGAATTGAGCAGTGGAAACGCTGCTTTCCAGCACTGAAACGAATCGCTGAACAGCAGAAAATGGAAACTTGGATTACCACCTGTGAAATGTTCATTTAAGGTCTAGTGTGTTGCTCGTAGAACTCTAAGGTAACTTTTGAGACAGCAGGTAGCAGTGTTGTTGAATTAGATCTGATTCAGATGTTACAGTTTCCATACATGAGGAGGGCAGATTATTAGAAACACCTCTCAACATAATGCGATTGTCACAGTAACTACAGTATAAAAAGAGTCCATGCTGCATTAAGGTACACTGATAGTTTGTATTTAGCTCGGTAATATACAGAAGCCATGAGTGCAACGAGCCAAAAAGAGCTGCTGTTGGACTCAAGTTTTCTTTTCCCTCACTTTATTTCAAAACTGCTTGAATGTTTGTCTCTATATCAGTGTTTAGCCGAGAGGAGTAGAATATTTATGCGGATTCTTGTGCCGTGCTTTAGAAAAATCCCCAAAACTAGCAGATGGCCCATTTTCCTCCCTGCGTATATTGTTATTCTAAACCTTCTGAAATGGCACCATCCTAACCCAAAGCCTGTCCTGGGGCAGAAGGGAACAGTTGTTAGATTTATTCAAAAATAAAGAAAGGGAAAATGACAGTAAACAATGCTTGCTTCAACTGTACACTGCAAAAGCAGGTATAGATTTAGGAACATAGAGCACAGTACGTGCATGCAAAACCACACACAACTTCTCTAGAAAACACACACCTACCATAAACAATTAATTGCCTATGCAGTCGCTTCATCTGTATTTGAATTAAATTTTTCTCATGCGGTAAATTATTAATTTTCTATGCCTCTCTGTCTTGTTTTGCTCTGATCATTCGTCAGTCACAGATGTACAGCTACACAGTTGTACACAGCAGATGGCGGGACCTCTCACAAATTGCAACAACTGAAATCTGACTCATGCTCTTCACCAAAAACACGTTTGTTAAACAAAAGATCTGAAAGTGAGAAATTGTATCCCTCCTCAGAAAAAGGCTCATACTGTGGTATGTAGGAATAACTTGGAATTTGTATTTAAATGAGCGAAGGACAATGCAATACTGAACTCAAAAGTAATATGACCGCCTTGCCACATTGCTTGTTTACCCCTATTTCACTATAGCACATTGCTATCTAGGATGGTGCGGTTGGATTTGTGTCAGATCACTTTGAAGTCTTTCCTTCTTTTAGTTTTGTGAATGCTGACTGTTGCTAACACAAGGCCAAGTCATCAAAACTGTGGGACAGACTGCATGTTGCTCACCAAAGTAATTACATCAGATCCGATTCTGTTTTATTTCTCTGCACAACACTGATGTCATAGCTGCAAACCTGTCAACTTTTGGCAAAATTTGACAGTTTGAATGGAAAAATGTCACCCTCACGATTCCAGTAGATCCAAAGTCTTATTATTTGGGGGTGGAGGATGTCTGCGCTCTGCCTAACAGAACCTCCAACCTCACTTCTTAAATGATGCGAGAACCCTCTCTCCCAGCAAAAAATGCAACAGAGGATTGAGGGAGCAACGGCTGTAGGGGCGTGGCCTCGTGTCTACTTTGGAGGCAGAGGGTCAGAGATCACGAGAGAGACTGACTGGCCACCATTCAGTGTAGCATTGCCAGTGACATAGAGCTGGAAGTTGGACCTAACCAGCCATGAGAAGATTCTGTTATTCTCTCCATTTCTCCGCCAGAAAGACAGGGAGTCTAGTGGAGCTTTGACAGTCACTAGATGGCCCTTTCAGAGAGTTACTGTGTGTGTACCTGTGTTGTAGCTGTGCTAGCAGCTCTACTATAAGGGGCTGTCCTGTGTGTTTTTCTGAGGGGGAGTATCAGTACATAGCCATTGCCATGTTTATTGCAGTCAACAGTACATATATGTTTTTAAACTCTAAATACAGCACCGGTTAACGGTGTTTTGTTTGCTGACATTTAAGATGAACAAATCTTGTTAATGCACTTTAAAAGTGTGTACTTCCTCCTGAAATGATTATAGGCTAATATCTGCAACCACTGACCGTTCACAACATACTGTGTCAGCATGTGATACACTTGTGTTACACTTGTTTGTTTGTTGAATAGTAACTTTGACTATTCTATTGAACCAGTGGGTGGGTTATTGATCTAGACCGGTGTCTCAGCTGTTTTCATTGTAGCTTCGTGAGAGAGTCCATCATGTAGAAACATCTTTGACTGAATTTAATTTTGCTTCCCTGCTTATATTTTGCATCATCCGTTTTTGCAGGTTTTGAATTTGTAATTGTATTCAGTTGTATCACTGTGCATGATAATTAACTTGTGCAGAATGACAACAAATGTCACATTTTTACAATTATTATGTGCAGGTGTGAAGAGCATTCATTGACAGGGTCAAAATATGTACAGAGATCTTCACCAACAATAAACTACATCACATGAGTCACTAGAACATTCACTGTCACTGGCTGTGATATAATAGTATTGTGCACACTGTGATTTGCATGCTTTGCTCTCAGTCTATCGTTCAGTTGAGACTCTATTGTAAAGATGACAGCATCTGTATTTCAATCTCTGTCTTTTCTCCATAGGTTACATTCAGACTTTTTACAGACATGCTAGACCATCATTATAGAGAATCATTATCATTAGGGCTGCAACTAATAATTATTTTCATTATTGATTTATCTAACACTTATTTTTTGATTAATCAATTAATTGTTTTGTTTTTAAAATGTCAGAAAATAATGATAATTGTAATACATTTTCACGAGTTCATGTCTCAGTTCATGGAAATTACAGAGTGTGGTCTAGACCTACACTCTATCTGTACAGTGTCTGTACAGTGTCCTGAGATAATTCTTGTTATGATTTGACACTATAAATACAATTGAATTGAATTGAATGAGTCCTGGGTGATGTCAAAGAAAAGCGAATGTTTGCATGCTTTTCTCAAATTAGTTTTGCTCAACATTCACTGCAGCAATTGGAGCACCAATGTACCTTGCTCATTCACAATTTGCAATGTGTGAATATTTTCTAGCTCCATTGTGCAAGTGTTGAGGTTTTAAAGTAGACGTAAATTAAGACTGCACCGTATTCAACTCTCCTCTCCACCTTTCAGTATGTTTAATTTAAAAAATGTCAGAACATAGAAATTATATGCATAATTCCCTCAGGTTCTGTCAAACTACTGTGCATGAGAGATTGATAAGTTGACAGACGTTGACAGAGTCTGATTTATTGTCCCTGTCCAGATTTCCTTGTGGGGACAAAAATGTAAGGACACAGTATAAGTGATTACCTAACTTTTTTTTTTCAATCTAAAGGTCTGTGCTCTTTTGAGAGAACTATAATGTCTGTGTTGGGGTTTCATCAATAGTGCCAGGTTGCCAGATGTCCTACTGTTCATCCATCTTTAACCCACTGTTTGTAATATTAGGGGCCTCTGGCCCAGATCTGTCATTCGTAGTCACATTTTTTACTCCCTTCTGCCTCATTGACATTGGCAGTAGACTGAGCCAGTCCCAGCTGGCCCATTCTGAAATTGCTTACTGTAGAAACACATCCCCACAGTAAAACAGACTGCTACCCCCTTGAGAGCTGCCCAGTCCTCACATTCACCTAATATAACCCCACTGAGCTTAAGGGTTTTAACAACTGTAAAAAGAAATTGTAGATTGTCTAAAAGAACTGTGCAATTGAGACTCCTTATCGCAGAGCTCAGTACCATCTCAGGAGTGCATATTTTCACTTCTGTGACTTCTGGTTTTGTTGTTTTCTACAATACTTAAAAGTGTCTCTAAAAACGATTGTCAGATTAGATGAGGTTCAAGTTAATTTTATCTCCAACTTTTCTCCTGTTTTTGTTTTCTTCTTTACCTCCTTTCTTTACTTTTTTTTCTTAATGTGGACCCTCATAATGCAACCGTACAGTAAAATGCAGTGTTTGTACCTGAATGAGTTTAAGTAAACAGAAATGTGGACAAATTTATGCCAGAACTCTACTTAATGACATGTTGCCAGACAACTGAAGAAAAACAGTACTCCTTGGATTTACTGTACCCTTACTTAATACGTTTCAACTCTGGAGAGATACATTGTAATGATGGAGTTAATTAGAAAAGTTAATTACATAAATTTAAGGTTAGAGAGGTGGCCGGCCATTCATTTTTGGTTTGCTGGAATTGTTGACTGTGCTTTATTTGATTTGATGTGCAGAGCCAAGACTTTCCGACTGTCAACTCTAATGTTGTCTTTGAGCCTGTAGTTTTTGCGTGGGCTTCATTATATTTTGTGGAATTGCTGAAATGTCTGTGAGGATCAAGTATTGGCACAAACCCCATGATGCAATGTGGTCTCTGAATACTTATTTCATGACATAAAGGACGAGGAGGATTGCCTTTTTGGATTGCGCTATTTTCATAACCACAGAGTGGTTTATCGTTTTTATCTCATGGCAAAGTTCTGTATGACAATGCTGCCCTAGAAAGGCTTTCACCATCTTTAAAAACTCAACCCACTCTGAAACCAATTGTTGCCTGTGCTATCTTATCAACCTGTCAACCTGGGACATTTATGCCTGCAGACCTACAGTATATTCAAAAACAAGAGCTGTAAAGAGATGAACAATGCCAACTAACCTTGTGAACACCTCTAGCCATCCTGTCCTCTAAGGCAAATGTAATGAGCAACGTGACCTGTCACAGCGTTTATGTTTTAATGAACCAAAAGCTTTTCAAAGTAAAACATTCCTCTAACCATTGATCTGCTTTTGCTCCCAACAGAGACCATGACGACCGCCACCTCCCCCATCCTGTTGAAATGGGACCCCAAGAGTCTTGAAATCCGCACCCTGACTGTGGAGAGGCTTCTGGAGCCTCTAGTCACACAGGTAGTTAACTAACTGTGATGCAAATGTAACAAAGGAGTAGCCAAAACATTCAAGTTTAAAATACAATGGGAGTCTACTGTCTCACTGAAATTGGTCGATGTCTTTTAATATACGGACTAGAGCTGGGCAATGAATATCACAACCTTTTTGACCAAATACATCAATGTCAATATTGCGGAGATATTGTAGGGTTGACTATTGGTGCTTTCACCAAATATTTACACAATGAGAGTTTTGATAAATAATCACCAATAATGTGGATACAATGACTAAGTGGGTAAAGGCAAATAATAAAACAGCTATTAAGTCTGGTAAGTTCAGAAAATGACATCACTTTACTGTAATACAGCCTTTGAAACCAGGAAAAGACATCACTTGCGTCATATCACGATTTTACGATATCCCAAATCTAAGACGATATCTAGCCTCATAGATCGATCACTTTCTGGTTGCACCTTTGCTGGATCGATTGTTCCAAAGATGTTAAACTGTATTGGGTTACTGCCAAATACTTTTGCTCATCACCATTGACTTTGTTTGGCTTCTCAAGCTGAAGAGATGGCTGGACATGACTTTGGTCACCCTGGCTTATTGTGACAAAGTCTGTGACTAGGGTTGGATATTGTTTAGATTTTGAGGATTCTGATTCAGAATTTATTCATCGAATTTGGCCCAAATTTTACTGAATCCTGGATCAGATTAAAGTAATTTAATTTACATAAGAAAAAAAGACAAAGCATGTTGTAAGTAAAATTCAGCAGATGTATGGTTCTATGACACCATTTTCACCTGACTCAGAACATCTGTAAAATGTTTGTAAGGTCTAGGATTAGGGTCAAGTCTCGGAGGGGCTTACAAAGCAGAATGTATATCTTTCAAAGCATAACTGTTTTTAGATTGATTATTGTTCTCACGGGCACCTGCATGTACTATCAACTGCATTACATTGCAACAATAACTTAACTATAATGCCTAACCAATCAATTATGATATGCTGTTTGCAGTGACAATTAACATATCTCAAGCAATGTTAAATCTTTGCAAGTTCATTTTAATTCTGTGCTGCCATAAGGAGTAGAGCATAGATTGGGCCAAAAAAATCAAGCCCGACCCTACCCGAGCCTGTGCACGTTGTGTCCGAGCCCGGCCCGACACATTAACTGTAATTATGAGCCCGAGCCAGATTTAAACCTAACAGTTTTTTAATACGTGGGCCGTTATAACTCACGTTCTCAACTACAATTCCGAGTTGTTTGAACTACAGAAATCTGTTTAGAATTATCTTTATAATAAATACCGGTAATGCAACAAGGACGAAGCATGTAAACTGCGCTGTTTGTTTATTCAGAATGGAATGGATCGCAAATGGATCCGAATGAAGAAACGTAAAAAAAAAAAAAAAAACTCGACCCTAGCTCCCTCAGCCGAATAGTGTGGGTAACAGATCAAGGCAGCAACATAATCAAAGCTCTGGAACCATATAGGAGACTTTCTTGTCTCAATCACCTAATTAATGCTGTCCTTAGCCACGGTCTGCACGCTGACGCACTGGACGACAACAGTGCTGCAGATGTGGGAGACACGATGTAGCACAGTTTACCTCACACTCAAGTCAGTGCAGGACATAGCCTACACCCAGAGCTACGGGAGAAGCTGGAGAGGCTTGCTCCCCACCGAATAAGGCTAATAAAGTAATAAGTAAGTAAGTAAATAGTTTGTGTTTAAGGTCCCACGGAATGAAAATTTCCCCCCCTCCCCCTTCCTCAATAGCTAGAGACACAGAAATGGCACATACTAAGGAAAGTTCATTGTGGGACTGGCTCTAGTGGCTGTAATTCTGCACCAAGGCTGAATTTCAGGAAAGAGACTTCAGATACAGTATTAGGGAACCACTAACGTCTATATAAAAGCATCCAAAGAGCACCATGTCATGGGACCTTTTAAAGTCTAAGTTGAGTTGCAACCCTTTTTGATACTTTCAAGTCGTGTTGAAATTGTAACCAGTACATCTGACTCAGGTTTAGGTCATGTGACTCAAGTCCAGGCTCTCATTCAATTTGCTTTTTGCTTTTCTTGTTTGGTGAAACTGTCAAATGTTATCCATTACACCAGAGAAATGCAGGCTTTGGGGTAAAATCTCTTCAGTGTTATGTTTGTATCAAATAAGCCAACATACCACAGAAAGGGCTGTCTTGCTTTTGAATAGGATTTATGCAGGCATGCATCACTTGTTGAAGTCACTAAAACAGCACAGTACATGGCAGCATTTGGTGCTGACATGTAACATGCTCAAGTGAATATCCTTATCATCCTTGATACCATAATTGTACTTGACTTGCCTGCTTGATTTTTTTTTTTATTGCTTGATTTTTACTGAAACAGTGCATTTTGTGCCGAGACAAAGTGACGTTCATGGCAAGTCATCAACATAGTAATAAGAGCACATCAATGGCTGAATCAGTTGAGAATGTGTTTACTCCTCATTCATTTTATAGGATTTCTAAGCTTGAGTTATTGCCGGCCATCCGTCTCCTCATCCCTGCCTGTATAATTTTATGGCTTTTGGGCTTATTTTCTGTAATTGGATTACATAAAAACTTCCAATGAACCACCATTACTGTTTGCTTGGAAGAAAACCCAGACATACATTTTTCAGTTAGCATCGTCACCATTGTTTAAATGGCATTGGCATCAATTATCTTAACAAACTTTAAAAAACTATATACTCTAATTTTAGGCAGTATATAAAATCCAACTCTGTTGTTTTCCATTCAGACTTGCATTGTGTGCAGTCTATCACACACATCCGTGTTTGTTTCTGATGAGTTGTCATCAAAGTGACAGGTTGGTAATTGCTTAATGTTAGCAGGATGAAAGGCTGATGAGCTTCCTCTCTTGACACATAGTGATCATTATTAATTATTTTCTATAGCAATACCTGACTGCTTTCACATCAAATGATGATTACCAAACTGTTATATCGAAAATGGCTTCTTCCTTATGACATCTTAATTTCTCTTTATTGAATTAAATGTCACTGTTTTTGCAGAAGTGATCCCTGGATTTGTTTACGGACAGCTTAATTCTGAGCGTGTGAACTCCCAACACAGTTCTTATCGATTTAGCCAAAAGAGAAATAATTCAGATGCAGGTCTTTTGCCAAACAAGTCGAGTAATAATAAACATCCGATCCTTTCAGTGCTGTGATCTAGGGAAGTATTACTAGAAGTTGATTGACATTGAGTTTTAAACTGAGCAATCTTGTGGTATTTGCTTTAGAACTACTTTTTGTTAAATTATCTGTAACTTTATTTGCTATCTCCATCTGACTGTTACCTCTCTAAATTGATGGATACAACAGTTGATTGATTGATGATTTACCATCCACTGTAATGCACAGTAATAGTAAAACGCTGCAACATAGATGATATTGGGGAAAATGCATTTACTACACACCAATGGGAATAAGCACAACAGCCAACTATGGTAGTTTATCTTTACTGCAATTGCATTGGAAGTGAAAAGCATTTTAGAATATGAACGAGACACTGATTGTTTTTTCTTGTCAATTTAAATGATTCAGTGTTTTTGGATGAAATAAAAGGTTGCCTCAGGGGGATAGACAGGCTCGCCCTGACACTGCTTGAGATTGCAGGCTCATTTATCATGACCAAGCTTTTCTCACCACTGCTGGAGTACTGGGCAAGTCCATAGCAAATAACACCGACGGGCTTACTTTATCACTGTGCATGAAGGCAGCATGCCTCTGATATAGTAAACATTTTTTTTACTGCAGGCGGTAGCAATATTTCTTGAAATAATTATAGGAGGTAGCCTAGAGAGGTGGGAAAAAAAAACAGGTACTAGAAGTTGTGCTGTTTTAATTTACTATGGCCTAGACTTTATATATGTTGTTATGGAAATGTCCTGGCACTGAACAGAAACCAGTTGGCCATAATAATGTATTTGGTTATAAAAAGTGGAAAGGCTTTGATATCCACAGAAAATTATGTCAGAACACTGGGCAAACTTTTGCCTGAACTAGCTTAACTCACAGGCAGTCATTGGATACTATTATGCAGTGTTGTTGTGGCTCTTCCTATTATGCACATATTAATATGACAGTTTGAATTAAACTGTTAACGTTAATGTGAAAATGTACAGCATTTCACTTTCCAAGACACCGTTAACTTCTTTGGAATGAGGGTCAGTAATTATGTGTTACACGCATGGTCTTGATAGTTAAAAAGGTAACATGTCATGCAAATTTTGGAAACAAGTTACATTGCTTGCTATTTATTCCTTTTATTGAAAGAAAACATTATACTATCCTTTATGGAAGGAGAAAATATGCTCCAAAATTTCTGACGGACTAATTTCTGTCTAGCTAGTGAAATGTAATACCAACATTTGGGTGATAAAACATGGTTGTATCCAATAAAATATAAATGTATTTACAAAATAAATAAATACATTGCATCACATTAGTCATCATTGCACAGATTTGTCTTGGTGTGTGTCCTGCTGATACAGTAGATTTGCATTTCTGGTAAATATCATGTAGTGTGTCTCCTGTAATCGTTAATGAGGTACATAATAACTCTCTAACCCAAATATTCAGGGTGAGGCTTCATCAAAGCTTGCAAATAAGCAAATAAGGCTTTCTTTATATGTGCTTGCTTTGCTTTATTTGTTGTGTGTGCGTATTGGACTTTCCTTTCAAGGAACAACTGAGGACAACTATAAATATTCCATTTAATACAAAAACAGAGACAGCCAGCGGAATGCTTTAATGAACTAGTCAATAGGAGTTGCCTTTTTACTCCTGTCCACCAATTTTTGTTAAGTAAAACACAACCACTGTTTTGTGCTTTGAAATAATACTCTACAGTAAAAGATACATTTGCTGTTAAATAAATTTTTCTAAAACCAATCAATTCAACATTACAATTCTTGCCAAATATGACTGTGACTTGTCATGATGATGTTTACAAATAATAACCCAGTCATAATTAAGATTAAACATTCAGTTGTTACATCCCCCCTGACTGTTTAATCCTGAAGAGGCAACATTATCCAATATTTTTAAGAAAAGCACAGATTAGAGAAAAGTCCAAAAAGTGCATTAAGTAAGTCAGTTTTTTTTCTTCCTACCACATTAATTATTTCAGGACCCCTCAGATTTATCTGACCTATTAATGGAACTTAGCCTACCTATTACTTAAGTGAGATTTTGAATGCAGGACTTTTACTTATTATTATTATTATTATTATTATTATTATTATTATTATTATTATCATCATCATTATTATTGTTTTACATATCTTTACACTGTTGTATTGGTACTTTTACTCACTGTAAGTAAAGGATCTGAGTATTTGAAAACATGGCATGAGTACCCAAGCAAAGTGGATTTACCCCCTTATCTCTCTGTCCTAATTTCACCTCTTGGATGGGATTTCCACCAATGGGATGTTTATTCATTGACATGACATTCTCCCTCCATGTGATGCAGGAAAGAGCTTCTCTGCTGCACTGTCTGTACAGTTTTCTGTACCAGAGAGGGCTATCAAATAATGTCCTAGTTATGGTTTCTTTCTTTCGGGGCCTATGATTTGCATGGTTGCTTTCGATACTCTAACATAGATGTATTCATGGTGAGTATTCATGCCAACCTCGTCAGTGCAACTTTCTTCTCTTACTGAATGTTTGATCTCAGAGGTCATCTCTTATGTATTAGCTTTGCATATTTACACAGCTGGAAGATGGTCTGTGCTACATGCACAGCTGATTCTGGTCCAACACTTTTTGAACTTCTTCATATGTAAATAATTGACAATTAGGACCTGTATTACTGTATGATAATTGTGCAGCCACTGCAGGTGATTGGTTCTCTTTCATTGTCACATGGGTAAAAGCGAACACTGGATTGATAGTGAAGGCCTTTAGGAGTTCATGACCCCTCAGATTTACCTTGTGACCCTTTAAAGAGGCCTGACCCCTAGGTTGGAAACCACCACTGTATGTCAACGTTCACTTTTGATACTTTTGGTACATTTTAATGATAATACTTATTAGTATAATAATATAATAACTTAGTGTGTTAAACCTAGTAGTATAATATTAATAGTACTTAGGAACATACCTTTACTTAAGTGTGATTTTGAATGTACTTCTTCCACCACTCTACCATAAATGTATACACTATCAAGTCCTGCTTTGAGAGCAGACAAGAACTCAGAACGAAAGAGTGACATTGAGGAATATAGTTTACCAGACAACATAACATGAGTAAGGCGCTGCTTGTCTATATTCACATTAATCATTGATTAGTTGTGTTTGGGAATCACAGCAAAACTATTTTATAGCTATTGTTGTGTCCTTGGTATATTGGCATATTGACTTCCAAGCCTGGTAATGGACTAGCAGGGCACCTGAAGGGCAGAGTTTGTTGTCAGCAGTGGATGCTCTAACCCCCTTTGTTTTTGTATATCATCCAAGTCCAAAGTTTGGCTCCTAGTATTGGTTGGCACTTGACACACACACACACACACACACACACACACACACACACACACACACACACACACACACACACACACACACACTCTCTAGTCAAGGGGCTTAACATAGAGGGAGGGGAGACGCCGGCGGCAAGAGGATTAAGGCTTCATGCTGCATCACTGTCATAATCCATTAAGCTAGCGGAAAAGCAGGAAGCCTAGACCTCAAACATACACTTTTTCGAGGCAAGAAGGGACACTATACTCTTCCTAAAAGTTTTTTATTGAAACCACAGTCGCTCTCAAAGGATGGAAAGTAATCATCATTTTAGGAATATGACGACAGCTTGTTGACAACAGTAGCATCTAATGACTTTGGGTAATCTCAGAATAGGGATTTTAATTTAGAGTTTTTTTTTCTGACTGACAGCCGACCCTCGTTAACCGATCATTAACCGTTAACGAAGTCCCAGTTTACCAGTTCACTAGTTTTAAAGATTTGAAGATGTGAAGTCCTCCACTCTTTCTACTATTTTCTATCCCTTGTTTGAATTTGGATGACCGTATTTCTAAGAGGCTTTGAACTCTGTGAGAGGCAGTGGTGTTCAAAGACAGTCTGGAACCCTTGCTTCTTGGCATGCTTCTCATCGGACACTTGCCATGTTACAGGAAGCAATCTGTAGTTTAAGCTCGAAGAGGTGACAACAAAGAAATTAATTGGACAGCTGGAAAACAGTGAAATCTTTACAAGGCCAACATATAGTTTATAGACAACTTGACACCAGTGTAATAATAAGTAAATACAATTTTTCAAGATTTTGTTTTCCACAATAATGTTACAGTTCAAATTTGATATAATACTCACACAAATGGTTGACTTTTTAATAAAAGTTTGCAATAATGAGAAATCCAACCTAAAACAGTATAGGATACAATCTTATGTTGGTAATACACTTAAATCTAAGTTAATTTAACATACAGGCACCACAAATAAAATTAGATTTAGCTCTCTTCCATCTTTGGTTTCATAATGTAATACGTGATACATTTGGTATCTTTTATTGTTGTCTCGCATGATATCGTGACATGAACTCAGTTCTCAGATGTCTCGCACACCTGCTCCCGCGAGAATGTTTAGCCTGTTTCTTTGTTGGGCTCCACAATTAAACATTTAAGATATTTTTGCATCATAGTAAATTCTCATAATTATGAATGCATGCAACACTAATGTTTTTGTAATGCACCTCATGGGCATGACACCCAAATGTAGACTCCTGACTCTTCTTTCCATTTGTCATTCTTACAGTATTTCTTCTCAACCTAACATCTACATGCATTTGATGTTGCGACTTAAAGTTATCTAGGCCTAGTTCATTTTGTAGTGGTTATATTGAATGGACAAATGGTAAACATATGGGTGTTACTTATGCAAAACCACTTGCTTTATGGTGATTGTGTACACACACACACACACACACACACACACACACACACACACACACACACACACACACACACACACACACACACACACTTTCATCTGTCTTCAGGCTCTATCTTCTGACACCTTGCTATGTCAGCATATGGCTTTCCCCAGGGTTCTGAACAGCAGCCATGCACAGATGCTGGTTGTCCGCACTTGCTCTGCTTTTCTACCATAGAAAATACATCACATCAGAACAGATTGCCTTAGAAACACAACCCTCCTGGTTTTAGCACAAACTTAACTAGCCCCTATGCTGCCTAGTCAAAAGCAATCATATTGTTGTTATTTATGGCTTAAGCCACAAAAAGGAACTGCACTATAAATGCATTTCATAGTATTTACTCTTAATACATGTGAGTGGACTGCACTCATACTGTTAGACACTTAGACAAAAATGCACTTTTCAAGATTTCCAATGACTGAATGACTTCATATAAATTAAGATATAAATCAAACTAAGAATTTGGATGCAATTGTTTCATCAGTTGATCAAAACTGACATTCCTCCCTCGCTTTGTGTTTTCTTCCCGTCGACCATGCACTTGTTGTCCTCCTGGTCTGTTTTGCCAGTTTATAAAGCATGAAGTATAAATGATCACCCAATTCTGTGTTATATCTTCTTAGCGAACTTCTTTCCAACCTATTACCACTAGTTTTACACTTATTTTTTTATATATGGTCAAAAAACCTAATTTATATAAAATTATACCTAATTTCTGAGTTAAAAAAAGACGAACTTATGAATTATTTTGACTAACAGTTAAGATCAACAGGAACATATGTTGATGGGTTATCACAGACTGATATAAGTCAAAGTTTAGTCAGGATACTGTTTTGAAACCATTTCAATATTTTAAATGGCAGCCAATAATCACACTTGTTATCCTCCTGGGTCAAAATTGACCCGGTCTGTTTCGGCTATTTATAAAGCATAAAGTATTAATTATCACCCAATTCTGTTTTACACCTTCTCAACAACTTCATTCCAACTCATCTCAACTAGTTTTACACTTATTCTTTTTTATTTATGGTCAACAGACCTCATTTACATAAAATGATACAGTATTTCTGAGTAAAATGAGTTGAGATCATTAGTTGTTTTGGATTAATAGCTGGTATGTGACAATTATTATATCCCCAGGTTAAAATGAACTGATGCAATTGTATTCACAAACAACGGAGAGCTAACAAAAAGGAAAAAACTAATTTATGGAAAATTGTCTTGTCCCCATTTAGGAAATGACACATCAAAGGTGTTATAACAAGTTTACAAAGCTGTAGTTTGAAGGGGTGTGTGTGTGTGTGTGTGTGTGTGTGTGTGTGTGTGTGTGTGTGCGTGTGTGTGTGTGTGTGTGTGTGTGTGTGTGTGTATTTGTGTGTGTGTGTGTGTGTGTGTGTATTCCCATGTGCTGGAAAGCACAATAATGTGATCCATTATATGAGGTACAGTCATGGGGAAAAATTAAGACACCCCATTAAATATTCAGTTATTCATTAAGAAATGTTCACATATCGATGTCTAATCTTGTTTTATTTATCTCTGGAAAAGAAAGTGATCTAATTGCAGGTAAACAGCAAAAAATATCATTGTTTTACTCATTAAACAAAAGACATCAACATAAATGCATATTCTAACTGAGGAAAAAGTTAGGACACCCTACCCCCTAATACCTAGTGTTACCCCCTTTGGCTGAAATAACTTCAGTGAGACGCTTCTTGTAACCCTCTACCAGTCTCGGTCTGAGGAAAGTTTGCCCCACTCCTCAATGCAGAATGCTTTAACCTGCGTGATGTTTGAGGGGTTTCTTGCATGTACAGCCCGTTTCAAGTCACCCCACAGCATCTCAATGGGATTAAGATCTGGGCTTTGACTGGGCCATTCCAGGACTCACCATTTCTTAGTTTTCAGCCAGTCCTTGGTGGATTTACTGGTATGTTTAGGGTCATTGTCATGTTGCAGGGTCCAGTTCCACTTCAGCTTTAATTTTCTTACAGATGGTCTCACATGTTGCTCAAGCACCCTCTGATACACTGTAGAACTCATGATGGATTCTATGATGGTGAGCTGGCCAGGTCCTGCTGCAGCAAAGCATCCCCAAACCATGACACTTCCACCTCCATGCTTCACAGTTGGTATGAGGTTCTTTTCCTGGAGCGCTGTATTCGGTGTGCGCCAAACATGTCCTCTGTTCTGGTGTCCTAATAATTCAATTTTAGACTCATCTGTCCAAAGAACATTATTCCAGAAGTCCTGTTCTTTGTCTACTTTCTCTCTAGCAAACTTCAGTCTGGCCTTAGTGTTTCTCTTGGAGAGTAAAGGTTTCCTCCTTGCACACCACCCGTGAAGATTAAACTTGTGCAGTCTCTTTCTGATTGTAGAGGCATGCACTTTCACATCAACAGTCGCCAGAGCCTGCTGTAGGTCCCGTAATGACATTTTTCATTTCCACTTGTACACTATTTTCCAGACAGTGGACTGGCTGATTTCAAACTCTTTTGAGATTTTTTTTTAAATCCCTTACCATACTCATAAGCTGCAACAATCTTCTTTCTGAAGGCCTCAGACAGGTCTTTCGATCTCACCATGGTGTTCACTCTCACGTCAACAGTCAGGAGCACACCAAACTGAATGTCTGAGGTTTAAATGGGGCAAGCCTCCTTCAAAATGCTGAGTAACAATATTCTAATCATGTGTACCTGATGTGATACACTTGTGTGTGATTTCAGCCATTTTAAGTGGGACAAAATGTGGGGGTGTCCTAATTTATTCCTCACCAGAAATTGCATGTTTATTTTATTACATTTTACAGAAAGTTTTAAAAAGTATTTTCTTCAGTTTTACTTGTTTAGTTATATTACATGAATCTCTCAGTATTGTTCAAATTGATATTAAATATCCATATGTCTAAATATGTTAAAAAACACATGTTTTCATAGGGTGTCCTAATTTTTTCACATGACTGTAGTTCTCAGCTGCTGTTTGTATGTGTGTGTTTGTGGGGGGTGTGTGTGCATGTGGGTGTTTGTGTTTCTCTGCATGTGCATTCATGTGTGTGTGTCTATGTTCATCTGCTGTAATGCGCAAAAGTGCTCCATTGCACCACCGGGTCAAAATTAACCCAGGAAGACCACAAATGCTATAAAATTAAATAAAACTCCCAATATTCAATGAAAGTAGCGATCATTCATTTTACTTGCAAAGAACGTCATTGGGAACCACCCATGTTATTTTTGGTTAATTTGGTTGAAATAAACCCATATTTCTGATAAAGAAACTTTGAAAATGGGTCAAATTTGACCCGAAGATAACAAGAAGGTTAATAAGACTTCCAGCAGTCATTTTCGACTTGTCACAGTAGAAAAACGCCCAGGTGTTCCTAACTTACTAATTGATAACATTAATGATGACTCCGTTCTATGTATGTGTCCGTAAGCCATGGCAGTGTGATTGTGAGCCAGCATGGAAGCTACATGGAATTACACCTGTACTTTGCCAACAGTGACATGTCCAATACATCTTCTGTCATTGGAGTACAGCTACTTCATAAATCTTATTTCTATTTTAAACTCAACATTTAAAATACATTAAGTGAAAATAATTAAGTGAAATAATTAGGTATAAGTGAGCTTTTAAAAAGACTGATGTTGATTGTGTTGTTTTGTATCCAATGCCAAGTTTGCCATATAGAAACAATGTATTACAAAATAGCAACATTATACAAAAAAATATGTTTACTAATGTTAACGAAGACCGAGGAAGACACAATCTTCTTGCCAAAGGTGTCACAACAATAAAGGAAAACAATAATCTCTTAGATGGCCACTTTAATTAAGGTTGTTGCCAACTTTTGAAAAAAAATAAATATTGTTTATATATCTTTATACTTAGTCGGCAGAGAAAATTTTACTGAGGTCTTGAAGAACAAATCATATGCATATTTAATGAGGACATCTTTGGGTAGTTGAATAAAAGCATGCTGCTACCAAATCACTAGACTTTTTTTTAAAATATAATTTTGTTGCAAAATAAAATTTCTTATTTGGGGAAATCCATACTTTGGAGGCTGCATAATTAAAGTATTTTTTTAGATGAGAACATTTACAGTGTGAAAAGCAAGTGATATACAGTATGATGTCATCTTCAGAGTGATAGGAACATCAAGGCTACAGAACAAAAACATGTTGCTTTCATCCTCAGGAACAAAAGGAGATAGTTTCTTTCTTTTCTTCTTTTAAAGACAAAGCAAACGCCTGCACACTCCCACATTTTAAAACCTTCACAGACTAAACTTTACAACACAGAAATATTCTTTTTTCTTAAGGCTGCAGTTTTCATTATACGTCTTGATATAGTTTACCATGTCACAAGCCCTTATTCCAGAGGGAGAGGGAGAGGGAGCGTTAGAGGGAGTCAATGTTTCCGCATTGATTATTGAATACTGCCTGTGTCAGGCATGAGCGCTGTGGGAGCAGCAGAGAAGTGTCCAAGGTGCCTTGTAATGTCTGGTAATCTGTGAACCAGGACAATAGTGTAACAGGCTGCTAGGATACTTTTACTCTCCACCACATTTTGCCTAATCAGATATTTTGTAAATCATCACAAACGCATACTCTTTCACTGTAGTAGTGCCCTGGACTGATACGACTGTGACACAATGCCACTCACACTATGCTGTGAAGATGCTGAGCAGATCTATGGGTGAAATACAACTGATCTATTTGGGAGCTTCAAAGGACTCTGACTGTGAGCCAGCAGGGGTCTTGCCTCCTGTTCTGTCGTATGTGTGTAACTGAGAGAAAAAGAGTAAGAGGATGAAAGGGAAAGGGGCAGACAGATAATCTGAGATTCTGATTGTTTGTATATTTGGCTGTTAGCAAGAAAATTTGTGTTGTTTCTCTATTCAGTCTTTTGCACTTTTTAAATTGTCTTTGTGTTACTTTCCCCCACACAACCATCCTCTTACTATATGACCTATAAACTGGGGTTAACTTGATAAACACTCTTACTACTTTACAAGAGTAAAGTACCACAAAATACCACAAAACAAGTCAATTTACATAAATAATTTACTTTGCTGAGCTCAGCTGCATGGTCTACAGCTCTCCATCCAGTTTTGTTTCACTTTTCTGAGTTTAGTATTTACTTAGAGGTAGAGTTAGTGTTCACTATACAACTTTTGCTATGGTTCCTTTTAGTGTATCATTTGGTAATTTTGTAGGAAGTTGAATCAAGTTGGTTGCATAAAATTGAACCCAGTAGTAACTTTAGTTTTTTGTGGTAAATAGTTCATTGTTGCACTGCATGAACCACATTTAATAAAAGTAACCCTGGAAATTTAGTTCTATCAATATGAGCAGATATAGTGTGCACACAAATTGGTCGTGGTGCTTTAATTCTTGAACTTGGATGAACGGACTAGACTCCATTCTACAAATACTCCTCACAGAGGTATTGTCCATCCTAAATCAATATTAAAATTGTGCTTTTCAATCAATCGATTTTTCAATCAATAAATCAGTCAATCAATCAATCTTATTTGCAACATGAAATCATAATCAAGGTACATTTCCAGTGAAATGTAATCCCATCAGCTCCTTGTGCATGATTTAAAGCAGAATGTGGCTGCCAGATTGGCACGTAAAAAAAGGGTCAAGGATGCAGCCAAGTCTCGGCGAAAGGACTCCACAGCTACTGACATCCCGCTGGCCGCCCAGCCGACGCCTGCACACTGGCTAGCAGGATGCCCAGCAGAGAATTCGCAGTCTGTGTTCCTAGTAGGTTCGCAGAGTCGGCAGGAGACTGGCATTAACCGACTGTCATATAGGACTGTCTCCTCTTTTTTGGGCATTTAAGGCCTTTATTTATAGGACGGGAGAGGGGGGGAGATGACATGCAGCAAAGGGCCACAGGTTGGAGTCGAACCCGCGGCTGCTATGTCGAGGAGTAAACCCAGGCGCCCTGCTTCGCTCTCCTCTGGTCATTTTCTGAATCTTCCATCTTTACCTCAGACCCTAAACTGGAAGATCTATTATTTTCCAACCTTTTGGTTTTGAGCAGAATATTCTGCATCGAGTTGAACATTTTTCTAATTCGCAATAATGACCGGCTTGCTATACATTAACCCTTACAAAGTTCCCTCAAAAATACCCTTCATGTACACTACTTCCTGCTAACAATCCCACAATGCAATGCTCTGTATTTTACAGATGCAACATTACCGTTGAGCGGCTCCACATCTGTCAGAGATGTGGCAAAAGGATGATGAATAGGAAGTGTGAGAATCTCAATTAATTAGGCCTAGACAGTTTATTATATAGGGAATATAGAATGAGTAAACGTGGAAGTGATTTCGGACACAGTACCAATCATTTGTCAGATCTGTGACCAAGCTAATATTACGATTCTTTGACTACTTGAGCTAATTTCGGAAATCAAAGTTTGCAAACATGACTTTAGACTGTCACAAGTCTCACGGACAGCAAGGGTTAAAGTATTGAAATTAGGGCTGTCAAACGATAACATTTTTTTAATCACTGAAGTTCTATAGTTAATCGCATATTTTATCACATGATTACAATTCTATTATTTTGCATTTCAGAACAGTTTTTAAGTACATATTAACAATCGAAAGCAGTTTTTACCAGTGTATCTTGATTGGGAATCAAATGAATGCAAAAAAAGTTACTTTATGAACTTGATTTTAAGATTTGTAATTATTTATTTACTGTAAACAAAAGAAAAATGTGTGAATCTGTCATTATTGCACAATTCCTCCAAGTACCTAACTAAAAAACAAAAAATCCCTATCCTTACTAGAGTCAATATAGTGTTTAGTAACTCCTAAATAATGTTGCTTACTCACTGACGTCCAGTGATCACCGGTTAATGAGCAGCTCATTTCTGCACAAGTCCGCGTTAACACAGCCCATCTCCACTCTTACCCCGCGACAGAGAAACAGGCTTGATAGTCCGGTACACTGTTGTTTCCACAACATCAAAAACACAGCAGTCTCTGAACTCGCTTTGGGAGTTTCGTTGAAGTTGGATGTAGTCCAGTTTGTTGTCTAATGTGCGGACACTTGCAAGCAGGATTGATGGAACAGGTGGCCGGCTAGCGTTAGCTTTCCACCTAGCTAGGTTATACTCCAGCCCCCGTTCGTGTTTCACCGCTGAAGATGTCCCCCCGTGATCGCCTGCTCCAGCCGCTGCTTGCTCCGGCCACCGCTGCTGCCCGCTGGTCTAACCTGTACGGCGGGCCACAGCAACCTCTCTCTCCCCCGTCCCCCAAGGGCCGGTGGTCTAGCATCACGTTAACTGTACTACTATGCTTAGCTCCGTAGGTGGTAGCTCAAGCTTGACGTGCTTCGGTGATATTTTAATTCGGCTTTACACAATGTGCATATGGCTTTCGACTTGTCTACTGAGCCATCCGGGAGTTTTTTTAAAAGAAAAGCGCCATTCAGAAGTGTGTTGCTACTGTCTTTCTCCATGCCGGCAGCCTGCCTGCATTCTGCAGCAGAAGATGTGTTATGAAGAAGTACAGCAGCGCCAAAGGGTCAAAATAGTAGCCGTTAGGCACAAAGCAAAGCCGAGTGAAGTGTAAAATAAATTAATTGCATGCCGGCATGCGTTTAAAAAAAAAAATGAATCGCATCGCGATTAACACGTTAACGCTGACAGCCCTAATTGAAATGTGAATCAAGAGTCAGTGGAACTGTAATTCCAGGTTGGATCTAGTATGATCAATTCTCATCCTCCATGTTTGGTGGGAAGAATTTGGTGTGTGCACCTCTGTATTATCTGCAAGCATTAAAAAAAGGACATTTAGCTGGAGTATGCAGTGAGGATAAAGCTGTTGCAGACAATTTGACTTCCCTAACAGAGGTTAATGTCAGACAGAGACAGAGGTTTCTTTTGGGAGGGGAATGTTGCTGGACAAATATTGATGGATTACTAAATGTGGAAGGCTTGTGGCGTTGGGAATGAAATATACAGTGAGAGAGATAGTGCTTTACAGTGATCGCATTCAGAGGAGGCCAGTAGAGTTACAAGTCCCTTGATTAGTTTACTGGAGGTGGCCTGCTGCTTGGGAAACAACGATGTTGTGCACGCTGTACTGTAGGTATACTACATGTCCTATGTTGCTACTACTGTTGCTACATCTCATCTAAACCTTATATAGTCTCACACTTTCCTTAAAGCCATGTTTTCTGTGGATTGCTGCATTGATTTCTTTGAAACTCGTCATTGTGACTATATCTCACACTTAAAGCCATTTCAGAATGAGATTTGAGAAAGCTTTTATGTGCCTCCTCTTTGAAGTGAACAGCATTTGGTATGGCATATAGTATGTCATTTGTTCGGAAGATTATGTGAAAACCTCAAGGCACGTCATGCAAAAAAGGCCCAAGTATAATGAGGACTCATTGGCATTTTTACCGAAGAAATAGACAATTTTAGCACAAAAATGCAGTAATTTCTCCTACTTTTAACCAAGTAAAGGTGTTTGAGAGTTCAAAAGAATGCGTTGTTGCTGAAAAGTTCTAATTGGCCGGTATTTCACATTGATTACAAAACCAACTCTCTTGTGCTGCTGTTTTCCTTAGATTAGTTCCCCAAGGTCTAATCATTGACTCTTTTTTTTCACACATACTAGATGAATGGTATTTTTAGGTATTTCTTGGCAAACAAACAAGTTCTTCTCTACAGAGAACAATGTGCTCCAGCCGATATTTGGATCCAGAGTTTGGCTCCCGCTTTGGGCTTTGTGGAAGCTGTGTAAGGATTTAAAATGTGTGCAAAATTGTCTTTACACCTGAAAGACTGTATTTGATCCACTCTGTGTAGCTCTATCAACTATGTAGGAAAACATTTCCTGTAATGCCTCAAAAAAATGCATTTAGTTACCTCAGTGATGGCAAAAAGAGAATGGGAATGATAATGAATGAGTGGGAGGATCAAACATAGTATAGGAACATGGGCTAAGAAGGTTACTAATGAGGAAATAATATGAGCTCTTGAAGCAGAATGAATCTCAGAAGTTCACCTTGTAAAATGTGAGAATCATTGCAGATAAGGCCATTGATTCCATTGGCTCTGCTTTTCTACCGAATCATGTTTTCTTGCCACTATGTGTTATATTACATTATTGATCATAACTTAGAGTAAATAATGTGAGACCTAATGTATACTTGTGGTGTATAACATCTGTGTAAATGCACAGTCCGGATATTAGCGTAAAATGCTACAAAGTTAAACAAAACTGCATTGCAACCTAGTTAGATAAACCTGACAATTCAGTGAAAATCTATTCGAGTAGGACAAATAAACCAAAAAATATGAACATATTTAACAACCAGCGCCATGTTTTGTAATTCATCAGTTTTCCCTTTTATCCATCAGTTACTTTCCAACAATTATCTTTAGCCTTCAAAACTGTGCATGCTTCCAGGAGGTTTTATGAGGATATGGTTTCCAGGGAGCACGCTGCATTGTTAACAGTGTCAGAGCTTGACACCCTGACACTTCCAGCTAAAACTCCTCTTTGCCACCCAAAAACCCTAGGTACCAATCGTAATGCTTGCTAATCCTCACTGCTTTGCACTTCAGCAGTTGTTAACTTCAAAATATAATTTAAATAATGAAAAGTGAGCACAGCCTTCAGTGTAAAAATAAATAAATATCTAAGATAGGTTTTTATATACAGCTCTGCAGGATTCTTAGACAGGGCTGTAGTGTCAGTTCACATCTTCAGGAAATTATATGTTTAGATATAAAGTATATTTGCACGTGTTTTACTTACATGCAGATGTGCAATACGTTTGTGTAGTTATCTGCATTTGAATGTGTATCTGTCTAGACTATATTAAATATACTGTGTATTGTTTCTACTATGTGAACACCCTATGTGTATCATAGCCTGAAGCGATCACAGCACCCACCTTGTGCAAACAGGTTTCTATGGTGATTGATTCACCCACTTGGAAAAATGAAGTGGACCCTAACTTGGTTTTGTCCCCTGAGCTTTCGCACAAATTATGCACTTTACACATGGGCATAAACAGGCCTCATCAACTATTTAACAGGGAAGGCTATGTATATCACTAACTGTAGGAGGGTGGCAAAGGTTAAAGGAATCTCTCAGGAGCTGTGTTGTACAGTATGGGTGTGCATGATGATGCATGTGTGCAGCTGGCTACGCACACACATACACATGCCTTCCCTAATGTTCAGCAGTTAAAATGCATCACTCATCCGTTGGATGCGAGTCTCAGAGGCGGAAGGCGGAAAATTGAATGGCTACGCAGAGCCACAGGGATTTACTACTGAGTGGACAGTCCACTGGCTGGTGCTCTGGAGAGTAAAGGACGCGTGGCATTTAATACTATTGATCAGCAATAAAATGGGAGGGCAAGGCCCAACAAGCAAGGGTAGCCTCACTACTGCCGCAGAATAATCACTTATATTACCTGTTAACTCTTTCCTATCTGAGCCTAAATGTTGTATGACTATGGGTATTGATGGGTTTGATATCTCATTGCTTTTAAGAAAAAAAAATTCAAACATTGTCAGATTATGTTAAACAGAGGACTTAAAGTTGTCCAATACTACAACGGATTTCATGTCTATTTTAGATAAATAAAATACATATTATCATTCCAGCACACGTCAGACTCCAATGATGTGCAAATATTTGTTATCCAATCAGCAGTGAGCTTCCATCTCTGAGTTGAAGTGTAGAATCCTGCATACTTGAGCAGGATTTAAAAGCTTGTTTCTGCTTAAGTATGGCTCAGCAATTGTTTGTGGATTTGTTCTCATTGCGCATCTGTGGTCCTGTGTCTTTCTTGCTCAGTGACCGTGTCTTGATGTGCCTCTGTGGTCATTGCTGTCTGCATGTTTCCTTCCTTGCACAATCAATCTTTGGGAACATTTGGAAATGTTCCTCTGGGAGAGTGCTGACCCAGGATTGCCTATGATCCACAGTAATCAGCTGTCCACATGTTTTGTGCAATATTTGCCATGTCAATATGAGCCCAGACATATTTATTTGTAGTTGGTAGCCTAACAAGTGCTGAATCTGTTTAGCTTGCCAGTTGTTATAGATTTCTTTGTTTGTAATGATTAAAACCTTTTTTATGCAGCCTGTACTTCTGCACTCGTGCTCTGAGACCTCACTGGTAGAACTAGTATATGTGTACACATTTTGATGAAATAAATACAGTTTACCATAAATAACTTCTTTGAAAGTTGCACTTGAATATTGTTTAATATTGTCAATGTTCAGGTTCTGATTTAACCATTAATAGCAATGGTGCCCATACTCTCATCTTTTAACATTTTTAACATTTAACACACAGCTAGAGCAGTAGTGCTACTGCAAGACAGCACGGCCAGATGCATACAACTGTAGATTAAGGACTAAAACTGAAACATGCGTGTACCTATGTGAATGAATACCTGTCTGCTTCACCATTGTCGGAGTGGCCATCCTCAAGCAAGGCCATTACACACGGCTGCACTATTTATGGCACAAGTAGTGTTGAAAATGAATTCATTACACATACTCTATCATCATCAGAGAGGTAATCAACAATTATTTAGATTACTGAATTAATATTGGAACAAATATATATAAATTATAAAGTTCATAATGTGAATTATGTTACTATGATTCAATTTGGACTCCAAAATGTATCGTTTGACCTTGATTTGGTCTTTCACCTTATGAACCCAATCGCAATGTTTGTTTATGATAACTTCTGGGTAGAAAACTCCTGTGTGCCATACATACAATTTAATGGCGATGAGCAAACAACTCAATATACTCTCATCTCATTTATCTCAAATGCATGTTTGATGCTTTCACCTCATTTCAATAAAATGAGGTTGGAAATCTAATTTACGGTACCTTTTGGGCCACAGACTAAAGAAAATGACACAACCCAAACTAGCAGTCAGTCTGACCTGAGGTGGGATGTTGCTGTTCGTAACATTAGATCTGGTTTATCAAAGAAGCTAGCAAAGCAACACAGTACAGAAAATAAGCAGACGAAATGCAGATAGGTTGGACCACCGTGTTTAAAAATGCAGTAGGTAAACCTTATAAAACTAACTTTCTGTCATATTTGCTGAAACTGACCCTATGTTCGAGTAGAACTACATGAAGCAGGTAATTAAAAAAAAAATCCAGCTTCTCTGGCACCACCTACAGCCTGTAGTGCGATTTGCAAAAATCCACCGCTCCCTGTTCAGATGCTCCAATCAGGGCCAGGGGGGGTGTCTAACTGCGTGTCAATCACTGCTCAGGCACACACATTTCATAGCGTCCTCCCCCTTCCCCGCACACGAGCTGAAGATAGGTTTCCTCCCCTTCCCCCCTCTTCACACGCGCTCTATCATGCACAGCTCTCCCCTGTGGGGGGAGGGGCTTAGGAGACTGTTTGGGCTTAAGCGGAAAGGGGGGAGGGACTGAGAAGTTGTTGATGTTCACATTTTTTGGCTAAGTCCTGGAGCTTTACAATCCAACCTACCGCACCTTTTAACTATATATATCTTATAACATAACATTTCAGTTAAGGCTGAAAATGACAACAGAAACAAACAAGTTTTCCGTTTTCACATATCTCGCGATTCAGATTAACTGCCATTTGTATAGCCGGAAGTCATTTTTGTGTTAGTGCAACGTCACGGTGATTCGGTCTATACTGTGTTTACATTTTTACTTTCCCATATCACACTGAGCTTGCTCTAGAAACCCTTGTGTACACACAGTATGCAAAAAGAGTGCATATGATTTTATAAATACCAATTAATAAGGATGTTACAATTTCGATTTTATATCGAAATCGACCATAATTAAGTCACAATCTCAAATATATAAAAAATGCATAAAAGGCTCCATTACCTTGTACCTCACGTTATGGCTCCATAGCAGACGTTTTTGTAAAAATAGGCTTGTATCATAACCACGCGACTTACTGTCGCATAGTAGAGGAATTACCGTATAGTACAGGAGAAGCTCGCAGGCAGTTTCGACTTACATTAGCTGTTTAAGTTGAATTACTAATGTTAACTAGCATTTTAGTGAGCAATAATTAGCCTGTGCCTATGTTATCTCCTTACATATACCTACGCTCTCCTTCTCTGTAAGATTCTGAATGATTTAGATTTCTCTTGGCACAGCTACCAGAAGACTTACAACTTTCAGACAGGTTGCTCACGTCACATTTGCGTTGTCTCTCTCAGTTGGAGGCTGCGCAGTAACGCTGTGCGCTCACCGGAAAAGTGCTTCTAATATCCTTCACTGGTCTCCGTCCAGAGCAACGGGATCTGTTGGTCCATTCTTATATACTGTCTATGGTGTTATGTCCCTACTGGTATCCACACTAACTGGTTTCCGTATATTGTGTTTACCTAACAGCAGCAGTTGTTGCTGCCTCTCTTGCCAGATTCGTCACACAATCACAAACATATTACTGGCGATTTTGAAATCTCTTCCCAGATCTACTGCGGCGAATATGATGGTATGAGTAAGCACTACATCACAGCCACATACAAAAAAGAAATTTAAGTTAATATAATGATTGCAAGATTGTGTCGAGGTGGTTTCGATCTCACAAGGGCAAACACATATAATCACCTGTTAACAGCAGCTCTACGCTGTGAGCTACGAAGCTCATGGATCTTCTGCTTTCCAGTCATGTATTAATTAACTACGTCAGCACCCAGGTAACATGTTGTCTTGAATTGATCTGAACCAACTGGTTACCTGGGTTTAGTTTAGAAAATACCCAAACGTATTTCACGTTTCTTTCCTCGCGGCTACGGCTATATTGACCACTGTAGTCTACATTACAGCCCCCTACGACACTACACGGGTCTAAAGGTAAAAAAAAGTTTTTTAAATAGTGACGATCTAACTCAGATAAAACTGTAAACATACAGTATGAGCCGAGCGAGCTACTGAGCCAGGAAAAGTCGAATACAAGTGGTAATATTATACCCACACGTTCTGAAGGCATGGACGTAATTATTTACAGTAAAGCTTAATTTTGTGTAGCTTATATTGAATAGTAAAATATACCTCTGTGTTTGCAAAACGTGCTTGCAATACAGTGTTATTTGAGCTTGTGTATCTATCGAATGATTCTATCCGAAGCGATGTTCTAATCATTTACAGTATATGGTTCTAATCAAACTCCAACACAATATACGGAAACCAGTTAGTGTGGAAACCAGTAGGGATATAACACCGGCACAAATGAGGTAAAAAAAAAAAACAGGAGTGAGTCGGTTCATTCTCCCAGTTCAGTGACACTACTCGGGTTAATTAACCGGCTCTTTGGTCAGTTCGTCAATCAGTCAGGTCAGTCAACCTCCTCTAATTTAGCTACAGCCAGTCAAAGGATAGCGTGGCAACTGCAGATGCATGAGACCCATCGACAGAACTTGAACCCCCCTCCTCTTTCACTGAAGTATTTGGATTTCCAGTGAGTTATGTTGACGTTCGCATTGTCGACAAAAAAACCACAGTTTGCAAGCTCTGCTATGTGCGTGTACCATATTCTTCCACTGGAAGCACGACTAACATGGCAGTTAATCTGTGTGGTATATGTTCAACTGTTCGGAAATTGTTTGTTAAGACACTTAATTGTTCAGAGAAGACTATGGACATGGCTGTTTTATTGATTTTGTTTGTTTTGTTGTGAACTTGGAGGTCATCTTCTGTGAAGAAGACTGCAGTTACAAAAGAGAAACTAGATGGCAGGTTATAGATATAAGTTATTGTTACATTATGTTGTTAATAAATGTTTTAAATTTGACAATGTAGTGTGGTACATTACGAACAAAGGTCAGATCTTATAATGCATAAAAGTCTAGTCTAAAAATGGCAACCTGTGCTTTAAAAAAAATGAATGTAAAAATTGAGAATCAAATCAAACATTGACCTTAGAATCGAAAAAGTAATCGAATCGATTTGGAGAATCGTGACACCCCTACCAATTAATATGTTGGAAATGCTTTTTGTGCACACTTATTCGGTTTACACCTGGCCCCTGGAGAACTACAGTATGTAAAATAGCATGTTATAGAAGCACCATTTACTGATAATACTGTGTAGGACCCCTGCAGTTCAGCACATAACAACATAATGAGCTAAAGTGTTCAGTCTCTTTTCACCCTCAAGAAGTGTTCGCACAGACATTTTCATAATCCCATCATCAGGCTCTTCACAAAACCAGGCGAGACTTACCCTCTTTAGTTGGCTCAGAATTAAATATTTTATACGGTTGCATCATATGGGCAGACAGTTCCTTTTCCTTTACCTATTTTTTTCCATCCCATCACTTATGTCCAGTCATATCATAAATCTGCTCATTGGAGTCTTCATGCTATCATAAAGATTGTGCTTGCTTGCTGATATTTCCATATGCTTAGTGAAAGCCAATTTTATAATTGGCTTAAGTAGTAGGCCTAATGCTAATAATAATAATAATAATAATAATAATAATAATAATAATAACTTTTATTCATATAGTACCTTTCATGAAACCCAAGGACACTTTACAGAATTACAGTGGCTATACTAAGGGAGGTTGTAGGCTGTGGTAAACACATAGTGTTTAAATGTCCAGGGTTGTAGCATTATCTGCAGGGAGGCTGTTCCAGAGGGATGGGGCAGTTCACTAATTCCTACGAGTCACTGCCTTCAGTCTGTGGCAGTTGTTTAAAGGTACTATCCTTTGCTGTTTGCATTTTGCAAACATTGATGGGGGATGACTCAAATAATGTAATGCTCTTCCAAACATCCAAGAGCACTCATTAGTTATAGCTTAAGATGTGTACGAACTCTATACAGGTTACATGCCCATAGTCTATCTAGTAAAGCTTGTGGTGTGTGAGCAGTCAGGGCTAAGCCTGAGAGAGGACATAACTTGTGGCTATATGGAAATAGCCCCAGTGGTTGTGCATAAAACCCAAGCAGTGCTGCTAATAAACACGATAAATGGGCTTGCCCAGGGCCAATTACCAGCTGGCAGAAAAGGGCAAGGCTGCCTTGCTTAGACACTGAATTTAGTTTGTTTCGTATTAGGCCACATTTGGATGCATTCGGCACACATTACTGTGGCCCACTTCATTTCTTTTTGCAATCTACTTTTGTTTCTACCTCCTAACCTGATGGATCCATTTGATTAGTCTGTGTGCTCAGTTCTTATTTTTTACTTCCAGTAGGTATTGAAGTTTTCAGACTTTTTTGTGTTGAAGTCATGACATGCACAACATACCTTTTATGATGTAATTTATCATTTGACTGCACAGTGCTACAGTAGGCCTTGTGCATACTTGAGAGAACAGGTTGGATCCTATACTGCCCTCCCAGTTAATGGCCTCATATTCCCACAGATAGAAAATAATAATTTAAGAACTATGTTTTAGGCCAGGCAGATGATTTAGGTTATATGATAAATATGTCACATAATCTTCAGTTTTGCAAACTGTTTACTAAAAGCACAATAGCAAGTGTACTGCAATAGAGAAGTCCTACAATTTGTTTACCCTAAATGCGATCCCATTGAGTGGGGAAACTAGTCCCATTCCCAAATGTATGTTATTTATTTACTTAAATTCTCCTTTTCTACGTAATACATTCTTTGTAACTCAAATTCAACACGCGTTTCATGAGATGTTACAAACTCATATACTTGACATTTACTCAGTGTTTGTGGTAAGTGGCATTATTGTGTTTAAGTTTGTGTGTGTCTGTGTGTTGTTAGTATTGCTATTTTTTTTATACTTTCAAACATACTCATTGCTTGCCGTGTTGTAGACTTACATAATGTTGCAGCATTCTTTCCCTGTTTTATTGATAGGCTGAGTATGAACTTGATGGCTGCTGTTGCTGAACATGTTTCAAAAGTTAAACAGCCAGGCTATTTGTCATATGCCGTGTCTCTGTGAAATTGACAGTGATTAAACGTGGATGCCTCAGCAACCACAGTAAAACGTTATGGTGTCAAAGGACCCCAAAATGTAACGTAATTAAGCCTGCAACAAAATCACTGTCTTTCCTCCACGCAATGTTGGTCCCTCCCAGGGATGTTTGTTAAATCTGATTTCCACGCTTCATCTAATCAGTGTAAACTCTGTTGCCCATTCATGTAGGTCTTTCAAATTCATTCTCTGTCTATGCCTCTGGGAGTACACAGCAGCCTCTTCACTCGTCTTGCGTGTACTATATAATTTCAACTCATCTGTCTTGAAAAAATATAGCCAGTAATTGAAGCTGAGGTAATACCATTCAGATTCTACACGTTTCATGTTCCTGTCACACTGTCATGGCTTATTGGGAAACTTTAATGTCACGGAGCCATTGTTAATATTATTAGTAACACCTGTGCTTTTCCTACTAGAACAAGCCAAAATGTCTGCTGTGACAAAGGCTTATAATACACATGTTTGTATCAGTTTGCAACTGTTTCCACTGTATTTCTTTTAAGCTCATTATGAGGACATGCAGCTCGGCATCTGCGTGCAAACACAGCAAGATATCATACAGTAAAAATATCCCAGTAAAATCTGTATGAAGGTAGATAAACTGAATCAGCCTCGGTGCATGCTGTGAGGTTATTGCGGGCATAATTAAATATACATCAAGCTTTTTTAAGTCACTGTTGCAGAACAAAATGTCAACAAGCTTTGACTTGACTGAGTCAATCCTTGTGGGAAGCTACATGACACATGCCCAGCCCTCTGTTAATGAATAAATGAGCATTTAAAGTGCAAATGAATCATGCAGACCCATAACTCAGTACGTTCTCATCCTTTGTTTCATGGAAGACGCATGCTGTAGACATAGAAGTTAGGTTTAGCCAAGATAAAAGATAAATCCAAACACTTGACCACTAATATCTAAGCTTCCTCCACTGACTTTTTCAGTCAGTGGAGGAGCTTGCTTGAACCAGCAACACTATCACAGACCACAAAGTCTGAGCCATCAATGCTTTTCCAAATCAAGGAGGTCAGTCAGGAAAAAGTACATACAATCATTAATAAACTAAATAAGTCTAAGACAAAGGATGTGTTTGGGTTGGACACTGCCTTTATCAGAACTCACTGCTCTGCCCTGGTTAAAACTGTAACCCACCTGGTAAACCTTTAGAGTGGGCAAATTCCCACAAAGTTGGAAACAAGCCATCATTACCCAAATTTTCAAGGCTGGTGCAAAGGACCAAGCAGGCAAATATAGGCCAATCTCAATATTGCCTGCTCTTTCCAAATTTTTGAAAAGATTATCACAGAACAGCTAGTAGAGAATCTCAAAAGCAACCTCTATCAAGCAAGTTCTATCAACTCCAAACAGTTTGGATTTAGACCAGGGTACTCTACAGAAATGGCTAACTGCTACCTTACCGAGAAGATCAAGACTAAGTTGGACAAGGGTAATGTTGTGGGCGCTGTGTTCATAGACCTAAAAAAGGCCTTTGGCACCATGAACCACAATATACTCTTGAATAAATTCACCACCTTCAACTTCTCTGAACATGCTATCGGCTGGTTTGCGGCATATCTGGAGCATAGAGAGCAACATGTTAAAATAAACACTGAACTCCCAACGCCACTACAATCACAATGGGTATCCCACAGGGCTCCATCTTGGGGCCTCTGCTCTTTAGTTTATATATAAACGATTTACCAACATGCTGTCAGTCAGCCAACTGTCAAATGCATGCTGACGATACAGTAATTTATGCATCAGCTAGGACACCAAGTGCAGCAGCAGAGACGGTGACCAAGGAAATGGAGGGTATATCCCAGTGGCTTAAAGACAACCATCTGATGCTCAACGTCAAAAAGACGTGTATCTATGTGCTTCTCTATAAGAAGGAAAACAAAGTGTACTATCAAAATAGACCAAGAGGCCATAGAGGAAGTTGAGGAATTTCAGTTTTTAGGTATTATTCTGGATTCCCAACTCAAATTCAATAAACATATTAACAAACTCTGTGAGACTGTCTGGACAAACCTGAACTGTTTCAGAATGATAAAGCATTACATACCTGTCAAGGCAGCTTTACTGTTTTTTCATGCCATGATACTCTCTCACTTATCCTACTGTGTTACTGTATGGGGCCAAGCCTCCAAGACAACAGTCAAACCTATCATATCATTATACAAACAGGCACTGAAAATAATGGATCAAAAACCAACAATGTGGCACCACTGTTTGATTGTACAGAAATACAAGCTTTTAAATGTTGATAGCTTTATTAAGTTCTCTTTTCTTAAACTGACTTTTAAATGCGTAAATAATCTAGCTCCAGCCACACTCATGTCCTTTTGTGACAAAAACAAATACAAAGAGATTGGCCACTAGGGGACAAGTGGGTGGCAACTGCAAAGCAGAGGGGCGCAAAACCACTTTCGGCCAGTCATGTTTTTCAGTGATAGGGACCCATTTTTGGAAGTATTTACCAACTGAAATAAAAACACAAACCAAACTGAAAACATTTAATAGAAAGGTGAAACACTGGCTGAAAGAAAACCAAACATATAGCCACTGAGTCAGTTGTGTTGTTGTAATGTATTGTCTGTGCTAGATGCCTGGCTGTTTGTGCATGGCTGCCAAGGTTCACCCCGTGGGGCGGAGTCTGGGTATTGGAGCTAAACATGTAGCGGCCCAGGCCCCTCACTATCGGGGTCGGTATAGGGGAGCAGGTGCGAGCGGCTGGGTGCTTGGGGTTTGTGTTATTATGTGATGTGCTGTTTTGTGTAATGTTTCACGATTCTGTGAAATGTTGATGTAATATATTAGTATACGATGTATCTGCTGCATGATTGTGTAACTCGCACTATGTAGTTCTTTTGAAAATTATATTTGGATTATATTTTTAGAAAGGTCTGACCAGGGACTGGGGTTGCAAATTAGCCTATTGGCTAGAAACCTTTTATGCAACACATTTACACATATTGTTATGGCTTTGACTGTGATAATTATGTATGTAATAATGTGCGCTGCATTGTCACTGACAAATAAACTAATAAAAAAAAAAGAAAAGAAACAAAAAAGCTAATATATCTGACAGCTTCCGAAGTTCAAAGTACAGCTAGAGAAACTTTGGGGCTGTAGAGAATTGAATTAACTCCTCAACTTTCTGAAATGGCATATATTTTAGCCATTTTTATTTTCAAAAATGGTACATGTTGGGTAATCACATCTAGTAATCTAGTATAATGGACACAGAACCCTTAACCTCAAACAATTAAAAACATTATGCGGTGGAATGACTTATTTTTCATCCCTATTCCTACAGACATATTTACAGTGCTGCCTCTAATCCACAGTGTCTGTTGCCAGCTTTTGGCAGTTGATCTACTGTTTAATGGTGTAGGCAGCCAATTTATGTATGTCATTAGCCCCAATTATTGCTCTGCTTGATGGAAAAATGGCTAAAGAACATAATGGCATTTTAAAGGACCAGGTGCACCGCAAACACTATTTCCATATGATGTTTTTGCCACCATACACGGTGCCAAACTAATGAAATTATGTTTTCATTAACACCGCAATGAAGTCAGATGCCTTCCATGGCCTCCCCAGTCTCCACTTCAAAACAATGAACCTTAATGGGACTTTATGATACACAACATGATCATTTATGAAAACATATCGAACACCCAACCACACTCAGATCAAACCTTGTATATAATTGTTCTGCAGAAAATGTAAGCTTTTTTGCAGACAAATAATCGACTCTTTGCGAAGTAGTTCTGTGTAAAACCGTGCTTAATGTTCAGTGCCTTTATTCTTTCTCACAAGATCTAGTTTATTAGCCAACACTTATTTTATTTTTTAATAGTGACAATTAACATGAAGTGGTACAAAAACTAGCATACAGACTTAGTTAAGTGACTTAACTGTTGACCAGGTGCCTATATCTGTGGTATCCTGATGTACCATTTAAAAAGACAACCGATAACCAATCAGAAATGAGTAATCCATTCCTCTTTACCAGGTGTATCAAAAATCTAAGACTCTGCAACAAGCTAGATATACTGTTTTGGGTTTGAACATAATAATAATGTGGCAGTGTTAATCAGACTTATGGAACAGGCTATTGTAATGAAATAATTAAGGACCTGGACAGATGGAAATCACATTTCTGCATCACTAGCTGCTATTGAATCAACCTGGACACATCGGTGTAATGTTTACTTGCTGAAGAATTGGGAGTCTATTTGTCTGTCTGTATGTCGGTGGTGGTTACACTTTCTGTCGGCAGCCTGCGTGCGTGCGTGCGTGTGTGTGTGTGTGTGTGTGTGTGTGTGTGTGTGTGAGAGAGAGGTGGAAGGAGTTTGTGTGTGCTTTCATGTGTAATAATGATGAGGTATTGATTCAACAAACTTAGATTGAAATAAACACACCACTGCACTTCATGATGAGCACTCGTTGAGCTGTGTGAGGTGATGTTGAGCATACGAGCTGATGGTAAACAGATGTATTAAAGTTAGTTGTCAGGGTGGCTTTGAAAACAGATTCTAAAAATAATAATGTTGTCAAATTATGAATAGTCTATATCAACGACATTTCATTTCCGGGATTGTTCCCGTGCCGCTGGATATTCCACTGGATGTACCTCATTTTCGGCTGGATGTCCGTTACCTTCCGCTTTCTTTGTGTTGGCATTCTAAACTCCAGTCGATTTATGAGGACTATGGTTTACTGCTCCTCAGAGCTCTGCGGGGTAAATCTAGACATCTGTCGAATTTGAGTTTTCTTTTGCACGATTAGAACAACCTTTGAACGTACACATGTTCCACCAAAACATATTTCTTCCTAAGGCTCTTTTGCAGAGGCATTGTTGCTTCATCCAGTGCCAGCCAAGACAATTGTGATTTGGTTTAAAGAAATGCCAATGAACCAGAGCATGTTTTTCTCCCATCCTGGAATGCTGTGTGGACTAGCCAGACCTTCCTCCACAGCGCTGTGGAGGAAGGTCTGACAATGCAAGACTAAATAATGAATTACTTTTTCGTCAAAAATACTTTAAAAAGCATGACTTGGAATGGTTAATTTGGGCTTATATCAGCAATACTATTCCTGGATCCATCCTGTGCGAGGACATACATCATTCAAGTTTTTATTGCAGTCTAGAAGCCCTTAAGTAATGCAGCCTAGACAGGACATAACTTTGCTCTTACTGTAGAAGCTTTTCAGAGTGAAAACCTCTGATACAGTCAACAAACTAATCATATCACCCCATTGTGCTGGTTCGGCTGCTGTCAGACTGATACTCCTACAGCAAAATCTGACTGGAGTGTGTAATGAGCAATTCTGTCCATGTGCGTCCTCACTGGCCTCAGACAGACGTGTCATTGTGTTCAGCAAAGGTATCACCGGCACACAAGCAGTGGAAATTATTTCACCCTTCAATGAATTCTTGACGGCCAGCAATGATTGCTGCTCTTCTGTTGCCTGTCCTGTACGCTCAGTGAGTTTAGTGTATTGCTTGCTTCATAGCTTCCTGTTAATTACTTTCAAAGTAAGATTGTCTCTTTCAGAAGAGGTGATCATTTTGGTTTGATGATAATCACACTTTCATTATAGCTCAATATTATTGATATGGCTAGTTTAAAAACATATTTTCCCACATTATTTTTGTGGATCTACAAACTGTATGTCAGTGTGTGTCCTGATTATCTCTAAGTGCTTAACAGATATTTCTCACCCCTGAGGCTTGCATGTTCTTGTGATTTTGTGACTTTTCCAAGCAGAGTGCTTGTCTGAAATGTGTCTTTTTTTCTTGTGACCCTTACAACATCAATAACATGAACCAACACATTGTGTTTGCATCAAACATGTCCTAGTATGTCATCTTCTTGACTGACTGTCCGCTGTGGGGAGAAATCAATAGTTGTGTATTCCAATTAAGATATGCTTCTTGACTGTACTATAAGCTTTCTTAATGGAAAGTATGTTATTGCATTTATTCTACAAAGCATACTCTTGCAAAATGCTGACTATACCAATACAATTAGAGCAGAGGCTCATTTTGTAGGATTCAGTAGCATATCATCCTATTGATTATGTGCCGTTTAGCCTATCCAGAAGAGCTGAGATCAAAGGAATTGTTTCCCGAAGCTCATTTCTGTTACATTTTTCTTACGATGAGAAAGAAAAACTTGATGGACCGACAGTACTTTACAGCACTCCTACTAAAGCTGCGTGATACGTTTTTTCAGGGAGTCCTGTCTAAGATGAGGCACTGTACCTGATTAATGGTATATCAAATTTAGCTTGTTTCTGTAGCTGTAATAGCGTTTATAATGAATTGCCTCGTTATAGTTGTGGAAGCCCATATTATGGAAAAAGGCATGGCTATTTGTCATTGTAGTTTAACAGCATTTTTTCCAAAGTTGTTTAACTATGCATTCACAAATCCATGATACAATATACTCCCAGCATTATAAGGGAATGTACATTTTTAGAAAAGGAGAAAAAAAAAGAATTAGATTAGTAGAAATTGATCTTTTAATTGGATTAGTATTGCTAGGGAAAAGCAGAACAAAGTGTGTGTTTTAGTATTATGAAGATTAGAATATGTATTTATCTTTTAATGCTTTTCTTCATGTACAGTCATCTGTTGACCTTAGAAAACCATGCAACAGGTTAGAAACTTGGAGCAGTTTTTAATATTTTAGACAACAACATTTTGAGTTTTTTGCTTTCAGTATCAGTGGCTGATCTCCACAATAGCAATGTGCCATGACCCACAAAGCCATGACGACACCGACACCGAAAATGCACAAAAGCTGCAATTTGTCACCCTTATGTTACTTCCATATTCGTCCATATGTTACTTAACCAACTATAATGACCTCTCCTCTTGCCCAGGTGACTACCCTAGTGAACACCAGTAACAAAGGGCCATCCAGTAAGAAAAAGGGGCGCTCCAAGAAGGCCCATGTCCTGGCAGTGTCTGTTGAGCAGGCTACCCAGAACTTTCTGGAAAAGGGTGAGCAGATCGCCAAAGACAGCCAGGATCTCAAAGAGGAGCTCATTGCTGCTGTGGAGGATGTTCGTAAGCAAGGTGAGCTTGTTGAATGTTCTTATGCACTATGCTTATGTTTTTTTTTCTGTTGTATCATTATATTGCTTTGATATTGGTCGAAAAACTGCATTGTCAGTCTGCAATATCCCTGCTATTCACCATCAGACATGTAGTAATTGCTCCTTTCCCTCAGCACAATTATTATTGTTTTTTTCCTTCATAGAACAACATTTTACTCACATACTCAGTCTATAGTATAACATGATGTATGGCTGTGAGTTGTTTCTGAACTTTCTAGAGCTTCATCCATCATTAGTGGAAGGTTGCCCACTTATAAGTTAACAGCAGTCATAGCAAATTGGAGAAACAATGACTTTCAAGTATTGGGGGTGAGGGGGGTAGTCATAGTCGTGCCATGATAACGAATGGCTACATTCAGATTTTACAGATATTGTTGAGTACATCCAACCTTTTTTTCTAGGATTGAAGGCTACACAGGGAGCGTAATTGCTGTAAAATTGTTAATGTTTGGAGAAAGTATTAAGTGCTCTGAGTGTTAGAACAAGTCAGATGTACAAAGTTGTGTACTTTAGACGGCTGTAGAGTTTAGAGTGGCAAGGCAAATCCATTAAATATAACACATTTGTACCCATTAGTTGTGGGTTTTACTTGATGCATGCAGCTTCATGAATGTAATGAGCCTAGATCCTGAGTTGTTTACCCTAAAGTCATGCATCATTAGAGCTTTGACTGTCTGTGATGGTGGGGAGCATTGCTGAATTTCTTTTTTTTTTTGGGCATTTTGGCCTTTAATTGATAGGACAGTTGTAGACAGGAAAGGGGGGAGAGAGAAGGGGAAGACCTGCAGAAAAAGGGTTGCAGGTTGGAATCAAACCCTGGGTCGCTGCTGTAAGGACTCAGCCTTGGTACATGGGGCACATGTTCTACCAGGTGAGTTACCAGGGCGCCCCCATTGCTGAATTTTAAGACGTAGAAACCCATTCTCATTAGCGACAATTTAAACATTTCAGATGTTGGTTAACACAAACTTCTGCATGGATGCAACTCTTCACATCAACAAATCATGCGTAATCTTTCGGGGAACCCTCGCTATGTTGGCCCACGGTCACAGTTTCCAATGTTTCTTTCCTGTGTTGAGAGCAACTCAGTGAGCCTTTATGTGAATCAGATGTTTGTCCCCAGAATGAAATTGGATTCCCCGTTCAATAACTACATCAGCAGTAAGAGCAAATGGAGCTTGTATTCCGTATTCCTTATCCTGCACTGTCAGCTCCACTTGGCCGCCAGTGCTGTTGAACACTGACTTGAATGCGTTGGCACTCAGGTCTTTTGAGGCATGAAATACACTGTTGCCACACAAGTCATCACCACAGCTGACATCAAAAACAACACAATCAATCTTATCACTTTTTTGGCATGTGATCCAAAACCAAAGGAAGGCTGTGTTAATTTTTTTTTTTCTATCTTTTTAGGACATGTTTTGAACTAATTTGATACATTTTTGCATTTGTGTTTGCATGTGTGCTCATAAATAATTGCACTGCCCTTTCTGATTCATTTAGTGGCAAGGCTCTGCCCTTTAAAAAAGGCAATGATTCAAATGCAGTACCTGTCTTTCCCAGAAAAAAAAAAAAACTGTTAATACTCTTAACCTTTTACTGCCATTATAATAAAATATGGGCATGCTCAAAAGCTCTTAAGCACAGAAGTGGAATGCTGATGGGACACACTTCATTCTCTCTTTACACACTTATTTGCTAAGTTGGATATAATTGCATGTCAGGAAAAACTGTGTAATGTTAATAATGTTGGACCTACGAGCCAGAAATCTGCTCTGTTGACTGTATTCAGCAGACTTTAAAAGAATAACTCTTTTTTTTAGCAGCAGCTGTAAGTGTGCCTAAATGGCATCATCAGCCTAGTTAAGGTCATTGTGAATTGTAAAACATCTTTAAATCTGTCACCACCTAATCTGACCTGAGTCGTTGTGACCTCATCATTCCAAACCCTTTTATCTTGTCATGATTCAAATATGCATGCTGATTTCAGACCACAGAGGGCTTCAATAATCAGGCCCTTTGTACTGTCACTCGCTCATCACTGGGCCAGACCGACTTGGCACTACCAGCAACAGTATGTGTTTAGGTGCCTGCCTCTGTTGATGTCTGTTAGGATGTGTCAGGTTCAGTTTTCTCCGATTAGCTTTTTTTGTCATAGGACAAACAGCTTCATTTGCACCATATTTTTAATTCATGCGGAGAGAGCTTGCATTCTCAGAGACATGGAGGAATTGATGCTTTCTGGAATGTCATTTCATCTATGGTGAAATGGTTGAAGGAAGCTCATAACCAAACCACTTTGCAGCACATTATGTAGAGCAACAGGTCACCAGTCATGATGATTCTGTCAGGCTTCTAGATTACAAGCTCTTTGATTTCTGTGGTTGTGTGCGTTTGAGCAATTGGATGCTTCTTTGAAGCCAAATTCAATCTATTTCCTAACAAAAAACCCAGTTTAATCAGCCCTGAATTAGATGAAAGATTTTAATAGTGGGCCTTGAATGGGTTAAATACAGTGCAGACACAGATTCAAGGAACAGTCACACACCTTAATGTATTTATACCACGACATTAGCTCACTTTATCTTCAACTGGTGTTAAACAATATATACATAAAGAATGGGTGTATACAGTGTGCACACACAAATACACATACTCACACACAGATAGCAATACATAGTCAACTCTAAGGTCAAATATAATCATGTCACTATCTCCCACTTACATTTTTCTCCCTTCCGTCTTGCAGGAGAGACAATGCGTATTGCCTCGTCAGAGTTTGCTGATGACCCGTGTTCCTCTGTGAAACGTGGCACCATGGTGAGGGCCGCCCGCGCCTTGCTCTCTGCTGTCACCCGCCTGCTCATTCTCGCTGACATGGCTGATGTCATGAGGCTGCTGGCCCACCTTAAAATTGTAAGTGTAATCATCACCTTATTTTCAAACAAATATGATGTTCTTCTGCCACAGAACAATGGGTACATCTTGAACAGTTCAACAATGTGTTTGGTGGCCAATCTGACCCTGGGGCCTCTCAGAGTTATGAAGCCATGTTTAGTGGTTATGTTGTGTGAGACTTGCATGCAGTGTTTAAGTACTGATGTTAAAGAGTTCTTCCTCGTGTTGTATAGTCCACACAAGGAATGTATGTTTTTATAAACAACCTCTGTTAACATTAGCATATAGATAAGACATGGATGAGTATGCAGGGAACACACATCTGATTTTACTGTATTTATATCATACCATGGGGCTAGGGCTGGGTACCGAACCCTGTTCTTTTACCGGTACCGAACGAATCATGTCGGTATTACCGAGTATCGGTTCACGTAAAATCAAACGGTGCCAAATTTTGGTACCTGAGAGCGCGTAAGCGCGAGCTTATCTGTCCTCTCTGCATGTTAACAGAGAGCGGAGCTCCGACACACACACACACACACACACACACACACACACACACACACACACACACACACACACATACACACACAGACACACACACACACACACACACACACACTCACAGACACACACGCAGAGGTGCGGACGGAGCAAACTATGTCGGCTTTGCAGTTTTGTTGAAGTCACAGTGAGTCACGGCAATGCCGATAAAGTGGTTTCAAGTGTGGTTACAGTTTTTCAAAACTTCACGCAGACACCATTCACTGTGATAGGATATTATTGGCAAGCCGAAAGGAGTCGCGGTGCTGTTGGCGTTACACTTCCTGTTTGACAAGCAGGCACAACAGTTGTTTTTATGCCCTGGGTACTGACTGACAGGCTGAGGTTGTAAGGCAAGGTAACTTTATTTCTACAGCACCTTTCAGCAACAAGGCAATTCAAAGTGCTTTACATGAAACATTAAAGAGCAATTAAAAACGGTCAGGATGAAAATAATATAAAATATTGGTCCAGATGCGAAAGGTATCCAACCCTACATGGGTCCCTAGTGTGATTAACTGCACATACCCATCCCACTCACTGACTGTAGAGTCATTTGTAGAACAAAGGTTTTTTTAGTCCTTTATTGTGAAAATGGCTCAGGGTTTTGAAAGAGAAGTTATTAAAGGGGGCTAGAAAGAATGCTATGCAATTGGTATTATCTGAAACAAACTCAGGCCTGCATGCACTTTCATTCGCTTACTCTGCCACTCTTTCACAAACACACACACACACACACACACACACACACACACACACACACACACACACACACACACACACACACACACTCAGAGTCCTTTTTTTACAAGCTTCATTCTTGAGGCCCACAGAGGGGCTTAACTCTAGCCAGTATAAACCCCCACCATCAAAGGCCACTTAAAAGTTATCTCTCTCTTCTCTCTATTCCATTACATCTTGTGCATCACTTTCATTGGGGATGGAAAGGAGTTCAGAATCAGAATGTACCTGCAAAAGGGATTGGGGATTGCTGGAGTGAGACCCATTAAAATTGCACAACTAAATGGTTCTCATCTTTTTTAACCTGGTTCCAATTACACAGTGTTCCATACTTCCATTATTCTTTTACTTGAATGTATGTTGTAACATTTATGGCTTAAGGTTTATTACTGAATTAAACTATTTGGATCAATCTATGCTAGTTTTCTGTTGCATCCATAGTTTTTGAAAGATCCAGTAAGTGTAAGTGTGTGTGTGTGTGTGTGTGTTTGTGTTCCAGGTGGAGGAGGCCCTGGAGGGAGTGAAGAATGCGACCAATGAGCAGGACCTGGCCAACCGCTTCAAGGAGTTTGGGAAGGAGATGGTGAAGCTTAACTATGTGGCAGCCCGGAGACAGCAGGTAACTGGAAGCCCCCTGTGACATGCTTAGTCTTTCTCAGAAAAAAGTTTCCACACCACATTCAGGTACAGGGAGTTCCCGGAGAAGGAGAAAGCTCCTTCAAGTGTCTATACTCTGGCTTTCTCTGTCTTGGTGATTACATTTCATTTGTAGGTTGTTAAGGGCAGAACACAATACTGGTTGAAAAAACAGCAGATACAGTAAATGGTGTAAGAATGTATGGGTTTAGGCCATTGTATGAAAATAGTGGTGGCTTAAACTCAAACCAAGCAAGTGTATTGAAAATAAATGTAGACACAATCAGACGTGTGTAGAGAGAATCCTGATTGACAAGACCTCAATCAGTGACTAGCAAGAGTTGTTTGGTGTCAGATTCTGACAAAAATATAGTATAGGCTAGCTTTCATAGAAACACACACACACACACACACACACACACACACACACACACACACACACACACACACACACACACACTCACACACACACTCACACACTATGATGCGATTTAACAAGATGAAACTTTTTCCTGTTGGGAAATTTGGGTTATTATTATATATTCATATATAATATCAACTATTGTACTATTAGTTGTGGTGTTATGTAAACAACACCGACAGTTCCACCACATTCAAAGTGCTTCATTTCATATATATTTTGATATATTATGGTATTAGTTGCAGCTTAAAAGCATTTGCAATAACGTTATCATGTTACTGTAAATGAGCAAAATATCAGCACCGGTGCTTATGTTACCCAGGATGTTACACATGAAAGTGTTAAAATATCTAACATTGCCCCCAGTGTGACAAAAAGCTTTCAGAAGATTGGAACAATACCAATTCATCAGATGGACCATGAACTTATGTTTTGAAAGGAAATGTCTTGAAATGGGATCAGTTTATACTCTGTTTGTCTCTATTGTGAATTAGTGATGCCATCAAAAGTCCTTTTCTTTTTTTCAGCTCTTGATGCAATATTTGAACATTTTGAGAAATACACTCTTGCATATATTGTGTAGGATCTTTCCTAATTCTTGAATATGGACTGCCTTTTCTTTAAGGACTATAATTGTTTTTTAGTGCTAACTCGATGACCTGTGTCACCTTTTCAGGAACTGAAAGACCCCCAGTGTCGAGATGAGATGGCAGCTGCACGTGGGGCTCTTAAGAAAAACGCCACCATGCTGTACACTGCCTCACAGGCCTTCCTGCGCCACCCAGATGTGGCGGCCACACGTGCCAACCGAGACTACGTCTTCAAGCAGGTTCAGGAGGCCATAGGAGGCATTTCCAGTGCTGCTCAGGCCACCTCGCCCACTGATGAGAAGCACGGCCATGCTGGCATTGGAGAACTGGCTGCTGCCCTCAATGAATTTGATGTAAGTCTGCAAGCATTCTGTTCTTCTTTGAAATACTACACACAACACATATATATTCTGGCTCTGGTATATCCCAACTTTGAGAGAACGTTAATGACCATTAATGAGGTAATTCTGTAGTGAACACACCTATATTTATAATGTGTCTTAAAGCTCACAGAGACAAAGGTTCCTGAATGTAATAACAGTTTTTTTCCACTCATGACTTTTTCACATATGACACATGTGCTGCAAGAGTACATTAGAGCCTGTGCTTAAGCATAACAGAGCGGAAAGTATACCTTTTTTTGGACATTTCCAAGGTCTGCTATATAAGATGGCTTGGTCTTTGTCATATACTTTTCTGCCTATAACAAAGACAAAAGAAAAACATAATTAAGGTTATATGGGGAACCATGCCTCCAAGACTTTATTCAAACTACCCTCTTGTCAAATTCTTCATGGCACATCTATTGTGTGCATGTTAACATTTACACCATCTACTGAGACACGTTAATTACACATTATTAGAAATACTGCATGCTAAATCAGGAGGAGTTCTTATCTGCACCACTTTGTGAAGGCTGCTGTATCTACATGAGCTTTCATACTGACACGTTCAGTATCTGAATAAGTAAGTATTTTCAGTGTCACAAAGACATATTTATGTACTACTTATTTCTCACTATAATCTTATATATCTCTGACACACACAAAACTGAGTTGTCTCCATAGACACGATTCACTGCTGCCATCTAGTGGTTATATATTGATGGTGAACTATTGGTATGATCATAGCTTGTAGCTTTTTGGCTGTTTAGGTGATCATGTCTCTACAGGTTAGGCCATTGAGGTTTTGGATATTGGCTCGGGATCTGGAGCCCTGTCACTTTTCATTACAAACATACTCATCAAACCATGTTGTGAATGCAAGAGTGTCGTATACTGTAGGTTAGGAAACCAGGAGTACTCTGAGACCCGTGGGGACCAGGCCTAAGAACCACTGTTTCAGTGTGAAAGTAGCACTTTGATATATGTATCAAATTCAAAACAGTATTTGCACTTCAGCCTTTGTCATGCTTGATGAGACCCAGATTGTGTTTGCGTATACATGACTGACACATTCAGAGCAACTTTAAATGAATGCTGAACATTTCCCTTTTAGGACCCCCAACATTACAGCAGCATTACTTCACAATCTACTTCTTCCTGATAATGTGTTATATCTGACACACACAGTATAGATAGTTTCAGAGATATAACACATATTGCAGCATTTGATGAGGACATTTGTCCCTTCTCTACCTACAAAATAAGACTTGTTGTATCATTAGAAAACATACCCGCTGCACTTTGGTGATATTTAATTCTATAGCCCGTTTAATATTGTGCACTGTCCCCACTAGTCTAGCCTTGGCAGCAGAAGCAGTCTTACCACTTCTAAGACGTTTTCTACTAAATCATATGACTCGCTACACACTGCAACTGCCTATGTTTCTCACCAGGATTGATAAATAGTTATATCTTTCTCTAAATTATCACAATACACATGTCACACTATCTCACTTGAACACAGCTGTACCTTACCCACTTCTGTGAGAGCAATAGACTTGAATATATTCTGCAGTTTTGCTCCTTTATAGCTCTACTTTTACTTAATGTCAATAAAACTGAACTGCAGCCTTCAGGATGTTACTGATGAATATATAAGATATGTATTTTGACAGCAACAAACCTATTATCTAGGGAGTTTCACTGATTAGTGGACATGGGTGATCCATACAATTTAGATTTTTGAGATGACAATTTGATTTGATGAATAAACCCAAACTCTTAAGATGTTGTGTTTAATTAAAGATATGTTCATCTAGCCTACGTTTGGATGACAGAACACACATGGGAAACAATAGACATAAAGTAGTATAAAGTAAAACAAAAAATGCAAACTTTCAAGTACAATAAAGTAGAAGTTCTTGAAGGGGTAATATAATGATTATATAGGGTATTTCACAGTGTTCCTTAAGGTCTCCTAATAGGGTATGTAGCATTGGTTGGGCTGAAAATGGCCCGGGTGCTGTTCTCTGCTCCCTAATGCAACCTTGTGGAATAGTACTAGAAAGAAACAAGAGGTTTTCTCCCTTATATGGTATGCTCATGAATATTTAGATGAGCTGCGCACTGATTGGTTGGTTTACAACGACGCAATATGAAAAGAGAGGGGAGGGGCTGCTCCTCTCAGCATACAGCACTGCCGGCTCCTCACAGAACAGAAGAGCGAGACCGTGACTGTTTTGGCAGCCATAGGAAAGAATTACCTCGCATGCCCGACAATACTGCCGTCTTTTCTACAGAAAGTCGCCAGATTTGTCGCTAGTCGCTTTTGTGAAAAAAGTCGCTAAACTCATCAATTAATGTTACTGTACAAAGCACCAGAGACACAGTTTAGTTACATTTTGGTCATCCTCTAGTGTGTCACACACACAAACACATAAACACACACACACACACACACACACACACACACACACACACACACACACACACACACACACACACACACACCGATGTCTCGACACTTTCATTACAACTAATGTTGTAACGTTACCCTTGGGACATAAAAAAGCTCCACTAATTCGGTGTTTCAGCGCAGGGACATTTAGTGGAGAGTGAAGCCCACAGGCACACAGACCGAGAACAGCACGACAGCAGCAGCAGCTCCAGAAGCGCACCGCCCATTGCAAGTCCTCTGCGCCGCCGCGTTACAGTGCCTTGCGAAAGTATTCGGCCCCCTTGAACTTTTCGACCTTTTGCCACATTTCAGGCTTCAAACATAAAGATATAAAACTGTAATTTTTTGTGAAGAATCAACAACAAGTGGGACACAATCATAAAGTGGAACGAAATTTATTGGATATTTCAAACTTTTTTAACAGATAAACTGATAAATTGGGCGTGCAAAATTATTCAGCCCCTTTACTTTCAGTGCAGCAAACTCTCTCCAGAAGTTCAGTGAGGATCTCTGAATGATCCAATGTTGACCTAAATGACTAATGATGAAAAATAGAATCCACCTGTGTGTAATCAAGTCTCCGTATAAATGCACCTGCTCTGTGATAGTCTCAGAGGTCCGTTTAAAGAGCAGAGAGCATCATGAAGAACAAGGAACACACCAGGCAGGTCCCAGATACTGTTGTGGAGAAGTTTAAAGCCGGATTTGGATACAAAAAGATTTACCAAGCTTTAAACATCCCAAGGAGCACTGTGCAAGCGATAATATTGAAATGGAAGGAGTATCAGACCACTGCAAATCTACGAAGACCCGGCCGTCCCTCTAAACTTTCAGCTCATACAAGGAGAAGACTGATCAGAGATGCAGCCAAGAGGCCCATGATCACTCTGGATGAACTGCAGAGATCTACAGCTGAGGTGGGAGACTCTGTCCATAGGACAACAATCAGTCATATACTGCACAAATCTGGCCTTTATGGAAGAGTGGCAAGAAGAAAGCCATTTCTTAAAGATATCCATAAAAAGTGTCGTTTAAAGTTTGCCACAAGCCACCTGGGAGACACACCAAACATGTGGAAGAAGGTGCTCTGGTCAGATGAAACCAAAATCAAACTTTTTGGCAGCAATGCAAAACGTTATGTTTGGCGTAAAAGCAACACAGCTCATCACCCTGAACACACCATCCCCACTGTCAAACATGGTGGTGGCAGCATCATGGTTTGGGCCTGCTTTTCTTCAGCAGGGACAGGGAAGATGGTTCAAATTGATGGGAAGATGGATGGAGCCAAATACAGGACCATTCTGGAAGAAAACCTGATGGAGTCTGCAAAAGACCTGAGACTGGGACGGAGATTTGTCTTCCAACAAGACAATGATCCAAAACATAAAGCAAAAATTTCAGTCTCTCGATGTGCAAAACTGATAGAGACATACCCCAAGCGACTTACAGCTGTAATCGCAGCAAAAGGTGGCGCTACAAAGTATTAACTTAAGGGCGCTGAATAATTTTGCACGCCCAATTTTTCAGTTTTTTATCTGTTAAAACAGTTTGAAATATCCAATAAATTTCGTTCCACTTCATGATTGTGTCCCACTTGTTGTTGATTCTTCACAAAAAATTACAGTTTTATATCTTTATGTTTGAAGCCTGAAATTCGGCAAAAGGTTGAAAAGTTCAAGGGGGCCGAATACTTTCGCAAGGCACTGTAGATCCACAACTCCTGCTCCATTGCCTGCGGCCGTTGCCCTCATTGTAAATTAATTTATTAATATCAGGGAACATGCCTGCCACACTCACAGTTACCCGGTAACTAGACCACCAACTACCGCTGACCTGACGGAGCCCCTCGACCGGCAGCACGGTGCTCTGTACCCAGTGCACAGTCATCTTTTCTGGGGTACTTTAACCATTAACTACCGCTTACCTTGAGCACCATGACCGGTGGCAGCTCACGATGAAATGTGAAAAGTGTCAGCATTCCCTGTACAGCCTGGAACACTGCATTTACGACCATGGTTTATTTTCAATATCCTTGTAAAACTTAGAAACTTTCTTCTTTGTAATTCCCCTGGTAGTGCTAAGCTCGCAGCTAAACTAGTGTATGACATCTACTTGACCTACATTCAGAAGACCAGCTGGTCTCAGACCAGTGGTTTACACAGTCTATGGATTAACCACAGTACATGATCTGATTGCATCTGTATTTAGAGATGGGAGTCATTTTGTTTATGACTTGCTAAACATAATTTGTATTTATTTTGAGGTAAATCATTTTTTCATGCACTACTGTAATGGTTTTATTAATGACACACTTATAAAACACTTACAAATATTTAGTAATTTAGTTTTTTTTCTGTTTCTTTAAGATCATTTTTTGGGCATTTTAGGCCTTTATTTTTATAGGACAGCTGAATACATGAAAGGGGAGAGAGACGGGGAATGACACGCAGCAAAGGGCCACAGGTCGGATTCAAACCTGCTGCCGCTGCATCGAGGAGTGAACCTATATATATATATATATATATATATATATATATATATATATATATATATATATATATATATATATATATATATGGGCACGCACTTTACCAGGTGAGCTATCCAGGCGCCCAGTAATTTAGTTTTAACCATAGTGAGTGTGGCATACTTTACACTTTGACATATACTTCCGAGAGACTGCATAGTTTTTTCTTCTCATATGTATCTTTCCCCTTTGATACTCTGCACTTAAAACAATGCTCTGTTTTTTTTATGGTATGATGAACGCAGTCTATGCTGTACTTTACAGTGTTATTGATTTTTCTGTCCACAAGGTTGCTAGTTCACAGTATGTCAGTGTCCCCTTGTGGTGATGTTTGGAAATTGCAAGTATCCTCTATTTTTGACTTGTGCTCATATTATGCTTTTTGGTGTTTTACCTTTCCTTTATTGTGTTATATATCTTTTTGTGCATGTAATAGGCTTCCAAAGTGAAAAAGTCCAAAGTCCACCTCAAAGGGACTTACCATATCCAAACAGAAAACACTGTTCACAAACTGCTCCAAACAGCTCTATTGTAGTCCAGCCTTTACCTCCGTGACGAACGTGCGTCACTTTGTAACACACGTTATAATGCTCGCCTAGCTGCTAGTGTGGCATGCCCTCATATTCTGCTTCTGATTAGCTAGCAGTGCGTACCTAGGTACTGCACATGTGATACTCCCAACAAAGATGGTACAGAAGTGAGATGTCTCACTCTGTAGCTAAAATAGAGAGTGCAACACACAGGGTGAAAAGAGGAGCTGCAGCAATGTGCAGTACAACAAACATATGGTGTTTTCTGAAAAACCATTAAACCATGCAAACCTACTCTGATATAACCTCTAAATACAATTATGAACCTGAAAATGAGCATAATGTGAGCACTTTAATGCTGTCGCTGTGAGGAGACATGTCAGACCAGCAGGGTGAAACATAGACTCAGTCATATTAGATTAACAACTAAAAGCCGTCGTGTAGTGCTAAGGGCTTAGACACTTTGAGAAGAACTATATTCTAGTTTTATCTGAACCTGCTATCCTGTTATTCTGTACGAGGCTGTGGCCTCTAATCGCATCAGCTCTGTTTTTATGTAAAACAGTACCGCGTTTTAGAAGAGCCAAAGACCTGCATAATTTGATTCCATTCGGCAGACAGGCAGACAGGTAGCAGTTAAATGAGACAAATTGCCCTTTGGTTAGCCCCTCTGTGCTTGCCTGAAGCTGGTGCATGTTTAATTTCTAACTTACCACAGAGACAAAGGCGATGGCCAGATCCTCTCAGAAAAGTTATAACCTGATATACTAAGCTATGAAGCATGGCACTTGCAGGATTTTGTGCGTGTGCACGACTTTGCATGGGCTACAGTACGTGTTTTATGCACATGTACTTTTGTAAGTGGTTGTGTTTGGTGGTAATGGTGCATATTATTCAGGATACATATGTTATTGTTATATAATGATACAATGGGGGCTGCTATACACTATTTTCCAGATATTCTTATACTCTCACTTCCTCTCTTTTTATCTTTCCATCCACACAAACCCACAAGCACTCACATGCACACTTGCTTTGTTGTCAGTAATGGAGATCGGAGTTGGATGATTGCTTTTATCTGTTTTAGGGTGCTGCTCCTTGTCTCAAGTCAGCTTTGATCTGTTACTCATTCTTTGACTCCTCTGCAAAGGTTGGATGCATGGATGGATGGATGGCAGACCTGAGTACAGCACAGACTCAGATAGACACAGTCTATCCAGGCAAAAACAAAGCTTTTAATATTGTAGCTGGTTTCAGTTTTTTTTTTGGTTTATTTTTATGTTAACAAACTGTTGTATGACGGTGCTCATTTCATGGGTTAGTCATGAGTGAGTGGATATGGACAAATCTTTTTATTGGTTTTGATTCCTTCATTCTTTATTCTGTCACCAGTGGGTTTTTTTTTAAAGATTATTTTTTGGGTATTTGTAGGCCTTTATAGGACAGCTTAGACTTGAAAGGGGAATAACCTGCAGCAAAGGGCCGCAGGTCAGAGTTGAACCTGCGGCTGCTGGATTGAGGAGTAAACCTCTATATATGGGCGCCTGCTCTACCAGGTGAGCTAACTTTATGTCCGTCTCACACTTATACTGAGGAATGAAATGTCCCGATCACAGTGTAAACATGTATTCCTTTTTTGGGTAGACTGAAGAAAAAAGTATTTTTCATCTCCTCTATTTCAATGCCGAGAATGTGCAATCATCTGTAAAAACAGCACAACAACACAAACAAATCAGGGAGAATATAGATTACCTGCTATGTGAATTATTTTCCATCTTTAATTAGGGAAAACATCCTGAGGGCTCTGTATGTTTTTGACGAAAGATTGATGCTCATATGCCACTAAAATAAAAATGGCAAGAATATTGAGAACATTGCTTCAATTGCTCCTGAACAGGTACAGTCTGTGACACAAAAGGTTAGACAATATTTTTAAATGCAGCGCACAGGTGCTGGTCTGTAGCTGGAGTGAAAGGGCAGCTTATGAATAAGACAAGAAAGAGGGTCTGACCTCATCTGTACTTTTGTTTTACTGACACCCAGAATTAGTTTGGAATAAGTCAACTTAAGACACTGAGGTACAAGATCTATTAAGAGAGAAAGTGAAGGTCAACATCAGTTCAAATTCACTCAATTTCATTGTTGTTTGGCATATAACAAAGAGGCAACATGAGTCCCCCCCTCCACCTTTTACCTTTTAGAGTTCCTCATCAAATATTTTGCAAGGGGCTTCTTTTATGATTGCTGTGTACATATTGGGATAGTTTTTTCCCCCAGAAATGTATAATATATAATATGATAACATTTCCCAATGTTCCCAATACAAGTACCTTTTAATAGTCACTAATGTAGGACTTTAATATCAACAGTTAGTTTGCTGTGGACATATTAATGGTTTCAAAATGTGATTCAGGGTTTTTCCTGGCTCAAACAACCCAAACCACTGAACATTGATTTATGTATTAAAAGTCTGAAGCAAATTCGCAAGACCTCATGTGCCTACTGTACCTATAGCAGGCATTGACTATGGTGACTATGATAATAACAGGTTTCAAAACCCTTTTTTTTCATTCAAATAAGTGGTGCTGTAAATAAAAGATCTTCAAACAATATATAAAACAAAGACCTAATCTGTCAAACAAATGCCATCCAGTGTGAAAAATAACTCCTACAGAGTCTTTCAGTGAGTTAGTTAATAATGGCAAGGTTGACATTTGGTTGACATTCTCTTGTTACTTGAACACAGGTGACTAGTAAAATAGTGACAGTTCTCTCTTTCTACACAAATGCACCTTTTTTGTTATCAACATGAACAATCAACACGGTCATGGCCAGTGCTTAGTTAACATTTTATCCATTTCCATCGTGTGTTTACCAAGCACCACTCTGGACAGATTTAGTTGTTGGCAGTCTTGAATTATTTTATTATTGAGGTCACAGTTAGGTTTTGGTAAAGGCGGCAGAATCTGATCAAGGTCACCTTTTAAATTGGCTATGCAGGAAAAGTCCCTGTCATGTTGGAATAAAAGTCTTTATTCGGGGATCTGAGCTCAGTGGAAGGACAGATGGAGTCAGGGCCCTATGGGTATGTGGGTAAAGACACGCTGTAGCACAAACGGGCATAGATTTTTAGGTCACAGCATACATACACTGTGTAGCGATTCTATTAAATTTTAAGAACACAAAAATATGCTTGAGCAGTGAATTTATGAATTAATTGTAGCAAATATTGAGATGTATAATGATTTTTTTATAACGCAGGTATTATACCAGTTGTTTTTACCACATGTACATGTAGAAATATCTGTTTCTGAGGAAGACTAGTCACGATCTGCAAGCATTAACATGCAGGCAGGAAACAGACATACTGTAACTCTCTCCCTCTCATATTGTAACTGCCATCCACATTTTATTATGCAAAAGATCTCTTTGTCTCCATGCCGTTCTACCGCTTTACGCCTCCTTATCGTTTGTATAGTCAAAAGCAAGAAGCACCTGATACAGCCTTTTAAAACTGTGACTCTGTTGGACTCTCGCACTCTCTCACACGTATTTGAAGTTTCACACATAAAGACATCAGCTTGTGAGCATCAGCAGTAAGTACTTTTCTCATAGAGCTTTTTTCAGTTTGAAGAAATACAAGATACTATGACTCCGGTAATGTAACTGAGCTAGGAAAGCCCCGCCAGTATAAGTACGAGTTATAAAGGTCTTCCCCTTTATTCCTCTACTGCTGCTGCTGCTGCCTTCGATTAGATGAGAGCCAGGAACAGTAGGGAGAAGATGGCGATGGTGTCTTTTTACATAATTGTTATTGCATCAAAATGATTACCCCGTCCTCAGCGCTCCTTCTTCTCTTTCAACCAGCAAATTCAATTTGCCTCTTACTGAGCAGGGATATACTATTTCATTATTTGAATTTAGTTTTTTTTTTTTACTTTATTATGTCAAGTTTGGCCCAGCACTGTGTCCTTTGTGTGTCACATCTGCTTTGGCTGGATCAATGCAAACAGGTGGTCAAAGGTGCAGCTGTTCAAATACACAAGCCTCAGACTCAAAGCACACAGTAGGTTCATGTTTTAACCAGCAGGTGGCAGTGTTTAATTACTTTCATCACTTTTCCAGCCTCTCCCTCTCTTCATTCCCCACCCTTACGCTAGCTTTTCCATTTTTATCCTTTTTTCCTGCAAGTCCTTAGAAACAGAGATTTTCAGCCTGGCTCATTCTCCACTCAGAGCAAGAGCCTGCTTCACTTTGTATGGTTTTGTGCCATTAATGAAATGGAAGCAATCTTCGGATGCTGAGATGGTCTATGTAGATCCTTGAACTGAGCTTTGTCAAAGAGAATTTAGTATTAGAGTCCTCCAGATACAGCTTCACCAATTTGACCCCTCATCCCACATCTGTTGAATAGTAATGCTTTCCCCTCTTTCCACATGCCCGCAAAGAGAGGACTCTACAGTTAGCAGACCTGTGCTGTACACTTCCCTATCCCAGCCCTGTGTTGTGTCATCACAACTCATGTACACCTACAGCTATCTGACATAAAACATGGTGAATGGTGCTCAGTTAATGTGTATGCACTGATATGCAAACACACACACACACACACACACACACACACACACACACACACACACACACACACACACACACACACAAAAAAAAACTGTTCGGTCACACACAGTGCAGACATGCATACACTGGCAGAGCATAGCTTTGAGCCTGTGGCAGAGATCCAAGTCACATTGGATCATTTTTACCACGGTTTTTGTTTCCATCTGCTTGTCCTCTACCTCTTTCTTCTTTTTCAGGGGTTTATTTACACAGCATCTTTCTCACGCCCCCTCACCTCTCTGTCTTCTTTTCCCTCGCTCCGTCGCTTTCTCTCTTTGTTCTCAGTGTCTGATGTCTCCTGAACCAACAGAGGTGTTTGAAATGCTTACATGCATACTCTGAGCCCATTTGGTAGCAGCATTGTATTTTCATGCAAAACTCTCCTTTATATATTGCAGGGCCTGTAGTCACACTGCACAAGCATATGCTGGTCCTCTTACTGCATACATTATAGGCTAACTATAACTGGATTTCCTTGCTAGCTCAGGGAAAGTGTGCATGACAGCCAGTCCTTTGAATCTTACTATGGCAAGCATTGCTTCCAAGTGTAAGTCGCTGCATGCGTCCATATGTGCAGTGACAGGTAATTGACCACGTTTATGTATATAGATGATACTCCTTGAATTACAGCTGATATGGGAATTCCAATAAACATCATCAACTTCAGACCAGTGAGAAGGAGCTGATCTTCTTTTTGTCTCTGTCATTCTTCTTTGTGTATGCAATATGCCTGTTTATAAAGATAGACTTCTGCTTTTCTTTTTGGGAGTTTGTTTTCGTTCTTCCCTTGCCAACAAGATGGATTTCTTTCTCTGGAGATATGAGCAACATGCACAATAGATGGGCTCGTCATTGTTAGTGTGTGCACAGTGACTGCCCAGTGATGACCTTTTCTCATGCTCCGTTTGTGTATGAGATGCTGCCGAGCCAACCTCAGAGAAACAGTGGCTGGAGAGCAACCCTGCTCTAATGTATGTAGATATATTCCTAACTGAGAGATAGCTTTCTTGGTAATTGCTATATCAATCTGTGCACTCCTATACTTGCTGTCTCATTTCAGACTCTCTCTTTTTTCTCTCCCGCTTCCCTCTTCCTCTCTTGTACACATGCGCGTGATCAGACACACACGCAGAGACTGCCGCTTTCTCTCTCCGCATTGTCTCTCCTTCCCCGATTTTTCTCTCTCCTTGACTCACATCGATTTGGCGCTTGAATGTGGGTGCTCAACACATTCTTTAGTTGCCTGTGAGAAACTGGCAAAAGAAATGAGTATATCCTGATCAACACTTCCACTGATACTTACAGGGTAAGGTCAGACACAAACATGCACAGATGTGCACAGACTCCATGCCATTAATAGCAGCATCAAACCCAATGCAAAGTGGCAGTGTTATTGACAAGAACCCTGCTGTGTTCAATAAAACTCCACTCCCTCCTTCCTTTTCACCTTGGCTGAGCCATGTGTTAGCCCAGAGGTACACCTTTAAATTATAACATCCTCTGCCTGTCGATTGAAACACTGCCTCATTCTCCATGGACAGATGCACCTGTCAAGAGAAATATGAATAGGGGAACTCAGCTGAAGTAATGGGACATGACCAGTGAGATAGAAAAGTATTGGTTTGTTGTTGCTGTACAGTAATTAGCCACTGCCTGTCTTGTCTTGATGGCAATAAGGCAAAGGAGAGCTGTAGAGGAAGCAGGAGAGTGGGAGGGGTCATTGATAAACAGGAGATCCATACTAGTTACAGTTGGTGCTTATAGCCTTGGGTCCACTGCGATCAGCCTTTCCACTTCCTTTTTCCTTAAAGCTTAGTTTGCAGCTTTCTGGAATTACTCAGCTCTTCTTGATTATCGCCAGTCATAGATTTAGCCTTGTTAAATTAGACTGACTGATGTTCGGCCAAGGCACTTTGGCAGTTGCATTTACATGTCTTGATGATGCACACAACACAGTGAAAGTACTTTAGGACATTTGTCATAATATGTCTGATGGTTTATCATACCAATACATCCTCAAGTATACCCAGACTTTTGAGGTTGGCTATTATTTATCTCGGTTAGTATTGCATGTTATAAGCAAAATTCACACTGTTTTTCTTGGCTCACATTCTCAGTTAGAAGGAAAGAAATGATTAACGGAGTGTTTACAGTATATTCTAATCACTCTCTCCATATATGGACAGCCACCCTAAATTAAATGGCAACAGCAACCAACATGAATTGCCTCACTGCATCTTCAGACCTCTCTCAGCATAAAACTCTTGGGAGTGTATTTCTGAGTAGGTGCAGCAAATTACTTTTTTTTTTTTTAAAGGTATCTTGCCTTCCAGTCAAGGTCTTCTCTGTAGGAGCCTCGCCTGCTTGCTTTCCCACTCAGCTCTGTTCATTCTCATGGATGCGGGGGGGGGGGGGGGGGGGGGGTGCATGCTGGTGCAAGTGTTGTAAGCAACACACACACACACACACACACACACACACACACACACACACACACACACACATACACCAGAATGTTTGTATTAACAGATTGCCCAGTTTAGCGCATAATAGCAAAGGCTAAGATTTAGAATGAATTCTCCTCTGGTCATATTTGTCTCATATTATACAGGTAAATGCATAAACAGAGAAGCAAGGCTAGGAGACAGTATCTCTGCCTAAGGCCAATCTTACTGTCCTTGCCAGCCACACAACACAACAGTACTTTGCAAAAGGTTTTGATGACTTTCTGAAATGCATTATTTCCTCCCACACATACTCTTGCACTATCTCTGAACAATAATATGGGCATGATCATGCATACCCACAAGCACAGAGTCCTATTATGGAGGCTGGCATTTCTGCAAAGGGATATATCTGGCAGGAAACTCCTCGTGGATTTGAGACAAAACCTAAGCAAAAGATTATAAATTAGCTGCTTGTCTGATTTTCAGTCCTCAGTTCTCCATGTTGCTTAGCTAAGCTCTCCAACTCAAAGTCTAACTGTATAGAAATGCAAAGTAGTTTCTTTTCTCTAGACACAATTCGACAGATTCAGTGCTGTAAACATTTTAGAGGACCTAAAAAAAACCCTGCCAAAATCCTCTAGAGACTTAATTTGACATATCTATGTACTGCATTCATACTGCATTCAGGAGTGGGCCATAAAACTGTATAGCATACATGTAGCAACCTTTTTAATTATGCTTAGTGCTATCCAGCAAGCATTCATTTACACAAGACAGTGTTTTTTTAATGGACTGATTAACCTGCAGGCGAAGAGGGGGTGTACAGTCTGTTAGGGGATGGATGAGTCCTCAACAGCCTGGACTGGAGATAGTGGCATTGCCTTATGGATTTACCAGCAATACAAGAAATTTAATTCACAGGAGTTTAAGGCAGAACAACCTCACAGTTGGCTGATTAATTTACCTGCTTAGGTCTGTAGATAAGTCAGTAGATATACAGGAAAGCTATTCATACTCAGCTAAGAGCTACATAGGTGATCCTAATTTGGGGAGACTTGCAGTAAGGTACATTTTTGACTGGATTAATAAACAGGATATATAGATATATAGAATGGCCGCTTTTATTAAAAGCCACAAAAATCTTCACTGGAGGTTGAAGTTGAAGCAGCTAAAGGAAGTACTGACTTAGAATTATTAACACACAATCAGTTGTGTGCTACTATTCTTCAGCAATAATTTGTTCCCCTGATGCACTGGGCTTGATTTTGTTTTTGTTTTTTGCTCAACTTTAGGCAGTCATAAAAATACTTAAGCAGCTCAGCTGGGATTCCGATAGGCAAGGGCAACCAACCACTAGCCAAGCCTGCATGTTTGAATAGCGCATCACTTAGAAACTCTCTAATTTCCCCCTGTGGCTTCCAGTACGGAGACGATGCCCCATATCCCTGATCTATGTTTGGAAGAAGCACTAATGCAGCAGTGAAGTTGCTTAGATGAGTGTAGCTTTGTTGACGGGCCAATTTAGCTGTCATTTTGAGATAACGGAGTGTTCTGTGGCAGTAAGAACATCCACATAGAGCGATGATCCAGAGCCCAGCTCTCTTAGATCCTAACTGAAGCCAGTTCCTCTACTCTGGTTCTTTCTTGAAAAAAGAAAAAGAAAATGTATGAATCAATGTTGGTCCTAGTTATATAAATGTGTGATACAATGTTTAAAGCAGTCTACTTCATCAGAAAAACACAACTAAAAGCATGAACTTCCCTGAAGGACAAGGATGTGTTCCCATTACCAAGATGTCAAGTTGAAGTTCTCATTAAACTGGTGTTTTGATAATCTCAAGGTTTAACACAGTGTGTTGAAAAGAAAAGAAAATACGTATTGCCAAGACTTTTTTTTGCAGCAATTAAATTGACTGCTCTCTTTCATGCTCTTGCTTTGCCGACATTATGTCTTCATCTTGTTAGTTCCGCATCTTTTGCCTTTATCCTTTTTCCACTCTTTTAAATCTTATAATGGTGCCTACTAAGGCATTCGCAGTATGTACATCGCTATTGTGTGCAGTTGTTTTCTTTTAACTTTCAGCTTCAATGGCATCCAATAGCAAATACGTTTTGGCTGAAGGTTGTGAGCTTCTTCTGTATCTTTTATATAGCTGCAGCAGTAAAATGAGAAACGTTTGAAAATGATTCTGCCTTCCTTGCCAAGACCACTGGCTGCCTGTTTCTCATCCCCATTGCCTCGCCACTCAGAGGTAAATACCGAGTTGCATATTCACTAGTGGATGCTCTGCGGATAAATCTCTTCTCATTTAGCAAATCATGTGAAACCCAAACAAACGATTGAACATCAAACAAATGACTGTAAATCTTCAGTAAAAGAACAGTGTGCAGTGTCACTTATCTAATGTTTTTTCATGCTTTGCAAAAAGCAAAGTGAGTGATTTAGAAAAACATTATTTGCAAACTCACTGCCAGCCTTGTTCTGTTGTGCTGCATGCTTTTGCATCAGCCCTTAATTCTATTAAATGCAAGTTCAGTGGGGTGTCCTGGTCGTTCAGTCTGGTAGTACAAATGACATGGTCTTGTTTCATGCTGTGCTGCTGCCTCCCTGTCGGCTATTTTAACATTTGTTCTTCACTGTTTTATCAAAACTCATTTAATGTGTAAAGGAAGCTGACAGCTCTTTTCTAAAATTAGCATGAGGGAATCACAAAAGCATCCATAAAAACAGAGCCGGAGTTAAAAGTTTGAATTTAATTAATTGCTTGTGGGCAGATGTTAAAGGTGCCCTGTAGAGTTATTTTTCAAAACAAACAGAAGTTATGTTTACATCCATTCTTACTCACTGAAACGCATTGTGTGTATCCTTGAGGTCTAACAAACATGTTCTTTCTCATAAAATATTTCAAAACCTGATGTTTTAAGTATTTTAAATATTGCATTGTTTATATTCACGTTTAGTATGTCTTCTTCTAATCTGCCGTTGCTGGTGTCTTGCTGTATTGCTTGGAGCATTAAAGCCAGCTCTAAATCAGTGGAATAGCGTGAAACCGTTGGCAGGACTGTGTCCCATGTCAACCGCATGTGTGGTGTGTCCTCGAGGAGACAAAGAAAACAGGGACTCACTCAAAAAAAAAACTGCCCCATAGTGCTACTACAGGTTAAAAAAACTCATATGGCACTCATATTCATAAACTCATATTCCCTTCAGGAATTTGCGATGTCGAGATTGCAACAATTCACGCAAATTCAACCAATCACCGTGAATTCGGTGCGACTCGCAATTTTGACCAATCCCCATAACTTTTCTGCAAATTTGACCAATAACCGGAGTTTCCTGCGACATCAACCAATCCCAGCAGTCCCACGTGCCAGACTTTGCATCAGTATAATGTGACCCTGAGAGCCACTGACCATGCGGGAGTGAGAACAGGTTGACGTAACACACATGCGTCGCCAAATTCATTTCCTAGTTTCTGATATGAAGACGAGACGTGTGACTCGAACATCTCACATTTACCAACAAAACGTACAGCGAAAGGCCATGCAAAACATTTCAGACCGCCCTGCCAACCTGTAAACATTTTAACATCAATGTACGCTTAACGTTTTTTCCACTCTAAAGTCGCTAAAAGCTGCTGCTGTTTCAATCCTGTCAGCTCTCTGCAGCGGACGGGGCTGCTGCTCAGTTCCCCCTGTGACTGACGCGCGCACAAACACACACGGTGGATGCAGGAAAAACCGGAGATGAGATGTAAACGATGACCTAAATTGAGGACAGCTACGCTTGTTATTGTAAGTGCAATGATAAGTTAAAGTCCAATAAGTACTGTATCAAACCTTATGAATGTGTGGCCCAGCCCAGGCCAGGATAGGAAATTAACTAACAATGTAAAGATCAACAAGCCACTGAAACATATGTTGAAATTTGATTAATTCAATAAATTATTATTTTATTGTCTTAATTCCACCAGCCATTTTCATATTATACCAACATTTGCAGCATCCTGAGCCTTTTTGGTAAGGTTACTAGGAACACTCAGCCCAGAGTAATTTTATTCTCCCCAAAACAAGTTACACCATTAGAAAAACACAGATAAAGAGGCAAAAAAGAGAAAAGTTGGATATACTGTTGGTCAGCTATAGATTAAATTCCGCAAAGGAGAGTACTGTAAGATACAATAAGGAAAGGCAGGCGGAGGGATAACACAATCATGTACTTTTTATCTGTTGTCACCAGTCTGATCTGCCAGTCACAGCTTCGACTGTATTGTGACAGAGCAGAAGTACTTAGTTCTCTGATGTGATGAATGCGGGCAGAGTAAAGGTAGATGAACAGATACTTCCTGTGTATTTCTATGTCATACCACTGGAATACTGCATCCCACATGCATTACATGACACAATCTTCTGTCAGTTGACTTTTATGTTCTAAAGAAAGAAAAGACACTGTATAATGAAGTATGTTTTAAGTATGTTTACTTATTTACAGAGTTAGAAAAATGTTTCATAACAAGTTTTGCCACAGAAATCCCAAGTTAAGATAGAAAAGTCAGAAGTCAAGTCCAAATCAAACAAAAACCTCATAATATTGAATAATAAACTAATGAATCCACACATCTACTGTAGTGTAGTGTTGCTCTCACGAACAAAAGAAAGGGACATCATATCCATATTTCTAAGTCAGATTTACATTATTTATTCTGTCTTGAGTAAAAAACAACAAAACCTAAAGTTCAAATACTATTAATGCAGCATGTCCCTTGCAGTATTAACTGACTAGCATTAAGTTAAATTAAGAAAAAAACCTATAGGTTAGCATAACATTGAACTCATCACCACGATGCAAACAGTTTCCAAAGGTGATATGGAAATACAAGCCAAAAACCTTTTCAACAACAAAAAACCTTCCTGTTGTTCCTTTTTGGACTGTCTGCATGACTTCATGACTTTTGCAAGACCTCTCAGTTGCACAGGCTATAGGTCACATCCCATAATAAGCACAACAAAGTCAGACATTCAGGTCAGCCTGCTGGTTTAACCCTGAGAGGCTCTGCAGCACAAACGACTGTTGTAATGGATTATTTGGTTAAAGACACTGAACGATCACCTTTTTCTAACCTTTAAATAAAGTTTTTTTAGGTAAAAGTTTGACTTGCACTGTTTTGGCCTCTGTTATAGAGTTTTCTCCCCCCAGCAAAGTAATTGTTCCCTCTATCTACAATGACAATGATTAGTACAATGTAACACTGACCTATAGCTACAGTACATTAACAAACACTATAACAGTAAAACCCAGGTTGGAAAAAAAATGGTTATCCTCCTTTTGCTTTTCTTCCGCATATGCAGTGGAAAAACGTCCTCAAGATTTTTTTTTCTTTATAGAAGGAATGCTTTTGTGAATCCCAGAAGCCATTGTATGGAGTGCTGATTTTGAGAACAGCTGATTTAGAAAATAAAGAGCGAGGGGGACTGGGTCATTGGGAGGGACAGAGGCAGTATCTGGCGGGATGATTTCTATTGACGGGGTGGCAGTGAGTGAGGTTTGGGGTTATCATTTTGCTAGACAGAAATTGAAAAAGCAGAAAATGAAATGAGAACTGTATTCATATTCAACTTGAAGTCCCCATGTGCCTGCATGGTTTTCAATTATGGGGGACATGTATATTTATGTCTGCTCCAAAGGAAACTGGACAGAGCCGCTCAATGTTTTTGTAAAGCTGAGCATCACAAGTATCTGGTGTGTTATTCTGGTGACAGTCTGAGGCCTGTATTTGTATTCGGTGAGATGGAAATACATACATTAAAAATATATATGATTCATACATATAGTGCTCCGTGATGCATCGGCACCAATATGGTCTATTGCAAATAAACAATTGACAAATTGTTTATCATTGTATCCAATGATTGTATTTATTTCACATCATGAGCAGAAAGGCAGAGACATATTGCCCGTGCACCAGAAGCGGAATGTGATGAAAAAAGGTCCTGCAACAAAGAGACTCATATAAAGTGATACAAATCTGCCTGATGAAGAATCAGACAGCATTGGAACATGATTTTATCTGTTCTTACTGATGTTCCTTCTCTTACTGCCAGCTCACCAGAAAAAAGTTCTAGTACTCCAGATTGCCAGTCTGCCCCAGGGCATGCAGGTGAAATACTTGCCCTCTAACATAACTGTGTGGAAGATCTCTCTCTCTCTCTCTCTCTCTCTCTCTCTCTCTCTCTCTCTCTCTCGCTCTCTCTCTCTCTCTCTCTTTCTCTCTCTCTTTCTCTCTCTCTCTTTCTTTCTCTCTCTCTCTCTCTCTCTCTCTCTCTCTCTCTCTCTCTCTCTCTCTCTCTCTCTCCTCACTTCTGTTCTTTCCTGTGTTACTCGGTTTTCCTTCTGTGTCTGAAGAACTTTGCATATGTATCTCAGAAACATAACAAAGGGGAAACAACAAAAAAACGGAGCACATTTCTGACCCGACCCAACTGGCAGTGATGCTGGTTGTAATCAGAGGCATAGAACTTTAAACCAGCGAGGGGGCAGTAAAACACTGCTTTTCAGCCTGGTGTTAAGTTAGTCTTAAGCAGCAATTCCAACATTTGTCAGATCAGATATGAATGAATGAATTAAATATTACCTCTTTTACTCCTCACTCTAAATGGGTTAGTCAAGTAAGTGGTTGGTCCAGTTACCTGACAGTTATTTGATGTGAATATTTAGTAGCAACTAAAATTCTACATAAGAACTAGTCTGAATGGTGTGCTTTTCATTCAGTGATGCACTAATCTGCACTTAGTGAACACCTACATTAACAACTGGTGCACCCAACTCCTGACAGCTTAACAGAAATAAATCAATCTTTGATGCTTAATCCTATAACTGTACTTAATCAGTAATGCAGTTGTTGTGCTGCAGCAGCAGCTACAGTGAATGTTAAAGCTTTTATTACTGTTAGTCTGCCTACTGTCTGATAGCACAACGGAGATTTATACGGTGTCATGGCAACACTTCTGGCTACGTAGACAGAGTGTGCCTACTGCGTGTATATAACGTAAATCCCCTGGTCACTGTGGACATTCAGACACCTTGCAGAATTGTGAGTGGTCTTAATCTTCATTAAGACACAAGGGCATCAGTCTGACTCACGGCTACAGAGTGAATGAGAGGGTCTTCTCCCGCTGAGTAACTAGTAAAGTCCTTTTCTCTGCAACCCTTTAATCCTCAGCTAGCCCCAAATAGCAAAGGGAAGGACAAAGAACTCTAAATTTAAATGTTAATTGCATCTTTATATCCCTGTAATTTCTAATTTACTTTTTCATACCTGCAGTAAACAGTGGTTAATAAATGGGAATTAGCATGTGATCACTGTGGCATAGATCAAGCTTAAGTCTTCTTTTCTTTTTTAATATCTTAGAGATGATGTCACATGTCACAATAACTGTGGAAGTGGGAAAGTAGTCCTTGAAACATGGGATCTCCTTTCCTGACATGTTCCTGTACCTTTGCTATTACTTTTCATAGTTGCAACAGCTCCACTGGGTCTTATGGCCAAAGTCAGGAATAAACTGCCCTGTCATCCACTATCTCTGCACTCCTTTTCTTTGGTGCCTATATATGGGCATCGCCAGAGTGCAAGAACTCAGGCTTCAACATCTGCCTGTTTCATGCAGCTGGAGGCAGGGGACATTATACCCCACTTCACCTACACTCCAAGATCATGCAATCCCTCCTCATTATGGTGTTGACAGTCACAGCCTAGAGTTAATACCAGCACAAAGAAGCCCCCTGGTAATGTCACACAAGTGGACGACTACATGTGTGTGATATAAAGATCGTTGTATGAAAGGAACAGCAACTTTATATGTACTCTTAATAGTTATTGTGTGAATCAGAATTAGAATTGACTTTATTGTCATTGTAAGTACATACAACGGAATTAAAAGTGCTACTGCACACACTGTGCAAACATAAAAAACGCATTAAACTAAGAACATGGATCAGAGAATGTGCAGATGGTAAAAGGATTAAAATTAGAGTAAATCGTAAAATCGTAAAAAAATAATTTACTCGTATTGCACATTATTACGTAAAGTGCAGGTGCATAGCCGCATTAGTGGATGAAAGTGCTTATTGTTTTTTCTCATTGTTTTTTCTTATTTTTTGTGCAAATTGCTTGTCGAGAGCACTCAGGTTCTTTTTTGGCTGGGTTTGAGCTAGTGGAGAAAAGGATCTGTTAAACCTGATGAGGAAATAACAGAAAATGTAATATTACGTAATTTATTATTTTTATTCTTTTCTTTTCCCACTACTGCTCTTACTAGGAAGGTAGTATGTGGCTGGCAGGTATGGCACTATTAGTACTTTCACTTGCTGACATTTTGGCATTTTTGACACTGACATTTTTAACTGTGAAGGCCACTGTCACAGGTATTTAGAGATTGGTTCTGAGATTGAGGGGGCGATTTCTGTCTGTAACAAGATCTTATGGGTAACATTCAGTGCCAGATGTACGTACATTTGCAAATGTAGCATTATCAACGTCAGGGCCAACTCGCAGAAAGCGGGTATCCTGTGATACTTCAGCTTACGTCGTATTTACCACACCTGCAGTGCATCGGGTATTCAGCGCCTTTCTCCGCCCACTATACCGTAAATTGCGCTGTAGCAAAGCGTTAAGTACTGGTGCTGTGATACACCGCGTGCAGACTGTGATATTCCCACAGTTTGACTGTTTGAAATGATCTTGATGCCAATATTTGTATTGTAACGAGGAGTTTAACAACTGCTGGAATGGAATGTGAACGCTAAGTCGGAGATTTGATGTCATATTTGATTTCTTCCAGTAACTGTAATATTGCATGGCTGCTTAATCTGTAACGCTTAATGATTTTGTGTTCACTCAACTAAAAAAGTGTGATCCTTGTGGTAAAAATCTTTTCAGCTCGTCTCCTTGGCCTATGTCTTCGTCTTGCTCGGATTACTGCTGCCATTTCACCAGGAGGCATATGCGAGGAAACCCGCTTTGCGGCTGGTTTACACCTGCTTTTAAGAGGCGGAGAATTTTTCCCGCAAAATAGAGGCGCGCTTCCACGGTTGGTTTTTGTACATGTATACTGTGGAATACATAATTAGCTGCACTTTATGCTTCCCCTCCCATCTCTTTATGAGAAACTCCCACTTTCCCCTTGACCCTCCCGTGAATGCTTATGCATGACAAGGAAAAGTGCAATTTACCATTTTCATTTCCCGCGACAGGCAGTCTGCACTTTTACCTCAGTGCGGCCTGTTTGTACATACCTCGCCATGCTTTTACGCGCACATTGCAAAACTAATACGCCTGAAGTGGGCGCAAAAGCGTTAGTACATCTGGCCCTCAGACTCACTAAACCTGGGCTAGAGGTCAGTTAATCGCCTCTTCTCCTCAAGCATTGTTGCAGAATCTCTGAAGACTGATTGATGTGCAGTTGTCGTCGTTGTGCTTCATTGCTTTTGATTTGTTTGCTCTTGTAAGAAGGCAGACATAATCACTACCACTTCTAACAATGAGTCTCTCTTGGGGACATTAAACCTAAATATTGGTACCTATGTCTCAGTGAATAGCTGTAATAACTTTTGTCTTCTGAGAGGCTTCTATTAATTGCCTGCTTTAGAAAATCTCAAGTTTTTTTTACCATAACAACTTGCTGTATTTTTTACAAAATAAAAACAAAACAGCACTGGCTACATACCCAAATGAGATCTAAATAATTCTGCCCTTTGAAAAATCTCAGATACATTTACAGTATAAGCTAGAACAAAATAGCTCTGTTCACAGTAAATGCCTGTTAGGCAATGATACAGTATCTAAAAGTAATACAGAATAATATTTCATTACAGTGGTTTCTTTTTATGAAAGTACACTGCCAATAAACCCCAGTGATTTTACCTGTTCAACAAATATAAATCACTCCTACTGTAGTGTTTATTGAAAAGGTGAACTTTTGCTTAAGTAATCAAAGGTTTATGGGGAATGCAATTATTAGCTTTTTGCAGAAACACTTGCCATCATCATTAATCATCTATTTAAATGTGCTTCCCACATTGACAGACATCAGTTTGGCTAGTTGTTCCTATATTTTTGATGTTCTTTGAGAAATGTCTTTGTTTTCTCTAACTTGCCAAGATGTCAGTATCTCCTTATTAACTGGACTACCAGGTAGAGTGGAACAGACTGATTTCCAGAAACATTGATTCCACCTATCTCCTGAACACATCAAGTGAGATTAGTGGGGGAGATGGCAGGTGTGCCTTTGCTGATGACCCCCGGTATGTGTCCTCTTTTAAACTACTGGGTGCATGCTGTCAAATGACATTCTGCAGGATTTTTTCCTGCTTGTTTGGCAGCTTCCGCCTACAGGATCAGGACAATATTGCTGATTGCCATTAGACAGGCTCATCATTACATAAAGCACACTATCACTGTTACATCAGATGCATTTATGTATATACACAATAAAGAGACATTTCCCCAACTAGTTGATGAGTAAAATGCATTGCAATATTTTTAAGATCTTTGGTATTGACAAGCATTTAAATGACAGCAATGACACGAACCAGGTGAGGTCATTAAATACTCTTCAGCCAGGATGATCACTCGTTGACAGACAGCCTCATGGACATAAACCAGTGCGTTCATTAGATATTAACTGGAAGGCTTAGACCAGGTGTGATTAGGAAATTAGAATAATAATTGTCTGGCTATTTGAACTTGCACTACAAGCTTAATTTGACATGCAGTTTTCTAACTGGCCTTAAAGGTGCAGTAAGCGATGCTGTGCAAAGATTGATATTTTAACTCAACTGCCAAACAAATACAACCCCCCCCCCCCCCCCCCCCCCCCCCCCCCCCCCCCTTTAGAAGCTCTGCCCCCCAGATTGACAGGCAGATAACTACTGGCCGGCCGGCACATTCACATGCTGCCTCCCCCCTACCATCAACTGTCGCCGCTAGTGGTGTAACGGACCATAATTGATCCGTGGTCCGGAATGCATGTGAACCATGGATCAATTGCAAAGTTTAACCATAATAATAGTGTGAAATAAATGTTAACTCTGTTAACTCTCGCTGTTACTTAAAGTAGGCTAATAAAGCTCTATGGAGGGTTGCAGGCTGTGTTGCCTGGGATACAGACAACACAATTTTCTGTTCACATGAACAGCATGTGTTAAAATCTGGTGCTAATATGGCACCGGTGCCCGGTTGACTTAAACGTGATGTGACGTGGTGCATTCAAAGTTATTGTAAAATAACATTTTCTCATCTGTTTTTGCCATTTAACAGCAATTTACTGGTGAAAGAAGTTGTTAAAAGTTATTATTACATTTTTAATAAATCATTTAAATCCCCCCCATTTGTTGTGCTGATCCAAAAATTGATCCGCTCAGTGACTCAAAAACGTGATTCGATCCGAACCATGAGTTTTGTGATCCGTTGTACCCTTTGTTGCCGCCTGTTGCTGATTGGCTGGAATAGTGTTTTGTGGCTTGTGCACTCCTTTCTGTTTGTTTTCCATTTACACAGACAGGGCTATGTTTTAACACCAGATTTATTTTCAGCACACACAGAAAATAGAGAGCTAGGTGACCGTGAGGAGATATTCGCTGAATTTGACAAAAAAGTATATTGGATTAACATTACTTACTATACCTTTTAATGACTTTAACTCCAGGGGAACTCATGGGAAAAAAACACCTTAGTCATTTTAGAGTAGAAGGGAATGTTATTCTTTTTACAGGGTAATGCTTAATTTAATGAAACAAAAAAGTATTTCTGAGTAAATATGCAAGGTGAAAACCAAGGAGTATTCTGATATAAATATTCAATATATCACAACTATCACAATTTGGTTTGTCTAGTGCTATTGAGATCAAAGAGTCAAAGAAAAAGTTCCTATATCCCCATGCCATCACCCAATACAGTGAAATATTGGAGGCTGTCTAGTGTGCCAAACCTTATTTCTGACCCAAAACCACCCCCACTCAAAGCTCCCGTGCAGCTTACTGTGGGTCCACACTCACAGTGTAATGCCAAAGAGACTGGGCACTGCTCCAACTACCATTACCTGGGCAGGCGAGGAGCCTTGTTGGCCTTATTATGCTACTGTACTGTATGATTTATGACTCTGTCCATGTGCATCTGCTACACTAATAAACATTCGGGCACACACTCATAACTTAACCTACACAGCTTTGAATACAAGCTATATCATACCTTCAGTATCATGAGCATAGCTGCTGAGGTCCACATTAGTTTAGATTACATTGTTTTGCTGATTGCCTTTTCAGGGTGTGCTACTCATCATATAGCACAGCCATTCATTTGTTTAAAGACTAGTGACCTTCAGTTGGCACTTAAGTATGCCTGGAAAAAAAACAAGAAAAAGCAGCTTTTATCTTAGTTTTTTACGACAGTGTTTTATTACAATGGATGGAGTCACTTTCTAAGTTCTGTTTACAGACATGCCATGGCAGATACGTCTGAGTCAGGCAAGAGGCAACAAAAAAAATCATTGCTCTCCCATTGAAACTGCTGTGAATATTTTGTCTGCTATCACTGTTTCAGTTTTTGAGCAAACGTATCAAGGGAACAAAAACAAAAGATATGAGATGTCACATAGTGCAAACCCAGCGCGACAATGGGAATGAGAGAGGCATAGTGTTACCTAAGAGGGAATGTTGACGGCTCAAAGGATGTAAAACAACGTGCATTTGAATACAAGTTTCAAGCATATTTTAAGGGAGCAATGCCGACAGAGAACTAAATTTGTTGATGTTATGTAAAATGTTGATTATACTGAAAGTTGTCATTTCTTTTCCCTAATCAAGTTGATTAAATGCAGAACCTCAATATATCCCCTTAGGTATAGCCTACACGAGGTAGGTCACAGTCAAACTTGACATAATTAAACCAGCAGGATACAACTTCAATCATTAATCAAGATGTTCTGACCACTGGGATTTGTCTCACTTTTAAATGTGTGTTTGCGAAAGCGGTTCATTTACTATGGAAAACTATTTGTATGTTTTGCGGCTGATTCTTGTTTCTGTGGATCTGTCTAGCTTTATTTATTTTTCCTCTCTCTTTCACCTCATTTCCAAATAAACAACGCCGCTCAAAATATTCATACACTGTAATTCCTCAAACACGCTGAGGACATCTGGAGAATAAAGTCTGATTGTTCACTGAATATGTCCCTGTTTGCAGTTTCACGGCTTTTGTCTTTGTTCAAAAAGCAGTTCTAATTAACATGTGTGCAGTAATTCCAGTCTTGTTTATGTTTCAACATAGCTTCCGCAAGCATGTGTCTGTGCACATGTTTTAAGGCAGATAGTTATAGGCTTTTATTGCGAAAATTCATTCAAACTGGACGCAGTGAGCTCTTTGGGCATACACTCACTATTTTAGGAATACTGCGCTTTTAGCTCGATTTCCTGCTGGTTACACTATTTTACCAGTTCATTTATCTTTTCTTCTGCTCCAATTCTCCCTCTTTTATCTTTTCTTTATTAATTATTTAAGAATGCTTTAATGTGACATTTGTGTGGTATTTTTACCCTTTAGAGGACATGTTACATTCCATAACAACATATATTTACTACACAACATGTGGCCTAGCTGCAATAAAAATGACAATACCATTTAACTTAATAATTCATATAGTACTACAAAGGACAAGGGAAAACAATTGCAGTTATGAACATCTTTTCCAAGAGTAAAGTTTCATATTTCCTTTGAGCTGCTGTACAGTATACCAATGAATGGAAATAGACTACATTTGTGGTATCTGGGCCAATATTTTTACATACCAGTTAGATTTTGCTGGTAATAGTGCTCTTAATTTTGATTGTATGGTTGTAACTTAGTCTAGGTTATGTCATTGCCAATGCTGTGATTTGAGCTTCTTTAACATGTTTTTTTTCTAATATTGTTTTACAAGTTACTGGTTTATATTACAAATAAGTATTGGACTAATGCTGCTAGCAAGCATTTACCATATCAGATAGCATGTAGTTTCTCTTTAGCTGCAGTGTTACGTATATATGGGTGTTGACACTTGATGTGAATGTGAAGAGTGTGTGTGTGTGTGTGTGTGTGTGTGTGTGTGTGTGTGTGTGTGTGTGTGTGTGTGTGTGTGTGTGTGTCTGTCTTTGGGGGGAAGGTAAGGTAGACGCCACCTGCAGAACAGTGGAGGGGTGGGGGGGGGGGGGGGGGGGGGGTTGTTTTTAAATTCTGAATCTGCCATGTTCTCTGTCAGGTAAATATAAGAGCCAATGTCTTCCTCTGATGTAGTAGTAGCCTACACTGTAAGTCAGTAGTAGGTTATACTGTACAGTGGAGTTGAATATTATGTGGTTTGGGTCCTTCTGTAAGTAATTTTGGGGTACAATTTGATTTTGAAGAATTCTACAACCAGCAATACCACAGGCCAAGCAATTGGCCTGTTCCAAACAGGCACATTCTCAGCTACTACTAGTGGATTAAAATTGCTGCAAAAATGCGTCCACATGGAGGTCAATTGTCACCTCACGTCTGTCCCATTCTTGTGAACGCGATATCTCAGGAACACTTTGAGGGAATCTCTTCAGATTTGGCACAAACAGTCACTTGGACTCAAGGATGAGCTAATTCGATTTTGGTGGTCAAAGTTAAAGGTCAAGGTCACTGTGCCCTCATGTCTGTTCGTCCCATTCTCATGAATGCAATATCTCCATCGTATTCCCATACTACTGGAACAGAACGGGAGAGTGTGACCATATTTCACATTTGGTCAGATACTGAATTGATGACACTAATCTTGAAACTGTGGTGATTGTACAGATCTCCTGTGTTACCGGGTTGAAAATGTGTGCGAAGCATCCAGGTTTAGCCAGAAAATACACTTAATACCTTTTATTAAAACTTCACTACATATTTCATATCAGTCTGGACAGACATGGATGTAAACTGCAACTTGACTGTTTGGTCCAATCATTAGGCAGTTTTCGGTCTGATTTCCTATTTAGCAATTAACCAAACATTTATTGTTTTGACATTTTGAGTTTAAGAGGCAATTTGAAGAAGGCAATGTTTTTGTGTTCTTTTTGTTCATCTTCCTTTGTGTTAAAGTGCTCAAACGTAGATTTGTGGTTTTTCTGTTTTGTCATTTTGTCTGTTGACCCATAAGGCTTTTTGAAAGTACTTTTCACCATTCTCGTGTTGTGCATTTTCTCAAAAATGTGTCCTTTACTTAACTCCACCTTAGTATTATATGAAACATTCAGTGCAGCATAGTATATGGTGCCCTATAATGTATTGAGGTCTCTTTTCTCTGATGTCCTACTGTTTTTGCGTATAAAAGATTCAGTGCTACCCAGTTTAGCTTACTTTACAATATAAAGACATGGTTAAAGCTCACCCTTGAAATATTTAGTATACACCAGGAGGACTACCAGGTGAATAAATGGATGGATGGATGAAAACATTACATGTCAGAATACATCAATTACTTTTTTATGTTTAGGTTATGGTAAAATTCTAGGAGCAAAAGCCAAAAAGTTGCATTTTAGTATCCCAAAGGAATTTTGGATTGGATTGGACAGGAACCAACTCACGATACAAATGTTAGTATATGTTATATCTAACCCAGCATCTGATATCATAGTGATGGGTTATTGTAAAGTAGAAGTATTCGTCATCAATAAGCCACAAAATAATATAGCACACATGTACAGTCATTTCCCCAGTGTGTACTTCATACCAGCTCTGCCACTATGGTTTAAAAATGTGGAGCAAAGGTTTGTGAAAAATCTGCACATACTGTATCTGTGCTTGGAGCTTTGCCTATATTCACACTTATGCACAGACAGGTGGCCAATTGCTGCTAGTGTAACTTTTTGATCGTTACAAAAATTGAGGATGAAGCGGTCAAGGTGCAGGGAGTATAATTGCTGTATGCAAGCAGTTGTGTAGCAGTGAGAATGCAGAGTCCAGCATTGTATGCAAATATAATGAGTGCCAAATGTCTTCAGGACCTCCTCATGTTAGAGATAGAACATGGACTAATATTATTTGACAACTATGAAACTGCTGTGCCTGCCTTAACTTCTGAAAGGCTCCATCAAGCCGGAATTTAGAATATCCTACACTGATGGGATGGCATGAGAATATAACTGTCTGCCAAGATTTAATGTTGTTAGTCACACATTCACAATTGTAAATGATTGTAAATGAACTGCATGCCCCCTTTTCCCTACTTATTTTTGATGAGTAATGGTTTTAAAGTGACTTTTTTACCACACCCACACAAATTGGCCTTTTCAAAGCTGTTTAAGTTGTCTTCCACTGTGTGACAATAGACGACCAAATTTTAACCCTGAGTCAGGCGCTGTTCATTAAGGTTAATCAATCAGAGAGTGGGTTATGACTAATGCCCCTCATTGGTCAGTGTGTGGGCAGATCTTTGTCAAACTGCATAATTGTCATAGCCAAACAGCCCTCCAACCCTAGAATAGGGCAACCGGAGGCAGTGCAGTGGTATGTTCAAGACTTTGTTGATCTTCCCTCTTAGACAAACTAATTGTCATAAAATATTGGAAAGTCCTGGAAGGCACGTTTGACATAGGATGATGTGACATGTGCCCTGTCCCACTGGTTGATGCCCCAAAGTGGGGTCAAACTAATAACCTCACTCTTTGTGGGGCAAACATAAGGTTGCCTCTGGCTCTGATACACTGTCAAAATCAACATTCACATTGAATTACAGGCTGAAAGCATGACCTCGAATTGAAGAAAAAACTTAACTCTTTCATTAGCCTGCAGGTAAGATCGGTCTAAGTGCTCTGTGCAAACAGCCTATCATGAAACTACAATACATCTTTTTTTTTTCCAAACCATTTGGAAATCTGAAAACCTGTTTAATATAAGGATGAGATAGGCGGTGACACTTTTTAAATCAAATTGCGTCATTTTGTAATCATTTCGTTGTACATTTCAGTTAGCTGCACATGACATTATGAAAAAGCAAAGAATACATTTGACCTTGCACTGTTTTTACTCTATTCAAGGAATTGATTAAAATGTTTTAGGATTTTGACATGCTGCATTGAAAGGCTTCAAAATTCAGTGTCAGCATATATGCTCTGCTGAGTTATCTTTGAACACTACACAACACCAAATCCCCATTTGGCTCTGATCTGTGAACTTCCAGAGGAGAAGAAGTGAAAATAAAAATTCCTGATGTAGATTTGTAAAATATCATTTTAGTCTTGCAGCATGGAATATATTGTATGTGAAGAACATTCATCAATGATTGATCTACAAAGGAAAAAAGTCACTGTGAGGTGTGCTACAGTATATTAAAACATAAATATGTTAGTTGTATAAGGACGCTTTGAATTGTACAGACTTTGATTGTGGCATAATTTACTGTGTAAAAATGTGTGCACTTTTCAGATGCTGGCTAATTTGGGCCTTTAAAGCAAACAACAAACAACAAAGTAATTGATAATGAGGTTCAAACACGACAAAAGTCCCAGAAAAATGTGACGCTCATTGAGGAAACTGACACTATCAGTCACATTTGTGAGCTTCTTGGTGGATGATTTCAGCCATTGCCAATTACTTTGAAAACCTCTCAGTCTTTGTCAACCCGGCATTTGTACCTCTTTCTACTCTGCCTATTCCCAACTCCCAGTGATAATTGCAACCTTACATCCTGTGTGGAATAACAATTGAGTAAAAGATTTTCTCAGAGTCCCTTCATGTTCATTTCTTTGCATCTTTCTATGTTGAGATCCATGGTGTATTGAGCTTTGTTTTGTTCCTTTTTGCCTTCTTAAATCTTTTGTTTAATAATGGAAATAGACTGGAGGCTCTATATCATAGGGTGATACTAGTAAGAGTAAACGTCAAATCTGTATATCTTGCACAAATACGTATAACCAAATAGGCTTTTTTGGTCACTTGATCACAGTTAGTTGAGAGGATCAAAATTAATTTCACCTCTATGATTCCACAACAGAGATAAATCTGGCACAATTAGCATTAAACTGACAGCAGCTAGCCTTGTCTCATCTACGTGCTGTACCTTTATTGAACAGCTGTAGAAATATAATGTGAAAACAGAAGGTGGAAAGGAAGAAGCAAATAAACATTATTTTATATGTTTTACCCCATACTTTACTGTGAAGAATACACATAACTAAATGAACTGCTACTGATTATTGCAACACCAACACAGAGTTAACAATATCTGCTTGTGTTCGCTAATGATGGCATAGGTGGCCTTAGAGACAAACAAAAAAAAATTCAATAATCAGTTTGTCCACATTATGCTATTCCTGCTTTACCACACAGCAGAAAGAAGAGCTGTAAAGAAGTCTATGAAATATAAGCTTGAAGTGATGAATGGAATCAAATGCCAGTACACACACTGAAAATGTATTACCACACAAAGCTGACATAAAACAAGCTAATTAAGGCTATATATTACACATAAGGCTTTCGTCATGGTATCCTTGAGGAAATGTACAGGTACATGAACATTTTTGAAAGCCCGTGTAGGTAATGTCATGAGTTTATAAGGTCATTCACTATTGGGGATTTCGCTTGTTGTAGGTCAGCTCAGTCAGATTGATTTGCTTTTATATTGGACCACTTTCAGACATTTCTTTCTGTTCTCTACGTATATCTTTTTCCCTTTTTTGCATTTCTTTTCTGCATTTCCTCTCCCTCTCTCTCCCTTTTGATCTTGTTTTTTTCTGTAGCCTCAAACTCTCTTCTTTCCCCATCTAGTTTATTTTTTTTACTGCAACATTTTGTATTTACTGCTCTTTCCTGCCAGCTGCAGATGAAAAGTAGGTTATGCTTGGTGCTTGCTCTCTTACCTTACATGTAATTATGCATCATTTGACAGTCTGTCACCCTGCCCCAGGGTTAGACCAGCTGAGGAGAGACCAGACACTGCACCTTTGCTTCGTACTATAACCCAACACTTGCAGAACCCATCATGTATGCCACAGAGCCACATCTAAAGGATTTCCCTCTCAGAGTTGTTGGTGAAGGTTTAGTTTATTCACAGCTTTGATGACACGGAAATGCAACTTTGGTTTGGCGATGAAGCTAAAGAAGCTTTTTATCTAGTTGTTTTTGTTGAACCTTAGGATGGAAAGACTAAACTGGAATTGCTATTAGGTAAATGTTCCCTTGGGAATAGATGGAAACGTTATATGATAAAACACTCTTGGCAGTAAATTGCCAGGCATATGTTGTTGTTCTGCTTCATGTATTGGTGTCTCTGATTCATGGGACGCCGATTCCTATCTCTCCAAAAAAATAAATGGCTTTATTACAGCAGTATTCACATTATTGTCGGAGAAGCCTAGGCTGAAGTTAAGTCCTATTGTGCTCTATACAGTATAATACTCTATCATTTAGGGAGAGTAATACAAATCTATTACTTCCAAGTCAAGCTACCCTGTGTTCAAACTACCTTAATACTGTTCCTCTGTATCAAAATCATGTCAATGTTTTTATGTGCTGTATACCTGCCTTTAAATGAAAACATTTATAATCATTAATGAAGAAAAGGCACATTGTCCTACTTTTTCTGATACGCTCTACTTCCCTAATTAGCGTTAAACCATTTAACTAGTTCACTGGCTGGTTAGCAGGCTCCTGGCATGTTTATGTTTTTATATGGTCAACTGATAATCCTGCCGTTATCAGAAATTCCCTACAGGCAAATGCTATTGTCTTGTACCACTGGGGTACTGTCACAAAATGCACTATAATCACTTTACACATTTTATCAAAGCTTATGACGAAATGTGAATTACAGTTTATCAAAGTTTTACAGTTTGGTCGTCCATTGGTCATGCTTTAGCCCAGCTGGGCCTGCATTACTGTCTTGACCTACTTGTATTTTTGCCCTACAGAACAAGATCATCCTGGACCCTCTGACATTCAGTGAGGCTCGTTTCCGGCCCTCTCTGGAGGAGCGCTTGGAGAGCATCATCAGTGGGGCCGCACTAATGGCTGACTCCTCGTGCACACGTGACGACCGGCGTGAACGCATTGTGGCTGAGTGCAACGCCGTTCGACAGGCCCTGCAAGACTTGTTGAGCGAGTACATGAACAATGTGAGTTCACTCTCTCATGATTTGACACTCATTAGCTAACTTCAACTGTACACATGCTTATTTGTGCACCTCATTTGAACAAACACATGGAAATAGACACACATGCTGATGATCTCCTTTGACTTTTCTACTTAATCCTGACACTTCTCTCTCATTCACTGGTCAAATCTTTTTGTAGGAATGCAGAACTAAATACCTCTCTCCATTTATGATACTTTCACCTGCCATCAAACATCAAGTGTTACACCTAAGGCAAAGCCTTATAATTAGGCTGGCTCAGCTTTACTCAACCAAGATTATGTCTTTTGGTTGGACATAAGGGGCTCTATTGTCATGCACAAACACTAGTGCAAGCCACGTTACATGTTGGAAATTTTCTTACCTTGGATTTCTCTTTGCCCACCTCTTTGGTATTTTCGTTCTTTGAGTGGTGTGACAGGGCCAAAGGTGGGAGGAGAACGCTCATTGTCATTATAATATAGCCATCATAATGGGCATTTGGCTGCATATGCATTGGTAATGTCACATGTTTGTCTTTTGTGACTCTAAACCTCCTTGGCAACACCAGTATTTTCCTTCTTTGAGAAGCCAGTCTGGACCTTTCTTCTCCATTTGGTGAGCCTTTTTGCCTTATGCGCGACTGTGATTGCTACTGCTGTTTAAAGGTTATGAGACTGGCCAAGACGATGATTAATCATCACACATCCAATTTATATTCTTCTTTAACAGACCCTTTTGTGCATAGTGAACTGTGAGCTGTGTCTACACAAGTGAAAATAGTAGATACACTTGGATACACTGTCATTGACCTTGCACACATGACTTAGTTCTTTGTGCTGGACTTTGCGATTGTGCCAGTAAACCATAAAAAGATTTCTGAAACGTTCAATGTCAAATCTATTAAATGTCTGATCTCCTTTTATAATCCTAAAACTAAGTGTTGGACTCATTCCTACAACTTTTGCAGATAAAACTGTTTGCATTGTCATGCATTTTAACTAGAATATAAACGTTACAAAATATAGAATCACATATTCAAGAGTTCACAGCTAACAAACAACACATTCAAGTTAATTAAACACAAATACAGTTACGCATGTGGGACACTTGAAACCAATTACCGGATTAATGACACAAAACATTCATACAGCATAACCTTACTTTCAGACATACATGCAAACCAAACATATCTATCTATCTATCTATCTATCTATCTATCTATCTATCTATCTATCTATCTATCTATCTATCTATCTATCTATCTATCTATCTATCTTTCTTCTATCTATTTGGTGATGATGACATCATTGCTTATTGAACGGGAGCTTGGCAGGCTTATCACATTAATATTTGTGAAAGTAATAGCAGCAGTGGTGGCAACAAAGATTGCAATAATGTATGCTTATTTATTTGGTACATAACAATACTTTAGCCAAAGATAAGTCTGAATGAAATTTAAACTTAGACATCTTTGTTTTGCAAGGCTCTCAAGGAATGGTAAGGTAAAGTTAACATTGAGATATGACAACCTTTCAGGTGCCCTAAACAGAGCTATACGTCACTGAAAAGACAGCACCTATAACTTCTAGAGTGAGGCAATTCCTAGGCCAGCCTGAATTCTTAGATAACCCTTAATGGGCCTCGACTGTTGGTGAGTTATTGCTATTGTTCCCATGTGTTCTACTAAACTGGGACTCAGAGTCTACATTGGTCATTTTAGCCTGAGGTGTTGTAGCCATCTGTGGAGGAAGAAGTTCAGGAGATGTTAATACCTTACTTATGCTGCTGGTGGTAAATGAAGGATTAACAGTCCTTTCATTATTTTCTCTTAATAACCTGTTATCCTCCTGTCCTTTCTTTTTAGGTGTTTAGTTTTAGTTTCGTAAACCATTACGAGGGCCTAAAATGAGAACTTGCAGGATTTTAAAAGTGACACAAATCTCTGAAGTGGGTCATCAGTCAGTGGGTTTACATGCACAGCAGTGACTGGGCTTACCCGGTTAGTGAATAACCGGGTTATGCCAGTTCTCCCTCTATACATGAGCGGGGAAGAATGGGGAGAATGTAGGAATATCTAACTTTGGTACAGTAGGTGGCATTTTTGTAAAAATAGGCTAAAGATTGTGTCATAACCACGCGACTTACTGTCGCATAGTAGAGGAATTACCGTACAGTACAGGAGAAGCTCGCAGACAGTTTCAACTTACATTAGCTGTTTAAGTTGAATTACTAATGTTAACTAGCATTTTAGTTTGCAATAATTAGCCTGTGCCTATGTTATATCCTTACATATACCTACGCTCGCCGTCTCTGCAAGATTCTGAATGATTGAGATTTCTCTTGGCACAGCTACCAGAAGTATGTACCATAACTTTCAGACAGGTTGCTCACGTCACATCTACTTTGCAGTAACGCTAGCCATCACCGGAAAAGTGCTTCTAATATCCTTCACTGGTCTCCGTCCAGAGTAACGGGATTTGTTGGTCCATTTCTTTTACTGCATATGCGCACAACTAGCTTTTTCTTCCGGTTGACATAATTTTGTCAACATTATACCGATCGGCCTCTCAATTAGTAAAATTTAACAACTTAATGTTTCATTCACACACTCTTGTCACAGTGTAGGAACGCACAGTGTTCTCACCAGACTGACAACTAGTTTGTCTAATTATATCAGTAACATTAACCAGTGTCGGGTGGAATTAGCAAGCTAACTTTGTTAGCTAACTAACATTAACGTTAGCCAGCGGCTGCAGCAGGGGCTGCTCGGTCCCACCACTTTTTTGCCGAGACACAGTGTTGACAGCCCCGGAGATGGACAATCTGTTTAGCCATCTCCCGATGTCCGCTGCTGCCTCGGTGGGAGTAAAACAGATGGACCACAGGCTCTTTGCTGCAGATGGCCCGCTGATTCGGGCATCGCTGTTTTGTGGTATGGTGTCATAGCAACAACTGCGACTCACAGCGCTGACGGATTATTTCCGGTTCAAAAAACCAACCCCAGCGGAGTGGGGAGGGGCAGTTGAAGCATGCGCAGATGCTTAAACCGATGGGTATAAGGTGTATACATGCAGGGAAACCCCGGGTTACTGAAGGAGTTCTCTACCTCTGTTAACCGGGTTATTACAACTCTGATTTTAACCGGGGTAAGGTGTTTACATGGCGTTTGAGAAATCAGGGTATTTCCCGAATATAATCGTTTTTTTAAACTGCTTGTAAACACACTGAGTACTGCTGCTGAGTGTTTGTGAAGGACTTCTCCTTAAAGGACAGAGTACTTTAGTAACTCATTCAACACTGTGCAAATCTAGGCCAGTCTGAATGCAGCTCTTGAAAGAGTATTTTTAAATGAAGTTAATATCATAAACAACCTAACACAAACCATAATATTTGACCCTGCATTATTTGAGGTATTTTGACTTTTGCCCGATGACCAAAATGAAATTTCAATGATAATCCTTTGGATCTCCTGCATGTGTTACCTGCTGAAACTGTACACTAACGGTCTATCCAGCATGTATTAAGTGTCATGTGTGGCCATTTAGCAATTGGCAAGCCAGTTGGCTATTGATCCCTGCAGTATCAGTTTTCCTTATGGCAAAAGGCCCTGTGTAATACTCTATAATCGTCAATCTAATTATGTGTATTTGTTGTGGCATCTGGGCTCATAAAGTAGTCTAGAAACAATGGGGGGCTATTAGATAAGGGTTCTTATTAGATTAGAGATTCTCTCTGGTTGTAATAGAATATTAACAGTGCAGCAGCTAGCAGTAGTTCTACACTCTGCATGCATGTGTCTGTGAATGCTGGGGAGAATGACCTTCAATTGTTGTCAAAGCTGTGCTTATTGTTTTTGTTGTTGTTGTTATCCCACTGTGTTACATGCTATGGTTCTAAAATTTAACAATTTTGAAAAAAGGGTGTCACAGTGCTTTTGCTTTTAGAATTATTTGGACGTTAAGAAAATATAAACGGTAATCCCTTTTATTTTCGACAAAAATGTCGTTCATCTCTCTCTTTTTTCTCTCCTTATTTAACCCCTACTGACTTTTCAGTTATTATAATAGTTATTTTGATATTTAATATTATCAGTGGCAGCCCATTAGGATACATATCTAATTAAATTGTTGATTGGTAGGATCATTCTGTAAAATCATTAAAGAAACATAAAAATGATTGTTGATAATTGTTAAAAGAAAAGGCTGCTGCAGGACTGTAATGTGCAAAAACTGTAGGTAAGGCGCTTTCATTCAGAAAAACTGTGCAGCCATCATTTGCTCAGAGTATGATTTTAAAGCTACAGAGATCCTTTCCTTTTACTTACTCTTGAAAAAAAAAGTGTTTATAACACTCAGATGCCCCTTCCCCTTATTAAGGCATGGCAGCTTTTTACAAAAGTAACTGTGCCTTGCTTCATTAGGCCCATGAGTTGTGTTTTAGAGGCTACAGCTGGGAGATTGCTGACAGCCTCAGGCTGTCCTAGCATAGAACAGAAATTAGATCACAGAGACACAAAAAACTAAATGCTTCAACTTCTCAGCTTCTCAGCATCCCCTATGATGGTAAATCAACAAGCAAGAGTGAAAATGGAGGAAATCATTACAAAGCCTGCTCATAAAGTGTACTATTCAATAAATAATAATGTAGATGCTTAAAATACCTTTGCATCTCTAAACAAATTAAGTTTGTTAAGCCTAACAGCTCTCTGAAAACAATCATTTTTTATGTTTTTTACATTTTAGTGTTTATCAATATTAATAAAGTTATGAATATGGTTATTAATAACTTCATCAAATCAACAAACAATCCAAACGGGGCGCCACCCTGAAACTCCAGGAGCCAATATTGAACTGTTAAATAGTCTCATTAGTGGTGTTCACTTTAATATACAGATCTTAACTTGGTTAATCTATCTAATTCCTTAAAGGAACAAAAGGGAAGGGTGAATCCGAGCACTGACCTGTGTTCAACCAGCAATTAATACAATAAGTACACAAATAATCAAAAAACAACTGCTAATTAAAGTATAGTAGAATTTATTAACTTCAAAATTATCAATGGCCAATCAATCCTTTGATCAATTAAAACCAATATACGTTTCTTTTACGTACAACAAAACAAAGCAAACGACAGACATGTAGTGATCATGTCTGTGTGTGTGTGTGTGTGTGTGTGTGTGTGTGTGAGTGAGTGTGTGTGTGTGAAAATAGGAGGGGGGGGTGAAACCCGTGGTTGCTTGGTTACGCCCAGATTAGCTAGCCGTTAGCTCCTTGGAGCTAGGCTGTGTGTTAGCTGCACAAAAGCTATTTAGCCCCCAAGAGGGCGGCAGTGGGCTGCGTTGCAGGCTCCATGTGACTAAGCTAGTCAGTTAGCTCTGTTAGCTCTCAGACTAATGTGTGATTGACACAAAGGCACACACTAAAGCGCAGTTGTTGAGCGGTGCGCGCTCTGCAGCTATGTGACTCTCTGTTGGCCAGCTGTTCAACTTAGCGCGTGTGTGTAGCTATATGTTCATATATATATATATATATATATATGTGTGTGTGTGTGTGTGTGTGTGTGTGTGTGTGTGTGTGTGTGTGTGTGTGTGTGTGAGAGAGAGAGAGAGATTAGAGAAAAAGGAAAGAAAGCGATATATACTTAGATCTTGATTATAACCACTCTGGTGTACAGTACCTAAAACTCCTCAGCAGTGGGAGATGCAGAAAGTAGCATTTACAGTTTTACAAGCTACATATTCAACACAACATATCAACAATGCACCGTGATCAGTGATGAGTACATTCACAGAAATAGATTTGACTCAGCGGTCACAATCAAAGATTAATAAATCAAACGTGCAGCAGTAGCTCTTATTAATCAGATCACATTAATGGTAACACAAAATAGCAGCAATAGCCAGTTACTCATTAATAAAACACACTATCTCTGCCCAGAAAGTTAAGCCTTCTTACTGTGTGTTATCGTTCGTTAGTCTATAGATTCATCCAAGGTGAAACCGAACGGTCCGTGTCTGCTCGTCAGCAGATCACGGAGGAACTTTCCCTCCAAAAAGGGCAGAAGGAGGGTAAGCTATGTCGGCGTTGAGAAGAAAAAAAAGCGAACTCTGCGTGTGGTCTGATTTCCTTGTAGAGAAGCGGTGTTCTCTTCTGCAGTTTTGAAACACGAGGTGCGTGTTTCAGGATCCAAAAGTCCACTTTTATGAAAAAGTGGAAGTTTTTAGCACAAGCGCTTGGGCGCTGACCTGGTACAATCTGAGTTGAGATGGAAAAGCATTCGTTTCTGTGTGTCAACCTGTAGTGACCAAAGTTACAGGGCAAAGACAAGAAGTGTGGGGTGACGTGACGTTTTATAGCTCATGCCACCAATCAAAGTGAAGCTGAAGGTGTGGAAATTCATTGTTGCAGTTCTTAGGCCCTCCACCAGTCTGCTATTTTCTCCTCATGTTTGAAGGTACATTCTCCATTTTGGAAAATTCCTTTGTCTTTGGAGTCTGGAGTTCCAGGCTGGTGACTTCCCTACAGGCCGCTCTCTGGCCTAAGGGGAAGCTTCAGGCCTTTGAAATGTATCTGTCTCACAGACTAGCATCGCCAAAACTGTTAGTTTTCCAACATATATTTCAAATATAATAATAAAATTAATGATCTCTTTGTTTTTACTTGTTTTTGGCAGTAAAAGTTAAATATCCCCATTGACCAAAAAGTAAACATCCATATTGACCGACCACCCTCCTGTATCTGCATGAAATGGTTTGGTCCTGCCTTAGAGCACTCAGTGACGGTGTTTAATTGCAGTAAGTAGATGCACCAGAACTACAGTGACCACAGTGTTGTAACGTGTGTTGTAACGTTAAATTAAAATCTGGTTTTCAAAAAAGGAAAGAGAGAAAAGAGAGAGAGGAAAGACAAAGGAAAGGGTGTAAAACTGTAACCCAGTTTTTCACCAAGAAAGGTGGGTGTACTGTCTGTACTGGATGCTGGACAGTTGGAAACAGTGAGTAGCTTACCGGAGTCTACATGTAAGATACAGACAATATTAACTGTATTGAACTACAAGAAGCAAGACAGTTGCAAGCCTTTAATTCGAGTTATGTAAAGCTTTTGATGGGACAGTTAGGTCCTAGAGATGTGGTAACAACAGCTGCGCAGAGGGGTCCCTATTAGATTTTTTTGTCATAGGGCCCAAAATTCCTGGCGGCACCCCTGTTCACTGTCATATCATGTCAACAGAGATGGCGGTGCGCGATTGTGCAGCAGCTACTAGCTCTCCTGTCGGTGTATATTTATACAAGTACAGCCACACTGAACTAATCAATATAGGACTACGATACAACACAGCCGTTATGAGAGCCTTCCAGGCGGCTCATAACATCCCGGAGGACATAGCCAGACCAGTTTTTTTTTTGCAGGATGGTAGGGGAAGACTCATGAATATTCATTAGGGAACTCATCCCTGATTGGCTAACCCTGACATTCTTACCCTAACCATAACCAATCCCACTCCTCTTACCTAAACATAACTAATCCCACCAGCGCAGGCAACTAGCCATTCAGTCTTTCCCTACCATCCCGCAAAAATAATTTGCAGCCAGACTGGGCGCTTCGATGCTAACGTTAGCACAAGTTTGGCTCACTGCTAACCATAGTGAACAATTTGCAGCGCGATCACCTGAAGGGGATACATATCGTAGCAAGGGACTTTAATAAGGCATCCTTAAAGTACTCCCCAGCTTTTTCCAGCATGTCGATTGTGCTACTAGAGGGAAGAACACACTAGACCATGTAACATACTCTAACATCAAGAAAGTATACAGAACTACACCTCTCCCTCACCTTGGCCAGTCAGATCACATCCAACTACTCCTGATCCCAGCATAAATCCCGGTCAGAAGGACTATACAGCCAAGTAGAAGGACTATCAAAACCTGGCCCTATCCCAGCTCCAGGACTGCTTCCAATAAGGACATGGTTATGTGCAATATGTTACAGAACAGAGCCCTTTGTTTGTTGTTATGATTTCATCTTGCTTGTGTGCTGCACAATTTACATTACAGCAGAGGTGAACAACTGCATGTTTACTTAGAGTTCAATGTTCCTACACTAGTTCAATTAGTATTTTGTATGTCTTTGAATTGTTTTTACTTGAATACTTACATTTTAAAGAAAATACATTTCATTCAACATTGTGCCCATTATTATCATCAGTGATTAAGTAACTCGGACTTTTAAAAACAAATTTTTAAAGGATATCGTCAAAATCGCCCAAAATATTGATATTATTTTTTGTCCATACCACCCACCCCTAATAGGGACACAGACTAAACTGGCAAGTGACTGGTTCAGGTCTGAGCTCAATTAGACATCCTTGTAAAAATGGACAAACAGCCACTGAGGAACCACAATATATTATGGATAAAGAACAAGTCTTGGTCAATGAATTAGATTCCAGTTGTAGAGGATAAATAATGCTGCCCACTCAATGTGAAAGGTATTATTTAAAATGACATCCAGAGATATAATTGCCCCCAGCTAAATGTTACCAGCCACCACTTTGACAAAGGTGTTCCTGGTTGTACAGTGAAAGTCCTTTTGTTCAAAGTTTACTGAAGTAATGTAAACATCCCACTTGCCTTTGTTTCCTTCTCCTTCATTCACACACACACACACACACACACACACACCGTTCCCCCTCCCCACACACATTTTTATAGGAAGCTTGAACCACAGCACAAGGTTAATCAATGTGGTAGCTTGCAATAAATTAGGTTCAAGTGACAGGAGAATGTCCATACCTGTCTTAGCTGCTAGTGATCTGTGATTGGTGACAGCAGGCCCGGCTCCCTGGCTGGTGCTGAATCATCAGGAGCAGCTGATTTAGTTACGGCAGTTACGACAGGGCCAATCTATCAATTGATCTGGGGATTAATGCATTACCAGCTTCGGTCAAGGGAGCCTGGGCAGAATATAGCCATAGCCAAACACTACGGCAGGTGAAAGGGGCAAACTCGGTAGGACTGTGAACAACAGGGAGAAGGATTTAGAGAGTGTAATACCAAACACACTAATCTCACTGTTAGCTGGATGTAGCGCATATAACTAAACATGGGTTGTAAGGTAGAATGATCATTAGGGAGAGACTGAGAGATGACCTTCTTGCTCACACAGCTCCTCTGGGATTTGCCACGTAGAATGCTCAATCAACAATTGATCTGATCACATATTGTGAAATGTTTCAGTTTTGTGTGTGTGCTTGTGCTGTCCACATCAGATCCTGTCTTCTTAACCTGCCATGGTCTTGAAAGTGAAAATGAGAGTGTGAGGACAAATAATAAAAGAGATACATAGTGAGGGTAGACAAAGCTTCTGAGCATTGGCAGGTGAAGGGAAGGGAAGGGAAGGTGTGGGCAGTGATTGATAATGAGCCCCTGGGTTAAAGGCCATTATACATTTATATATAAAATAAGTGCTGTTTAGATGTCTAAGAGCAGTGAAAGCCCATCTAACAGTTGGAGACAGGAAGGTAGCTACTGGAGGAGAGACAATATTTATCAACCCCTTAAGCTTCCTTAATTTTTTGTTTAGGCACGTGTCAAGATCAAATCTGAGTGTATGAACACTTAATGAATGAGGCCCTGTGGCTGTGTGAAACTTCTCTTCAAATTAAACCACATAGAGTCAGCAGTATTCCACACTTTCTCTCCTCATTGTCTAGCAACATCCACACAATGAATTTGTATCTAACTCAACCTGAAGCTGCCAAGGTACCAGCAATAAACACAGAACAAGCTTGCTACATTTTTTGAATCATTCTTTTGTTTACAGTGCAACATGATGTCAGTGTCACCATAATCTGGATTTGAAGACCGCAACTGAACAAAACAAAACAGACCTGATCAATATTTCCTCCGTTCCCTAGCTTCTCTGATGTGCTCCTCTGTCAATCACCCTAAGCTGGCTGAAGGGCACAGGTGTAACAGATGCATGGAGGCTGGATTTACCTTGACAGGGTTTTCTCAGGCTAATTGGCTGTGGGTGGGGTGGGGGGAGGGGGGGATAAAAAAATGATGGCAATGATAGGTTCTGTCACAGGGGACTAGGTACCTACTCCCGCGGGTTCGCCAAACCTTCCAGTCTGGCCCGCAGAATAATAATCAATTCAGAAAATGTGAAGAGGAAAAAATGTGTTCTGGTATTTAGCATTTTGAGCATTCACAGCAGGTAACATTGAACAGGGAGAGCACAAACCCAGCCCCCTGTATTTGCATCTCACATGCCGATTAGTTTCGGTATTGCGGATAAAAGTCACGCTAGAGAACACCCAGGTAAACCAGAGAAAATGCCATGCAGCTTCAAGCATAATTAATTTGGCGCTGATGACAACTAACGCTACACTTGTTACTCTAAGTAGGCTAAAATAAAACCTTTGCTTACTAATACTTACCGGTACTTGTTCTACAGGCATTAACATGTAGGAAGCAATATTTCAACCTGCTCTGTCTGTTCAGTCCACTCTCGTCCAACGCTGTCTTACACAAACTCAGTGGGCTACTCTGCAAATAGCGTTGTTGTTTTTTTTTTACAAATAAGCAGAAACAAAAGCTGACAGTTTGTAGTCTAACTGTTTATTTTAGTTTGCCACAAATCTGGACAAATTCTTATAAACTTAGCTGCTTGCTAAACAAACCTTTTCCGCTGGAGCGGTAAATCCATGGATATATTATAACAATAATGGCCACATGGCTACTTTATATGCACATGAATTACGTCATCGTCATGTTTGGGTTCTTCATTCTTGATGATGATGCCTAAGTTTGTATTCTATTGTAACAGTGATCGTTTCAGTGCAAATGAGGCATACAGGTTTAGCGTTAGGCTACTAAAAGTCGGCAAAACAAATGCTTACTTATCAGTCCATTCTTCAAGCTGTGACAAAGATAGGCTTATTAGGTATAAATAATTATTTATTTTTTTTATTTGAAAGAGTGTCTGCTTAGAAACATTCTGGCCCTTGGAAAAAATTAGTTGATGACCCCTGCCCTAGAGGTTTCTTTATTATTCTTAGAGAACCACATTATTTCCTTGATACTGCCATGCAAATGTTGCCAAATTATAGTAATTGGGTTTTAATGCCAGAGTTAATCAAAATCTTCTTTGAATGATTAGTAAGCAAATTTGCAGTACTTCCTCTCACTTTTTAGTTATTCTCTTTGTTTATTCGTCTCTTTTTTCCAACTGTCCTCACATCATGGTCCCTCCAGACTCAGCACTCATACCCCGTTAAGTGTCCCATGCCCAGCAATAAATCATTGGTTCCCCACGGCGTCCCATGCCCTCCCTCCCATCTGTCAACACCTAATGCGCCACACGACAAGCTGCGATCCACTGCGCAACAGCAAACCACTCACATTGAACAATGTAGCTTTCTTAGCCTTTGAAGTCTGGCTAAAAGACATAGCCCTGAAGGGGATTGACAAGAAGGCCCAGGTGAAAACTGTAAGTCTATTCAAGTCTATTTAAGGCTCTCTGGAGACTCAAAGTACTCCTTTATTCCCACCACTTAAGTCTGAGAGCGAGTTGGAGACAACTGAAGCAACTGACCCACAGTGAATGTCCTCTACTGGGATGGCAAGGCCACCTGCCTGTAAATGGACCAAAGCTCAAAAAGTCTCCCTGCTGGGAAACATTCATCAAACAACCCATAAGGTTTAAGAACGATCTCTTTTCTTCTGTAACTTCACTGAGCGGCAGTCCCATTCATGTATGGGGGATTGCATTCGTTTAAAGTTTTATTTCAATCCCTCTGAACAAAATACATGTAGTAATTGTACCAACCATGCAACAACCCTGCAACCTTCAGCTCACATGTATCACTCAGTTGAATTTACTCCTATCTGATGCAGTTTCAACAAAAAGTGAGCATTAGCTTCGCAGATAGCAGTTATTGAACATGTGTTATGTTAAATTGCATTGCATTTTATCTACCAAAGACAAATCATTTTGTCCAAGCCATGAGCGGCCTCTGTACAATTCTGTCCAAAGTAAACACAAATTTTTGGTTCCAGTCCACTCAAATAAATAATTTATTCAAGCATATTCTTGACGATAAATATCCATGTTGCTGTCATACAGTCAGATCTTTGAAAATGAGAACAAATGTTTAGAATTCTTACTAAGTCAAGTCAGGGAAAGTTTATTTCTTTAACACCTTACAATAAGACGATTCAAAGTGCTTTACATAAGGCATACACCTGTAATTAAGGTCCAGGGCATGTTTCTAAAGGATTTTTACATTGCCAACTCAGTAGTGTTATGCTGCTCGTTCTAATTCTTCAAATGTTGCTCCCACTGTTACGTTTAGGGAAAAGGCGGACCCAAAAATGCAGCGACAACAGGGCAGTGGTGAGCTTAAGGATTTAATAAATTAAAAAGGGATACAACAAAAGGAGTCCTGAAGAAAGCAGGCAAAAATGGTACCAAATACCGTTGAGGAATGAAAAGACTAGGCATCTAAAAATAAACTGGCACACCGAGACAATTGGGGTAGACATACACACACACACAATGATCTGACAACAGACAAAGACAACACAGAGACTAAATACACAAGGTAACGAGGGTGAAACAAGGGACAGGTGACACGAGGGCTCAGGAACAGGTGAAACACATCAGGGTGGGGCAGACAATCAAAAAGGCGGGGAAACTAAACCTGTTTGAGTCGTGATTCACTCAGATCTTTAACCTGACTCTTTAAATTAACTCACGAGTTGCGAGTCTCTAGTATCATTAACTCGGATCAGTTAAGTCCTACTACAATTAAATCTAAAATGATAACAGCGCCACACACAAACCTCTTGCAACATTAGCTACTACTAGTCCTAGCCATCTTAGCTGCCAACAGCTTTATGACTTACAATTTCGTAGGCAACAACAACTCCACAAGTCAACTCAAGTAACTGAGTGAGCAGAGAGACAGGCTGAGACACAACTTTCCGACCTGCAGACTCAGAGCCAGAAACATTGTAAGCTCACAGACCACTCGATAACCCACCAGCCCTCGATGACCTACGGGTCCTCGATGACTCTGCGAGCTCGAATCAGCCGCCTACGTTGTCATGAGTGGATCTGTAGCAGACGAGCGAGTGAACTTCACTCAAGCTCAGGGTAAAGCAAATCAACAACAAAAGCCATTCTTTCACTTCTGAAATAACATACAATGTTCTGCACGTAACCTAGCTAGGTGTACTGTAGGTTTAGTGCATACATGTAGTATGTTAAAATGCAATTAGGTTGAGCAGACAGTCCGAAACATTGCAAGCTCGCCTCGGTTCACCTATAGATCAATACTGACTCAAGTGACTCAGAATATCCTGAATCCTTAAAAGGTATCGAGTTTGCCAGGCCTAGGGAAACACAAGGCTAGGAAGTAAAACAAGACATGACATGGGAGAAAACAGACTACAAAATAAAACAGGAAACTGAAGCATAAAACATACAAAAGGATGAAAACATGGTAAAATGCAACAGAGAACACAAGAGACAGTAAATAACAAGGAAATGGGGAATAAATTAACACAATAAAACAGGAAAAACTATAACAGAAAATCGCAACCATGACCTACTCCACTAAATCCCAGAGATGCTCTTTTCGGTTGAGCTTCAGAGACAGTGCTACTATTACCCATGAAAGTGTCAGTAACAGTACTTAGATACACTGCCCACTGCGATTGGTATATGTTTGCCAAAAATAAAAAAGACTTTTAAAAAAAGACCACATAATGGGTGAGACAGGTTCAGAATGACAAGGATGAAGAGAGAGAAAAAGAAAGTCCATGGCCATGTTTATGGTTTAAATACTTCGGAGACAAATTACACAAAGGTCACTCTTAACAACCAAGACTGTGACAAGTGGTTGGGGATTTGCCTGAAGTTCAGGACATCTAGTTAACCTTTTTTTGATGTGTCCATAGTAGCCCATCAGCTTAATAGTTTGACAGGCTGCATACAGAAACTACACATCAATGTTGCACTGTGTGGCATTTCTTTTAGCTTGAATGAGCCTTGTTAATGTGCCTCTGACCTCTGTCGTTTACTTATTTTCACGCACAAACCGGCCAAAGACTGCCAAAGGAGCAAATTTATTTTCAATTTGTTTTCATAACATTTAGCCCTCATATATCTAAGTTGCATCAGGATACGTGCGCAGTGCTGTGCCATGAACTACCACAATCAAAGCCTGGGATGCAAGCAAGGCGCAAGTGTTTTTTTAATATAACAGGAATGGGAGGGTAAAACATGGTACTCACATTACTGATTGAGGTTTGAGCTTGCCCAAACTGCAACATGCACCTGTTGCCTGTTACTTGTAATTTAACTAAGTATCTGTGGTTACATCTTCATGCATCTTTAACATTCTTCCCTTACAATATTGAAGTCTGATTCTCTGACAAAAAAGGATAGGATATTTTGTTGAGACTAATTATTATCACATAATAAGTTACTAAACTATTTGAGGGTGGACTATCCTTTAATGGCTTCACAATAAAAGCCTTCCAGCATTTCACCAATGAAAAACTTTCAATGTCAAGTAGCGTCACATTTTTTTCACTTTGCATGAGTGCTTAACAGCAGCTGACATCATCAATAGCACTGCAAGATGTTGCCTAAATGTTGATGGAGATTAGTGGGTACTTGGTCGTTATAACCGGGTAGTCCGCCCACTAATCTCTGTAGGAGGAAAAACACTGAATAGCATTGCTAATGATATCAATAAAGCCTTGTTGTTTTTTTTTTACTACAGCTGGAACGTCTGCAGTTAGCACAGCTCTCTCTGATTTTGATTCTCTGAGTTCTGGTAAGACTGATGCTGAGACAGAAACCGTGGCTTAAAGTCCTACTAAACTGGCACTTTAACTTACCAGAGGGGCACTTAGCACTTAGCCAACCAGAAGGGTACTTAGACATTCAAGAGGTACACTAAGGGTGCACCTGGGCCATCCAAATGGACATTTGAATGATGCTTAGGCTGACCATAGAGGCACGGGTGCTGACCACAAATGCACTTGAGAAGCACTTGGGCCAACCAGACAAGCTATTGAAGGAAACCTAGATTTAACAGAAGAGCAACCAGCGGGGCACTCAGGAGACCCTTTGCCTGAGCAGAGAGGCGGGTAAGGGCCAACCAGACAAGCATTTGAAGGCACTCAGACTGACTAGACAGGTACTTGGGCTGTGTGGTTCCCCTTAAATTGGTTTCTTTGGTGTGTCTTTGGTGTTTTTGTTTCACCAACAAATGAAGAATGTATGTTCTTATTAGGACACAGGCATAGTGCAAACATTGCAGGGGTGTCTCACCCCTCCTGCCCACCCCTGTGCACAACACTGGACAGATGCACTGGTGAGTATTTTTCATGGACGACAGACCTACTGTTTAACTCGCTCACCAGCTGTATTGGATAAAGTTTGTATAAAGAGCAATTGATTCTGGCATGATTTTGCAGCTTTTGTCAAAATCTTGCCAAATGGAAATCCCAAAGTTATGATAATCAAAATCTGCAAGAAAAATCCCATTGACCTCAAGGTCATTTGGACTTAACCATTAAGTCTAATAATGTCCAGGTTACATCAATTATTGTTTGGATGCTTACACTGTATTATATAGTTTATTATATTCCCTAAAGACTATGAAGTGATCTGTGTAACACCTCCTCATGCATCTGATAACAACAAGCCCCAAGAAAAGCTCTTGTTTTGTCTGCGTGCTTACCAATTGTGCAAGTGGTAGCAATATTATCATCTAGAAAATGCTGTCTGCCATACTCTCCATTCCAATTATGCTTTTCTGTAGCTGGGGAAGAAAGAGAATCCTCTGTAGGTGGAAGCAAGCAACTATCACATGGCTGTCTGAACGCCCTCATGTCACCATCTCCTATTAAGGTGATATAATATTAAGGATAAATTAGACTTTAATTCGTTTTTTAGGCTAAGTCATATTAGGAGATGAGATTATCCAGGAACATATTAATGTTATAAAAAGCTTTCAGATCTGGCAGCTCTATTGCATTAGAAAGCTGTCTGCCCTTCTCCTCTTTCCCTCCAATGCCAATCCCCCTCAATGGCTTGCTGCTTTGAGCAGCGCTAACATGATTGACATTGATAGCTGGATCAAACTATAGAATCAACCCTAATATCATTAAGTGAGCAGACATGGAAGCAAAGACCTGCGCTCTAACTGTATTAGCTGATACATATGTTAGGGTTATGGATGCATGAGGCTAAATGCATTGGGAAATCAAGCATGTAAGCCACAATTTGCTTGTCTATGTGTGACCTTTTGTGCATTTGAATGTGCAGCTGTGTATGTGTGCAAATGCACCTGTATGTACACATGTGGGCTTATGTAGAATTACTCTTGTTGGTGTTTGCCTGCTTTTTCAACTAACTGGCATTATTGTCAGAACTGGTTTCCTGTTGCAGAACAGACACTTCATCATTTTACATAAATAAGATGAGGCCTGCACATGTCCCTCTATCTGTTAACAGCTGTTTCCGAGGAAAGCGGGATTAGTTATACATGATATCCTTGTTGTAGTTGTTTATTTTGAACATGTAAAAAAAACAAAAAAGATGTAGAAATACATATATATATACCATTAAAATGACATAAATAAGGACATGTACAGTACTTCTCAGCACAGTCTACCAAAGTTATTATAAGTAATTCAAATAAGAAATTCCCATGTTCAAAAAGGAGTAGGAAGACGTTCATAAACAAACTTTTCTAGTCCTACCCCCTCTATTTATATCCTTTAGTTAAATACAAAACAATTCAACACAATTCTTCTTTACATACACGTACACCGTATAACTACCTACCTACAGCTGACATATACCCATGCAAACACAGACACAGATGCATACATACATGCATACACACATTTACATATATATTATATATTTTATATATTTTTTTTCTTCTTCTTTCTTTTCCATCTATCTTCTTCCTTTCCGTCTATCTATAGTAAATCAAATAACACATCCATACTAGACTTAGTATATACTGTAGGTCCAGGAACCATACAGGTTGTGATGCAGTGATATTGAGCATTTGTTCTTATACGTTTCTTTTGAAATACAAACGTTGCTTTTAAGTTATGCTTGCTCTCTCTCATTTGAAACAACCCTTGGATACTATTCGATAGCTGTTGATTATTTACTTTGTAGATAATTTGTGCAGTTTTAAAGTCAACAATATCTCAGAATTTTAGTGCTTTTATTTTGATAAAAAAGTGGATTAGTTGATGCTCTATAAGTGGTTTTATTTACATTTCTTAAGGCTCTCTTTTGAAGAATAAAAATAGGTTCAATGTTTATTTTGTGTTTCCCCACACTTCCAAACAGTAAGTAATATATGACAGCATGAAGGAACAATACAATGTATACAATGAGTGTTGATTTAATAGGCAATTGGTTTTATACAGTATAGCAATTGATTTTGATATTTTAGCCTTAATATAGTGTATATGTGTCTTCCAACATAATTTTTCATCAATATTCTCATGTAGCAGTGAGCAGTAATGCTTCTATTCCAATAAATTGACACTATTCCAATAACAAGGATGCTATTCCCTCTAATACTGCCAAATGCTTTGGTATAAGGGAGCACAATTGATGAAATAGCTTCTAGTCATCCTCCACTTACCAGCTCACACATCCTTCTGTTTGTTCCAAATTCCAAAGAGCGTCATTTTGATACTGTTGGTTTTATTTTCTTCAAGTTGGACATACTTAGTCTGTATCAAATAAAACTACAAAATGTGGAATGTGTAAAATTTCTACTTTAACTTTTAACAAGTTTACGAGTCTTTGTGAAGTAGTGACTTCATTGTTTCATAACTACATAGTCTCTGCGCTTCACACACAATAATCTCGTTTACAAAGGATGCTCATCTATTTCACTTTTAAACCATGTTTAAAAAAATGAATTCCCACAAGGTTTATGATTGAGCTGAACATTTTTTTTCTATGTAAGTAACAGCTTTATTTCCCAGTGACGACATCCCACAGATCATCACATTGCTTCTGCTTTGTGGTATTCTGATCAAATATGTTTTCTCTTTACCGCTCTGTCTGGACTGACATCTTACAACACTCACCACATTTTGAACACATTATTGATTATTAAAATTGTTTTCCTAATGGGTTCTTTCCTCTTCACACTACACCAGTAGATCGAAGTTACAGCAAAATTATAAATGTATGTTTTTATCAGACATGCTGTCATTGTGGAGCTACCCTCTTTAGATATGCAATTATTGTTCTAAAATGTATGGTTTGGGGAATTTTAAATTGTAAAGTAAAACTATAAAAGGGCAGCTTTCCAGCTTCATTTTTCAGTGTTTTGTTTCCTTTTTCTTTATTCCCAACCTCCACTCCTGTAAGGTAAATACAGGTTGTAAAGTACTCTGAAGTTTTACTAACTTCTTGCACTTTGTGGATTTTCTGACCCTGAATTTTAAAAAGTTAATTTGCAGGGACTTAATAAGAGTCTCTCTCTCTCTCTCTCTCTCTCTCTCTCTCTCTCTCTCTCTCTCTCTCTCTCTCTCTCTCTCTCTCTCTCTCTCTCTCTCTCGTTAGACATATATATAAAAACATTCAAACAGTTTTTTTATTTGTCAAATTAAGCAAAAGTTCTCACATGCAAAATGTGATGATATTTACATGCATGAGGGTGACAAAATATTGGAAACACCTCAATATATTGCAGTTAAATATGACACCACCACTAGGCCTGTCACCGTAGTCAATAAATCAATTAATCGCACGATAAAAAAAATGAGCTTGATAATTTTTCCAGCCGCGATAATTTCCATTTGCGTGCTTGTTTTCCTTGTTTTCCTTCTCTCTCTCTCTCGCTCTCTCTCTCTCTGAATGTTTGCTCTCACAAGGAGCAGCGTTAGCAAGTAGTGTTAGCTGCTAGCACCCAATCATAACTGTGTGGACCACAACAACAGCGATCAATTACACTGGTCTTAACTGGGTTATTTGTAACCCACTTAAAGAACTGTGGAAGGTTAGCGATGAATGAATTAGAGAAGAGCAAAACAAGAGAAAGCATGGGATGCAGTAGATTATAGGTAAAGGAGGATGATACATAAGCATGGATGCAAAATGAAAAGTATATGGTAAAATAAATGATCTGTGAGTAAGGTCAAAATACAAAAGCAGCGAAAGGAATGCATGCATTAAGTGGAAATGAGTGGGGGATGTGGCACTACACTTCAAACTTTAATTGTGAAGAAATCTTGCTGAAAATTGCAGATCATTTTTGCAATTAGTATGATTAAGAAAATGAGAAGAAAAAAACTTTGGAGCCGGCTGAAGACTTCTTTAGAGTTGTTTTACATTCTAATGTTACCACTTGCACTGAGCTGTCTTACAAGTTCCTCAAAACATTTCTTTTTTCACATTTTTTTCTAACGATCATTTTCATTCATTCATTCATTTTCTAATGATTGGGTCTTTGATGTAATTAGAAGACATAAATAAATGTTCTTTTAATTAGTTTTTATTTTTGATTACTAATAGATTTAAAGTTATCGAGTGACTTCATTATGTTCATCCAGAAACAAACAGGAGCATGTAGCATATTGATTATTTGCCTCCCTCTCCTTTTTATTATATTGTAACTTTGCAGCATATTCAAATTTCATTACCCCCTCTGGATCCATACAACAGTGCAAACTCATCTTGGTGTCACTAATAAAGTGATTACTTAGATGGAGAAAAGGTCTGAAATGCCTTTTCATGGCTTCTAGCTGATAATTCCCTGAAGTATTTGGAAAATATGAGTGATAATGTCAGGTAAGAATGAGAGGGGGTGGGGGCCTTGCCGTTTGAGCAGGCTTTATAGCTCACTGACCTTTTAAAGAAATTGATTGTTGTTCTGTTAAAGCATGTACTCTATACACCCAGTTCTTGCCTGTTCTTTTATAATACATTATTGATTTGTTTTAGCTTTATTACTCTATTTAAAGGCCAAAAAATAACTTGCATTTCTATCTCTATGACAGGATGGGTGTGAGTTATTTTCTGTTGTATTGAGCCTTTATGATTTACTATGCATTCTGAAGTTCCTTTAGAACAGAACTTGACCAGAATCAACACTGATTGATTTGACTTTGATTCTTGCTGCCGCGGAATTAGGATGCTCTGAAATGTGCCTTTAGTCGATTTTGAACGACTTGATTTTCTTCCTGGCTTCTTAACTTTGTCATTATTTATTTATTTATTTGTATTTGTTTTTTTAACAGGTTTATCGTTTAATCATTCTTTATTCTCTAACACCAGCACCAACTTAAGGGGTATAACCTCCAGACCCGACGCACAAGAGGGTCTGTATCCTTTTGTAGAGCTGGGCAATATATTGATATTATATCGATATCGTGATACGAGACTAGGTATCATCTTAGATTTTGGATATCGTAATATTGTAATATGGCATAAGTGTTGTCTTTTCCTGATTTTAAAGGCTGCATTACAGGAAAGTGATGTCATGTCAGAACTCACCAGACTGTTGTAACTGTTCTATTATTTGCCTTTACCCACTTATTCATTATATCCACATTACTGATGATTATTTATCAAAAATCTCATTGTGTACATATTTTGTGAAAGCACCAATAGTCAAACCTACAATATCGTTGCGGTATCGATATCGAGGTATTTGGTCAAAAATATCAGGATATTTGTTTTTCTCCATATCGCCCAGCCCTATCCTTTTGTTTGAAAACCCTTGGCGCTCAGCAATGCAATAGTACCAAGCCAAAAACTTTACTCTCATTGAAAACAACTACAAAACACCGGCACAGGCTGCTAAGAAGTGCTCTGTCTGACAGGGGCCTTGAGCTACAGTTGTATAGTATGTAACAGGTTTGTCACCCTGTACAAGTTGAGATCTAATGCATGTGGAATTTTACATTCTTAAGCACATAAAGCATACTTTTTTATGCCAACATAAATATTAGCACATGCTTCACTGCAACATGCAGGTATATAACTGATCTTGCATGTCGTTTGTTTATGAGTTGCATGTAATTGAGCTAGGTGCTCGATGAGGTGTTGGTAGTTTGTAAAAAAAAAAAAAAAAAAAAAAAAGTGTCCTTGGCGAAAATAGACATCCACATATCAGGGGCCTCATTTTTCAAAACATACAAGTTCTAAATGTGTGTGTAAGACCCGCGTGTATGCACAAGAAAGTTGGTATTAATCAAACATAACAGATGCACACCTGAATGCAATGAACAATGATACATTTGACCTGTTCTACAGCCATCTGCTTGTGCAGAAACAGGCTAATTTGCATAAGGAAACAGCCTCAATTTGCCTACATGGTAAACAACATTCTTTAAAAACCTACCTAGTAGCCTGAATGTAGGACAACTTCTGAAAAATTTTTAGCAACTGAGACAGAAAAGGAAGGCAGACTTAAAAAAATAATAAGGTTTAGGCACTGCTAAATCTGGTTCACATAAACAAAATGTATATACTGTAAAAAAGATACAAACAAGAGCAGGTGAAAACCACTGTCAACAAAGTGGAATTAAATATATGCACATTTTGGCAAACAAGAGGAAATTGATAAATTTGATTTAATATGTCAAAATGAGTGCTTATGCACAAAACTGTGTCCATCAGCTGAAATAAGGCCTCAGGTCTGCTACCAGTTAGCACAAACTAAATGCCTGGTGTAAATGCACACGATTACAGTATAATGCTAAATATTCAGAGTAAACAGCGTGACCATATGTTGCCAAACCAATACAAAGTTACCCTTTGGATCTTCTTAAGCCACTTCAAAATGCCCATGGTACATGGTGCTGGAATTAAGTTTTCATTATACACATTGCATTTGCAGTTCTCAGCGATGCATGATGTATTTTATCAGAAGGCATTGGCTTTGACTGTGGTCTAGCTTAATGGGAGGTCTAATAAATCGTTCAAAGAGGTAATGTTCTGTTCTCCCTCCATCTGTCATAGCTTTAAAGTGTAGGAATATTGCAGTGACTAAGTCTATTCTGGAAAATTACACAGGCCAGGACTTGGACTGAAGCTTCAATGGCAGGAAATCAAATGTCAACCAAGTATTATATATATATATATATATATATATATATATATATATATATATATATATATATATATATATATATATATATATATATACAGTATCTCACAAAAGTGAGTACACCCCTCACATTTTAGTAAATATTTCATTATATCTTTTAATGGGACAACACTGAAGAAATTACACTTTGCTACAATGTAAAGTATTAAGTGTACAGCTTGTATAACAGTGTAAATGTGCTGTCCCCTCAAAATAACTCAACACAGCCATTAATGTCTAAACCGCTGGCAACAAAAGTGAGTACACCCCTATGTTAAATTCCCATAGAGGCAGGCAGATTTTTATTTTTAAAGGCCAGTTATTTCATGGATCCAGGATACTATGCATCCTGATAAAGTTCCCTTGGCCTTTGGAATTAAAATAGCCCCACATCATCACATACCCTTCACCATACCTAGAGACTGGCATGGTTTTATGTCGGTTAGCCTGATAGTTGGTTTGATTTGCATTGAGAGATGATTTTATGGAACGTACCCCATGCCAATCTCTCTCTCTCTCTCTCTCTCTCTCTCTCTCTCTCTCTCTCTATCTCTCTCTCTCTCTCTCTCTCTCTCTCTCTCTCTCTCTCTATATATATATATATATATATATATATATATATATATATATATATATAACACTCAAAAACAGCCTTGTGCCTCTGTTACACATAGAAAACTGTGTTGGCCTCCCAGTGACCCATGCTGGCGCATGGCCCAACCAAGTTACAGGCCCCTGCTCAACAGCCAGGATACAATTTGGCACTGTGTTTTTGCACTTATTGGCCTGATTGGGTCTGATATGCCCACTTTGTAAAGCCATAACTGCTTCACCTTGTGTCTAGATTTAATTAAATTTAATGTCTCTGGGCAAATTGTGGGGGATGTGTTATTCGTTTTTCAAAACTTTGTGAGGTCCAACGTAGCTTTTACGATTCTTTTTTTCCCCCCCTACTTTTTCTTTTTCTCTCCACCTGATGCTGTTTTTCAAGTGCATTCCTATCCTCAGAGAATACTGAAATGGTGATGACCTAATTTGCATGGGAGGATTTGTAAAATGGGGCCAGAAATAGAGCCTTCTGCCTATGTTAATCTTTTAGTTCGTGGTAATGCCGCCCTTAGTCGATTTTGACCTGTGGTTGTACCTTATTATTTTTCCTCTTTTCTCATCTTTTGACTCATAAACCTACACAAACACACACAAGCCTGGCAAAGAGAGAAAACGAGAAAATTAAATGTGCTAAAGTAAACTCACAATAAACACTACAGGGCCTTGTGGTGTTAGTGGGTGTTCCTGAACCAATTACTGCTCACAATTAGGACAATAAAATGTCTTGTTTAGAATATGATCATGTCTTGATATAAAATAAGTACTGTATAACTGCAGCTCCAGCTTGGATTAAGACAGCTGAGAGAGTAGGGAAAAAAGGCCAACAAGTGTTTATTATGCAGCTATAACACTGCTGACCATTTATGAGACCGTTTGCAGATATTCAGCCCAGCATAATCATTTGGGTACAATCTCATTTTTCTGAACCACTCTTTCTGAACTCTGGGAGATGGATAGACAGAGAGAAGGATAGACAAATATAGAGCAGAGGCAACTTTGATTGTTGACCACAAACTGTATTATTTAAATATCTTTAACGTTTTTCATTAATATATTATTTTATTCTTACTTGCATAGTTATGCATGTAGTTATACTGTATTTGGAGCTATAACTAACTACTCACTCACACACGCATACACGCGCGCGCGCGCGCGCACACACACACACACACACACACACACACACACACACACACACACACACAAAGACCAAGGCAAAGCACATGGGGAGACTATTAAGACGCGTTTATTTAGATATTCACTCTGCCCACCTACATCTTTCTTTTCATCTCTCCTACTTTCCTGAACAACCTCTAACCCCTCCCCTTTGTGCTTCGCCATTACACATAAGCAAGTGTAATCATGTGTGATCAACATAAATGGAGCATGTGAACATTCACACCGCTAAATATGTGGAAATCAGCTTAAGGATGTGTGTTGTGTGCAGTGAAACTGGAGCTGTCAGATAGTTTAACCTTACAAGTGCCTTAGCTGGCAGCTCAGTGAAACTCAAGAAACAGTCTGAGGCACAGCTCAGAACGGCAGTGAGCTCGGCCCTAAGTAGGACAAGATAACTCTCCAGGCTGGTTTTGAAATGGAAACAGTCCCTCCAGGAATTTTCAAATTTGCAACCATAAGATTTTTATAATCCACACTTAATGTCAAATATTGCAGGAATTTGCAGTTTTTATCAATCAACACAGTTTCTGCTTAGGGTGTAACATTATTCAGTAACAATCTCACAAACATGCAATTTCAACACAATCGATATGTTTAGAGATCAGTCATTGAATGTGAAATCATATCCAATGTTTATCCCCATATATTTGCCTCGGGAACATTTTCTTATCAACCAAAAATGCTGATTACTTAAGTTTCTTCTATAAATATTTATCAGTTACTTTTGGAAATCCACATGAACAACGCTTCACATCGGCATAAATGTCACTTTTAAAGCGTTATTTTTATACAAGCAATGTAGCATTTAAAGCTATTTTTCTTAAACGGAGTCCGGCACAGTGCTAACTAACCACAGACAGTTGTCCTATTCAGTGACTCAAAGCAGTGCGTCGCTGCTGTTCATGGCGTTGCACAGCTGCATAATTACAGTTTAATTGCTTAAGCACAATTTTGAAAACAGAGACCTTTTTTTCAAAACACTACACACAATTAGCACAACCACACACCCAATTAGCAGAACACCTCAGTCCCTTTGCAAAATGAAACGGTCTTACAAAAACTATACACTAATTTATAAGATAAAAAACATTTTGTTACCATACGAAATACATAAGTTTCATTTGACTTAATTATGTTTGAACCAGTTACACACTGCTGTTGCTAACCTAAAACACTTTTAGCAATTCTACTTCTCAGTGATTAGAGTACTGTAAATGAACTACGCAGAGAAAGTGCAAATATACAATAAGTTCAAACACTACACAAGACCAATGCTGCAGACTGAGGAAAATATAATTTATTTCTCTCCATATACCCAAATCAGTCAACATGGAGAATCAACAACAAAACATGTCCCAGTTTTCATGCTACTATAGTAGTGTGCATAACAGTGTTAGCTCAGCAAACAGACAAACATAAAATATGGTATCCAGTACAGTTTACAATCACAGACAAAACAGACAAAAAAACATCTGAAAAAGTACAGAAAATACTAGACATTATCTCTTCGCCTAGCTGGATCTGGCCAGATAATTTCATCAACATCACAGGCGATATCCTCATTGGCAAGACAGCGTGTGAAGAACAGTCTTGAATTTCGAATCCATCCTTGCACAGCTGCGGCGTCGACTTGGTCACAGGCGTCCTCCATGGCCTGAATGAGGGGTACCTGAGCCTGGGGCCGGAGATCGTAACCCTCCACTGCCATGCAGAGAAAAACTCTTCGATTAGGTTTAGAAACGGAGAGTATGGTGGAAAGTATAGTAAAACTATACTGTAAACTATGGATGGTGTTGAAAACAGTTCTGGACAAGAGCAGAGCGGTGGAATGACACATTTTCCCAGATGACAATGTATTGCATCTGGTGCATTTGGTTAACTGCTGTGACGATGTTGTGCAATCGGTCCAAAAATGCGACAATGTGAGCTGTGTTGTAAGGGCCCATATTGGCATGATGGAGGAGGACCCCATCCTGTGTGATGGCAGCACAAAGGGTGATGTTACCCCCACATTACCCTGGGACATTGATTATAGCCCTGTGGCCAATGAAATTTCTGCCTCTCCTTCTTGCTTTTGTGAGGTTGAACCCTGCCTCATCTATGTATATGTATTCATGCAGGATTTCTTCAGCATCCATCTGTAAAACTCTGAAATACAGTGAAAGAAAATATTGTGTAGTTCAGGATGGATCTATACAGTTAATGTACAGTACATGTAAAAAGGTAATGTGTGCAGTATGCAACATCACAGTACTAAAGTGAACAATACATACCTCCACATACTCATGCCGCAGCCGTTTGACCCTCTCTGAATTCTGCTCAAACGGCACTCGATAAATTTGTTTAATTTGAACCTGATGTCTTTTCAGGATGCGTGCCAGTGTTGACAGAGAGACCTGATGGACATTATTGAAAATGGCATGGTCACCGATAATGTTGACTTGGATTTCTCTGAGCCTGATAGCATTATTGGCCAAAACCATGTTTATGATCTCTCTCTCTCTCTCTCTTGTTCTTGCGTGAATATGGGCCCCCTTCCTCCTTGCCGTTCTCAACCCTATGTAGAAAATAATACATGTAACCTACTGTAAAATGTCACAGAAAGGGGTATCAAAAGTGCTGATATGGTGCATACAATAAGCAGCTGATTAATGTAACTGTAGACAGATTTTCTTTTACCTGTTTCCTTGTCAAAATGTCCTTATGACAGATGCCACTGTATATCTGCTAAGATTTGGCTGAACTCTTAGTCCAGCCTCCCTCAGTGTCAATCCGTGGTTCACAACATGGTCCACTAGTGTTGCGTGAATTTCATTTGATAAATTTGGTCCTCTTCTTCTTTGAGCACATTCTCCGGCTTCAGGTCTTTCTCTCCCTCTTCCTCGGCCTCTACCTCTGGCTGGGCCTCCGCCTCTTCCTCTTCCTCCTCCTCCTCCTCCTCCTCTGTGGATTTCCCCCTCTCACTCTCAGTCTTCTTCTTCTGACTCCTTCCATTTTGGTTGAAGGCAGGTGAACTTACCTGCTGCATTTTATATGGTGCTTAAACCTGATTGGTGTGTCTACAATGAAGCAATCATGTGTTTGCGCACCTAGTGGCTGTGTTTAACCAGTTGGTTCATGGGTGTGTTCATTTGAAAGCCTTTGCTTTGAAATTACAAGGAAATGACATCATGATAAATTTCTGTGTCAAATGAATACAAGTGTGTTTAGTGTTTTGCAAATCTTTGTGTGTAATGTTTTGCAGTGTGAAGTGTGTGTGGAGTGACAGTGTGCTTACAGTTCAAATCTAGGCCAGTGTTTTGCTCCTTGAGTGGAAGGTTTTGCTAATTGTGGGAAAGTTTTAATTTTAGTTTGTAAGCAATTTAAAAAACTGTAATATAGGGGAAACAATGGCTATTTAGCATTATTTTTGGCAATTAAAAAAAAACGATTCTGGCCTGGCGGGGGTTCCCGTTAGCCTGGCAGCCCGCCAGGCCTGTACAATTATATGGGAAACAATAATATTCATTTTTTTATTGGTGGTGAACAATAACATGCTCTAGTTTTCCAGTAAATGACTTGTAGATTTTCACTACACAATAAAAAAGGAATTACAAAACTATACATGTGTGCATTGAACTGCTTGTCCACAAACACCTAGGTACATAAGATTGGATGATGTAAATTCCAAATCAATTACATTACACCAAACAGACTTTTAAAAATGTATTGGATTATTTTCATACACAATTAACATAATTTAACATGGTTAATTTTACATTGTCCACATTGTAATCATACAAATTACTTTTAAAAACCTGAATGCATAGTGTGTAATTTATCTAATGAAGCGGGACGCCTCTGTATGTGTGTGTGTGTGTGTGTGTGTGTGTGTGTGTGTGTGTGTGTGTGTGTGTGTGTGTGTGTGTGTGTGTGTGTGTGTGTGTGTGTGTGTGTGTGTGTGTGTGTGTGTGTGTGTGTGTGTGTGCGTGTGTGTGTGTGTATGCATGTATTTGCGTCTGTCTTATCATAACATTTACTTCACACTTGGTTTCCTGGGTACCCAATGAACTTGGGGTTTGGATTTTGGAGCATTTTGAACAATTTGGACAACATTGGATATCGGATATTAAAAACTGTGAATAAAACTAAACAGCCAAACAATTAACTGCTGGTGCAGCAGCATGTTGCAGCAGCATGGATGGGGGAGGGTTACCGGCTTGGACTACGGTTCAGTTTTTCATGCTTCTAGCGTAACATGATTGCTGGATATAGGCTACCGAGCAAACTTTTCATCACTTTCCTGGAGCACGAGCGGATAGTTGACAGGAAAAATCACAACTGTTGTGTTGAATAAGGTTGGAAACAAAGACGTTACGTAATGCTGGCTTTTCCGTGTCTATTACTTCGCTAAGAGGAAACTCAATAAAAAGCCATTTGCCAACACTAAATAGCAAACAAAAGCCAGACACTATATCGTATTAAGATGCTGTGAGCTGTACATTCACCACTTCTAAACACAGGCAAAATATAAACATAAAACATAAACTTTGCTTCTCAGTTGAAAATGCCAATTCATAGTGCAACAGTGATGCTGCAGTGATATATATAACATCGGTAAACAGAAGAAAAGAGACCACAAAAGAAGGCAGTATAGAAAGAATGTCATCAATAAAATAATGTATCTGTTAGATATATGTATTGGTATCTTTTCAATTAGATAATACCCAAAAAAGAACAAGGTCAGTTGTCCTTTCTTCACATTGATGCCTCCCAGTGTGTGAATGCCGTATTTTGCACCTCCAGGAAACTGAAAAATTCTGTGTGCTGTATTCATAATCACTTTGTACATTTTCCTCGTGTAGTGAAGATAGATCAGTGCAGGATGTAGAGCAGGCTTTGTTTCCCCCAGGAGAGTTCTCTTGCCTCTTGTCATACACAGCATAAGCATAAAACGTACGTTTTGTTCGATCTTTTAACATGGCTCAAAGTGAGAAAAAAAAGGTTAGAAAGCTGAGAATGCATAGGTTGTCTTTTTTGTTTGGTTGTAATTAGGGATGTCCCGCAAGTATCAGATGGGAGCCGATATTGACATTTGTTTTAAGTCATTGGAGATCGCCATTTACCCTGATTACCTTACTCCTATCTTTCACATCAGCTTGTAGGGATCGCAGCCTTTAATCACTGCCTGGATGACGTCACTTTCAAACCAATATGGGGCGGCCACTCACCAGTGTCCGGCCAGAGAGTGTCTCGTAGCTTGCCAGTCCTTGACAACAAGTAAAAAGTCTGTATTTCTTAGTCATCTGTTTTTTTACAGAAGCGGATTACTCCAATTCTCCACACTTCTTAACCAAGCTTACAGGCAGTTATTCCCTGGAGCCGACAAGAGAAGATAATCAAAGATTGACTATTAAGTGTGAGAGGCGTCACTAAGTGTAGTTTTCTTTGTCCAGCGGGGAACTGTCTCTTTTTTGGTTTGGGGTTAGCTGGCATCCTAAACTGTTTGGGTGTTGAGAGAAAAGGCTAATTTGCTACACTAGGTTAAATGTATTAAGCAGCTCTATTATCTGAGCAAATATAAACACCGGTGTGTGGGTGCCTTCTAGACAATAATGAGGGCAACACCTAACTTGAGTGATGAAGGGAATGCATGTAGCACTTAATCACATCCAGTGGTCTGAGGGTTGTGGCAACACTATGAAAACACAGTATATATTCATAAGCAAGCAAAGATAAGGCAACATGTCTTAGAATGTGTTGTTTTCTGTTTCTAAAAAGCAGACATGCTCATTTCCAGTGTGAATCCAATTTGACTCTTTTAGTTTACAAGTAAAGTTTTCAACATGACTTTTTTAACATGTGCTGTAGCTTACTTGACAGCCATTTTCTAGCCACTACACACATAATAGTTGCAAATAAGGTAACGTCTTCAAATCCTGTGGACAATTGTCCACAATCCTTAGTTCAGTCAGACAACTCACATTTGAAATATTTAGGAACAGCAGAATATAGTGTTTGCCTGAAAAGCTTGCAGGCATTGCACCATTTAACAGTTTACTTTTAGCCTTGTGAATACACCTACAGAAGAGTCACAATTGCATTACGATAATTCCCAAAATCCCCAAAAGAGCTCTCTTGGTTTGCAGTGCATATAAATCCAGTTTCCTCACTTAAAGTGCTCATATTATGCTTTTTTGCTTTTCCCCTTTCCTTTATTGTGTTATATATCTTTTTGTGCATGTTATAGGTTTACAAAGTGAAGAAGCCCAAAGTCCACCCCAAAGGGACTTACGATCTTCCAGAGAAAACACTGTTCACAAACTGCTCCAAACAGCTCTATTGTAGTCCAGCATTTACTTCCGTGACGAACGTGCGTCACTTTGTAACGTATGTTATAATGCACGCCTAGCTGCTAGCGTGGCACGCCCTCATGCTCTGCAACTGACTAGCTAACAGTACTTACTGTGCATGTGCAACTCCCAACAAAGATGGTACAGAAGTCAGATGTCTCACTCTGTAGCTAAAACAGAGAGCTCAACACACAGGGTGAAAAGAGGAGCTGCAGCAATGTGCAGTACAACAAAAATATGGTGTTTTCTGAAAATTAAACCACATAAACCTATTCTGGTACAACCTCTAAATACAATTATGAACCTTAAAATGAGCATAATATGAGCACTTCAATACTTTTCCCCCTCTCTCTCTCGGTATCCATGCAACAAGCTGTTTCCATGATACAAACATGGCACCGCTCAGGCAGATACAGTGGGACAAAAAATATTCTGCCCTGCATTTACATACGTATGATAGTTCTATATTTTACATATGAACATTTTACCTTGAAAAACATATTAGTGAAATATAAAGGAAAGCTCATAAAAGATTACTTTTTTTTCTCGCTCTGCGGTTTACATTGACATGGTATGTGTAAAATTAATCTGCATTTCGGATACGCTTAATGGAGGCACAGTGGCTCAGTGGTTGGTGCTGGTCCTGGGTTTTTCATTCATTATTTAGGAAGTAGTGCAACATTCACAGCAAAAAGTAATAGTGTGAAGGTAAAAGGTGTTTAATGGCTGCATAGAGTGTGAACACCGGTGGCCCAGATTGGCATTCCTGTACAAAGTTATCTCTGTGATATTTGTATTATATAACCATAATAGCCTTTACAAATTGCTTTATACTTAAGCTCCATTTGACAGATACTGTGGGAATAAACATTTAGAGAAAATTGGCAATTCATTTGTTGCACATGTGTACAATGCAAACTTTATGCCTGATGAGGTGAAAATAATGCATATAAGTAGCATATACTGTACGTTTTCATAGAAAATACAATTGCTAACACAGTTTAACTATAACTATAATTCAATAGCTTCACACACACCAAATCATTTATAGCAGGATTGTTGTACTTTATTTGCAATACATGTTATTTTGTCCACCACTGTACATTGTTTTAGTACCACAAGCTTAACATTTGCATATGAGAGCTATTGCCATAAATATATCAAATGTAACTATTTAAGACCGTAGTTTTATTGTTCCAGTTTGTGTTGAATATCTATGATAAAATGTTCACGTGTCATTCAAAGAATGTTGATATGATCAGACTAGAGTTCATTATTTTATCCTAACTAACATTTTTATTTTTTATTTATGTGCATGAGCCTGGAGCCACTGCTCTGTTTTGCAGTAGGACTTGTCACTGAGAATAGACCAGAGCCTTGGGCAAACCAAAGAGCCTTCCGCCATACAAGTGCAATGGGTAACCAGCCAGAAAGAGAAGGGAGTGAGCGAGCGGGAGAGATAGGAGGCCAGAGGTGCAAGACATGAAGAGAGAGAGGGTGAAGCAAAGGGCAGCGGGAGAGGGACAGGACAGGGTCAGGGACAAGCTGCAGTTCTTGTAACCTACCTTGGGGTTAGTGCAGTGAGAGAAGATCTCTAATTAATCGCGTTAAGGCCATATCATAGAATCTCCTTGTGGGTGATTACTCACCTCAAGGCTGTAGCCTTCTTCGAGCCTGTGCCCACATGTTGCCCTCAGACACGCATCAAAACTCTCTTTTGCTTATCTTATTAATTACAGTGCTAGCTTCATTAGCAATATGAGGCATCAAATGCAAGCAATTGTGAAGTGAAGCATTATTGTTATTTCCTAAATTAAGATTGTGCTTATTCGCTGTAGGGTGGAATGAATAAGTCTCACCCTCTTAATTGTGGAAAGCATGCTTAGTTAAACAATATTCTATCAATAAGAACGACACTAGTTAATGCAGGATGTGGAGGCTTCCCCTGGGCATTTAGAAAAAAAATATTTTTTTTCATCTATTAAAGGAGATGAGTAATGCTCTGTAGCAGCTTAAAAATAAACGCATCTAAACAATTGGGAAAGTTTTATATTTTTAGCTCTCTCATTTGCCTATCAGATGGTATGAAGAGCTTCTCTGGTAGAGATTAGTAAACACAAATGACAACTGAACATCTTACCTCTTGGCTCCATGTACATCCAAGGGAATTTGCCAAGATTGTCAAGTCAAGTTGACAAAAGTAGTGATATATACAGAGAGCAGATTTGGAAAAGAAAATGCTAAAATAACAAATCAATCATGTTGTGATTACTGGTGCATGCATGATGAGCAAATATACTTGCAGGCTCTTTCACATCAACTGGTAGGAGATAAAACTTCCACAGGATCTGTCTGTCTGTCAACTGTTCAACTATTATACACAGTGGAAAATGAACCTGCTTCCCAAAGTTTCAGTTTTTTTATGGTTCAATGTTTCTCATGATTGTGGTGTTTACTTAATAGTACTTGAAAAAGGCCATTGATTTTTACCAGCTCGGTGGTTTGGTCAAAGCACTTTGGCCTCTAGTTTAAAGGAGGTAAATTGGCACGGTATTCTGGCAAGGTGTTTTCTCTAAGATTCACTGAGATGCAAAGCTTGATATGGTTTAATACAACTAACAACAACATGCAAAACATAATTATAGAAGCTAATGCTGTCCAGGTACGAGCTAACTTGGCTGAAATCTAAACCTATAAAGTCACAGTTGCAAAGTGCTACATCATGTATGAATGGCAATGACAGTGTGTCCATCTCGGACCGTTGAAACGTTCAAGTCCTTGCTTAAGACCCACTACTATTCGTTGGCTTTCAATTCAAGTTGAGCTTTGCTACCTTGACCTTTTTCTACTGTTGCTTATTTTGCATTGTGTATTGTGTATTTTTTGTGTATATTATCATTTGGGGGGTTTTTGAGGTTGTTAAGCACTTTGGTTTTTAAATGTGCTATATAAATAAAATTGAACTGAACTGAACTGAAGTCACTTTTGTTCATACACAATATGCTCATGTCAGGCCTTTTAACAGCTGTGCCAGTCACAGTGGTGACACAAATAGTTTTTTTGCTGGAGGTTCAGAAAGGCATGGGGCAAGATTCATCACCAGAAATATGCATCCAAAAGCACGCAGTCTCTTTGTATGTTGGATTTATGTTTGATTGTGTTTCATCCTACGCAGAGTCTGAAGCAATAGAATAACTTAGAAACAATAGAAAACTTTACCATTAAAAATTACATACATATATATATATATATATATATATATATATATATATATATATATATATATATATATATATATATATATATATGTGTGTGTGTGTGTGTGTGTGTGTGTGTGTATATACACACACACTACCGGTGAAAAGTTTGGGGTCACTTAGAAATGTCCATTCCAGACAGAAAACCAGCTGAGATCAGTTGCATTGTTTTTTTAATCTGGGCAACAGTTTTCAGATTACATTATGTGTTTACATAATTGCAAAAGGGTTCTTGACTGTTGTAGACAGAAGTGGCTGAAGAAACGCTTGCAATTCCATTCTTCTTGGTCTAAACGTCATACCCAAATTAAAAGTGGTACAGCTCCCAAATACTTTGACACTCTTGGGTGTGCCTGATATCATTGGAAAGGAAACACTCTCAAGTTTGTGGGTGAGTCTAGGCCTTACTGACACAGAGTTACAGAGGCTAGAAAGGAGGTTTTTTATTTCCAACCAAGTCATGCATCTGTAAAATGATTAGAATACACTGCTGTAAACACATCTGACAGGTGACAGACAACACAGTGCATTAGCCACATGTCTCAGCTTACTACAGAAAAAGTCCAGAAGCCAAAAGACTCAAAATGGATTTTATGTGATTTTTCTTCTACAGATATGTCTGTGAGTTTTTTTATTCCCATTTGAAAAGTGCAAAGAACCAAAAAACTACACAACACTTCTCAAATACACAAACACACCCACATCAATCACCTTTCCATTGATATCAGGCACACCCCAGAGTCAAAGTATATGGGAGCTGTACCACTTTTAATGTGGCATTGAAAAAGCATGAATTTCAAGCGTTTCTTCAGCCACTTCAGTCGAGAACCCTTTTGCAATTATGTAAACACATAATGTAATCTGAAAACTGCTTCCCTGATTAAAAAAAAATGCAACTGATCTCAGCTGGTATTCTGTCTGGAATGGAAATTTCTAAGTGACCCAAACTTTTGACCGGTAGTGTATATATGTATGTCTTTTGTTGAAATCACACACAACACACACAGCACATCCCGCCCGCACGCTAAAACCATAAAACCAATCATGCTGCAGTGTGACAGTCATAAAGATTTAATCAGCTGACACTGACACTCATGCATACAATCATTTCTGGATACTATTATTGGGGGCAATGACCCATCAAGCCCAGTACAAACTTCCCCAATCACAAGCATAATTGTATTTTGATTTGTACTAGTTGAAGAAATTTTTTAAAGTAAGACAGACAAACTCACCACAAATAAAAGGGGTTTACTTTTATCATTCTGTTTGTATGCTACTGCTAACTTAAGCCATTAAGTATTTTTTAAAGTAATTATTTTTCTTCTAGAGTTGTGCAACTGCTTTTGAGCCAATGTGCGGTAGTATAGTAGACATGCACTTGCAAGTTCAATTGCATGTCAAAACAAAACTAAATTGCACTGTGCCATCAGATATACATACACATTCACCCATATGTGCCACTTAACATCACTCTGCTGTCCACTTGTTGAGATAATGGAGACGGTGAAGGCATCAGTTGTAAGACAGGCTGTGTGTTTTCTGCTGCAGGATCCTTATTAAAATTCAAGATTAAATGATCAAAGATTGTTAAAGATTAATTAGATGCAGGTAATTTCCAATACAATAAAAAAGATGGTATATTAGGGCTGTCAAAATAACGTGTTAATTTCGATTAATTAATCTGAGAAAAAATAACGTGTTAAAAAAAATAACGCAGATTCATCCATTCCATATTAAACTTCGACCCGGAGCCGTTCTAGCCACCATTCAACTGTAAAATGAAGAAGGGAGACGAGAATGTGCTGCCTGGATCATTAATTGGAACATTTACTTATAAAAATCCTCTTCCTGAATAGGTGCCTTCATGACCTGTATCTACCAGACCGAATAGCAACGTGGATTTCGGCGCCTCATTTTGGTGCCACTGATATGTCTGCGCTTCTCTCTGATGCTCTGAAACAGACGTTACAGGAAAAGCAGCAGCTAACGTTAGCCTACCGCTAGCTAGTAGCTGGATTAAACATGGTTACAATGCTGACAGCTAACGCTAAACGGTGTAAAGTGTGACTGTATTTTACTGTAGAGGATTAAACACCGGGATGCAACGTGCAGCTGCTGTTGTCAGAAAAACACAGACGGTGTGTTCAATGAAACTGGTAACCTACAGCCTCGTGGTGCATTCACAGTTGTTGTTGTTAAAGGCCCTTTTCCCATCTGGTAGTTGTTTTTCTCATTCAACAGCAATTTACTAGTGAAATAAGTTATTGTTATAGTTATTACATTATTATTAAATCTTTTAATGTTTACCATATGGCCTTAGCAATAAACAAGCCTTCTTTAATGTTGCCAACTGTTGTTAGTACCCTTCTTTTTTTTTCTTTTTAACTTTCTTAAAAAGTATCGGTTAAGGCACCGGGCAAATATTATGTATGCGATTCATTTAGATTAATTAATCACAGAGTATTTGTGTATACCTAAGTCTATACTTGAGATTTATTTCATGAAAGTGCATACATAATTTGAACAAAATAAAAAGCAGTGGAGTGCGGTCAGAAACTCATGGTGGAGATTGGTGCGATTAAAAAAAGTGTCAGGAAGTAAGTAAGTTTGTTCCTTTTTGTAAAGAACAGGCAAGAAAGAAACATCTGGCTGAGTCTCTGTATGACATACAAAGGCAAAAATAATATTTTAAAGGATTAATGCGTTAATGGAGCATTGGCATACATGGGAAACATAGAATTGTTTGTTTACAACTTTGTAGTATTTTAAGATGTAGTTGGTAATCACTACCAAAAAAGAATGACAATCACACTGTGACCTACAGCCTCAAATAAAATCAGTATTAATTAGTGGATTCACCTGCTTGACGACTTCTGAAGTTGTCAGTTGAACGACTCTGGTAATAGACATGCCTCTCCTCTGTTTTTCAGTCACATACTCATATACTCTCCTGTCAAGTTGTTTGAAGCAGTCATTTTGGGACCACAGAAATAATTTCTTAAGAATCCTTTTGGGCTTACCGTCTCTGACACTTTATTTCATGGCGGCAGCCGCAAACAGACATTGGATGACGGTACTCGATCCTCTTGTTGTTAAATGTAATTTACAAGCCCTATAACGCACCAGTATTGTATTCCAGTCTCTATTATTCAACCTAGAAATAACTATTTGTAGTGTCAGAGCCACTGCTATGTCTTTCAATTAAGGATTATTTGATGTCTATAATGGATGTTTATAGTGCCTCAAATTATCCATCAGCTGTTTCCATCTTCAGGGACTGAAACAGATTGATCATAAAAATGAATGCATGGAAATTATAACTTTCACTTCATCATAGACAGTTATATAATAATAACACATAGACGTGATGTTCAGATATCAATATCAATATTCAAAACATGTTTATAAGAAAACCACTATGTCCAAGTCATAATCTAATCACTTGTTTTTTTCTTTTTGAAAGGACAGTTAAGTGTAGAATGGTGAAGTCAGAGGGACTGAGAGTGGGCTGTCAGTGTTGATCGGAGGTCACACCAAGTTATTAACCCCTCCGCTTGAATCACTCTGTCACGGATAAACAGCCAGGAGTAAATAATAGTGCTCTGCTTGCCCCCTTCTTACCTCTGACCAATCGACATCCCCTTGGACAAACATCTAGCTGCTTGTTTTTTCTCTTAACATCACACATAGGTATTGTTCTGAAATAATACACACAGTCATGAGGCTGTGCCATGAAAGTCCCATGGGTCGTTCGTCTGCAAGACGTGCATCCATAAATTGCATCCTTTCTATTACAGTTCCTGTCCATACAGCATTTGACATCCTAACCAAGGGCTCTCCAGAGACACCTTCAAAACGTGATTTATCATGAAATATGGACACGGCTAAAACAATAAATCAAAGTTATGATGTGCGTTGTTTAATAGATCTTGAAGGAGATGGGAGAATGATGTAATTCTTCCACTTCAAACCACTAAACAGTTAAAAATGTAATGAATATCAAAGTAGTCAATTAGACTGAAAACTATTGGAATGTTCAAGTTGCTGGTTTCTTTAAAAAATGCCTCAACTTGACCCATCATCATCATCATAGTTAACTCGCAATTATTAATCACACATTTCACACAGTTCTAAATATACTTTAAAATGGATATATATATATATAGATATATAACGTTTTTTTATCAACATGGGAGTGTACAAAAATGCTTGCTTTATGCAAATGTTTATTATTGCAACAAAAAAATTACAAATGCTGCCTAGAATATTCTCCAGAATAATCTCAAAGGTACTGTCTGCTCCAAACGTATGCTGAAAGCATAAATCCACCATATTGTATATCAAACATCGATTCAGACACGAGCATAAATAACAGATGTTTTGAGTAAAAAGCCATTTTCCAAATAATTAAAGACTTGAAAATCCAGCTCTAAATGCATGGGCTACACCAGAAACAAAACCATGAGAACCGATGTCTCATGTTTGAAGCATAACAAACTGGGAGAACCTGCACACTGTTTGTGGTCAAAACAGTCGGAAATAAATAAAACTCAAAACTTTATTAAAAGCTAGTGAGGGAGAATTAGCTCTAATAGGAGACTTTTTGATTATCCATATTGACCTTAAAGGTAAGCCTGAAGTGATGGAGGTTGGACAGGAAAATGTGAATATAAAAAATGAGTGGCAGAGAGGATCCCATCCCACCCAGATTCAGAGCCATATTCCATTTGATTGCCTTGTGCTTTGCTGTTTTCTAAATGGAACACTGACAGGAGAGAATGAGAAAGGAAGTGAGAGGGGAGGGTGGCACCGTGACTACGCAGAGAAAATGCAATGCAGTTGCTATATAGCTGATAAACAGAACAGGGCCATCTCAATTGTGCTCATTGAAGCAGTGCGAGGATAACTGGATCATAACCAGATGATCTGGCTCTGTTACAAATGACCCTTCCTCATTTGGAGCTGCATAGGGCTGGCCTAAAAGGGCACTAGCTTTTGAACAGTGTCTGACATCTTTTCTCTTTCCTTCCAATTATTATGTTAATTGATGCATGGGCTGCTTAATACTGCAGCCATGCTGTATAAATACTGATGCTCAGTGCTCTAAGGTAAGAATAGCATTTTAAATAGAATCAGTGAAGACAATCTGAGCTGTGCCTGAGCGGGATGTTGATAATTTCTTGTTAACTTCTGTGTGGTCCCATAAACTGTCTATTATTTCCCCCCATAGGATCACATGAGCTGAGGTCATGTAGTAGGAGTAAAGCATGTGAGCTCACTAACATTAAAGCACTCATTGGATTGATGTGTATGATGTTAAAGCATTATATGTAGTAGGGAAATTATATTTATATAAACTGATAAGTAATAAATACATATACTTCTGCCTCATAAACAAGTAAGAAATTATAAGTGTTCCTTTTATATTATTATATGCTTTCCATATGGTCAAACAGACATGTGCCGGCTACGGGCTGACGCAATTAGTCTATAATGAATTAGTAAATTGACGGACAATTGATCCAAAACTATTTATATAGTTTATTTAATTGATATAGTTCATTTAATCAGTTTACTTTTCAAGCACTTTTTTGCAGGTTCTAGCAAAAATGATAATTTGATTATTTTCTTTGTCATGTAAGCAAAACTGCGCAAACTGATTATCGTTAGGTTTTAGACTGTTAGTAGGATGAAACAGGGAGTTTAAAGATGTCACCTACATTCTGAGATTTTATAGACAAAATTAGCAATCAGTTAATCAAGAAAGTAATCGGCAGATCAACTGATAATGAAAATAATCAACCCTAGACACACACACACACACACACACACACACACACACACACACAGACACACATATATATGCATACTGAGGATGTGGAGCTTTTGGGCCCAATTTAATGTCTTCCCCTGGCACTTTTGTCATTAACCATGCCTGGAATAAGAAAATGACAGTGTAATCAAAATTACCAAAGAAATATGACATATGTCATTTTGATTACACTGTCATTTTCTTATTCCAGGTCAGGTCATTGCTTCTAAAATCAGTTCTCTTTATTAGACCGTCCAAAACAGTGAGATTGTCAAAGAGAGCTTGTCCCTCTCTGCTTGATAAATTGTGGCTTATTTCTCAATCTGCTGCTGAAAAAGTTTTCCACTTTGCCATTTTCAAATGAGTCTCCAGAAGCTAACAATGGATGCATTAGCATTATTTGATTGATAGTTTGGTCAGTTTTATTGAAATGAATAAGTCCAGTTATATAACTAAGCAATGTTGAAATCTACTGAATATTCCCCAAGACAGTACAGTACTTCTAATAGGCTAAAGACCGCTCGGTTATGTTGTAACCTTGGTTCTCTGAGTAAAGAGACTATCTCATCCCCGTACATATGGAATATGTAACGGAGGAGAGATAATCTCGATACGATAGAGAACATAGCTGCTGCCCCACCGGTCTCTTGTCAGCCGTTAAAAATGTTAACCATAATTATATTGTTACCTTTGCTCTAATATATCTGTGCATTTTGGCCTTTTTATATAATTGCAATCATGGATCACAAAACAAGATAGGCTCCCAGCATTAAAGTTATAATTTATTGGGTTTTGTAATGAGAGCTGTGAGAAATGCAAGTTTTGGGGATTTCAGTGGACGGAGTTGTCTGCAACCACCAAGTGATACCCTTCTATTTTGTAAACAGTGGAGGACATTTTTATTCCCTCCTGTTCACTTCAAGTAAATATGTGACGACCTGTCATCAGCAATCATGAATAACACTGAAATAAAGGAAACAGATGTGTCTATTGATTCATCCCCAGACTGTGAGCTAGAGAGGCTGAGACACATGGAACAAAGGCGGACAATGTTTTTCTCTGCTGAGGTTAATGCCCCCCCCCCCCTTCATCCTCTACAACATATCATATAATTATTTCAACTGATTGAAGTCACAGTAACGCTGTAGGATGTTGTAGCATGCTTTCACAGCAGTGCTCTACCTTTATATGTATTCTCATTTATTGTCAATAAAATGTGAGTCATGACATAATGCCGTTGAAGACATCTTGTTCTTGTATTTATTCTGTGCATCAAGCACAGTAATGTACCATTAGAGGAGATATACAGTAATTTAGGAGAAGGAGTACAAGACCGTAAATAAATCAAAACAATTATTTCGTAGTGTACAGGTAACAACATCACTAAATATATACATTTGCCACGTTGCCAAATTTGCCAAAACATCATTAGAATTTTGTAAGGTAAGACAGTCAAGAAAGTCACTCATACTTAAGGTGTTCTTGTTATTGAAAAGTGAAGACCTCCTAAAAATAGGGATTCCTTGATTAATGTTATGTATGTAATGGAATCAGGCTCCATACTGTATATTCCATGCATATCCTTTTAACCAGAAATGCTTTGATCTGCACGGATAACGATCTTGGATATCAGCTTGTAATATCTGTTGAAGTAATTAAATCAACTTCAGTTAAGGTAGACTGTTGAGGTTAGGCAATTCAAAGTTTGGTAATGGTTAAGATAAAGTTGGATTATAATAAGTAAGAGGATTGTATGCTGGTAATTAAACAAAAAAAAAAAAACACTCACCAAAGGTAAACAGGACATTCACCACACTATGAACTTGTTTTGGGATTGCTGGTTGCAATCATAACTTTGACATCTTACCTTTGGGATGTTTGTGACTGGCAGTGCTGATAATTATTATTTTTTTGTCTTAGAGATAATTCTTTGGGCTTTTCCCGCTTTAATTTTTGACAGGACAGCTAGGTGAGAAAGGGGGGGATGACATGCAGGAAATCGTCAGAGGTTGGATTCGAACCCTGGACCTCTGCATTGAGGCATAAACCTCTCAGTATATGTGCGCCTTCTCTACCCACTGAACCAACCCGGCCACGCAAAGTTTCTGATTCTTTGTTCTGTTTCCTCTTTTCCCCATGTGCTGTTTGACGTGAACTCTGTAATCTCCTTAACAGGTAAGTGTCAAGTTTCAATTATTCACCTGTTCATCCATCCATCCATCTATCTATTTGTCTACAGAGACAGTGTGCCAGTCTAAGATTAATTTATCCATTTATTTCTTATTTAGAAAAATGTTATTGTGTCATGCATGAGTAAAAAGATGAACAGAAAACAGAGCTAGTTGGTGGTAACTATTTTTGTCGACATTCCTGATTGCTTATTTTTTCAGAAGCATGCACAGTCACTGTGTGATATTTGTGAATCATCATTATGACCAGACACTTGAAGCATTAAACAAAAAAATGTATGCCAAGTAGATTACACAGCTTCTACAATTCTTCTCTCAAACATGTTGATTCCACGGGCTGGAAACAACTCATACACTGCACCAATATTCACTGGGATTGTCTCATTTTCTACAGAAACTTCTGCCTTCAGAATAATTTGAAAGATGCTGTAATCACATAACATTTCTACACATGAGGGACTTGACCAATTTGACCCAAATGCTGTTGGATTCCTGCAGCAGGCAGCATTTGGGTTCTTGTCTTGAGAAATTTAGTTTAGTTTTTGAAGAATTGTTTAGTGTAAATCGAGAAATGTAGTAACCTCTGAATTTAAAAGCCCCATATCTTCAAGAGTCCAACCTCCATTTTTTCAAGAGAGCTTGAGGGCTCAGCCTCAAAGCTGAGCTCATCATCTTTTGGCAATCCTAGGAGATGCAAAGGGTTTTCTTTTGATATTCTTTATTCAGCTTCACACAAGATACAAAATAAAGAGGGACAAAACATGAACATGTGCCCCTTCAATCATCATGACACCACCAGGGAAATATTAATGATGTTTTGTTGGAAGGTGAACATGTATTGAAACAATGATGGCACCACTTCATTGTGAGACATGTTAACACATATCTCATTACAACGCGTTTCACTTTACTCAGTCCAGTGCTATTTAGCATTTGGAAAATGTTTTTTTTTGTCAATGCTACTTGCAGTAATTTCCTCTTACACTTAAGATATGTGTAAACTACATACAAATCTCCTCCCTAATTCTAACAGTCTTTCACTTTAAGTTGTAAACAGACATGATTATGTTTAACGTTAAAGACACCCCATAAATAGTGACTGTCTTCCACAGGCAGATGTCATGGTGTTGCAGTCCAAGTTGAACTTGACTTCTTTGTGGAAGTTGACAGGGACTGTGATCTGGAGCTGGCATGTTGCTTGTGCCAGCAGCTGTAAACAAAATAATCAACTGGCCTGCACTACTATGTATAAATCAGATTTATTCATAGCCATGGATTATAAGAGCAACAGCAGAAGTCATGCTTGGTGCTTGGTCACGGCTGCATGATGATGTAATTGGGGTTTGACAAAAGAGGCACTTTAATGGTTTTAGATATAAAATACAGCTTTGTATTATGATTCACATAGAAAAAAAACACACACACAGGTCTATGGTAGAAAACAAATTCACTGATGTACGTAGAACATGTTGTTGGGTCCACTTTAATGTTTCCCAGTGGCTTATTTAACGTTTCCTATTAAATCCTGTGTTGACACCCAGAGGTATGTACAGGTACATAAAAAAGTACATTGCAGCAATCCAATACTGTGTATTTGCAGTAGACACATACCGATAGTCATAGACATAGTCGCATAGGTCAGCAGTACTGAGGCAAAAAATGTACAAAATGTGAGATGAGGTGTGTGCACTAGTAATAGACCATCTTGATCAGAAGTATGTTATACTAGTATCTGTTAGTGTTATAAATCCAGGACGATCATTTGAATTAGGCTCATTAGCAAACACATTTATGTCTTTTAAAAGTTGCAGTTTAAACGTCAGGGTATTCTCTGAAAGAATTGTGATTATGTCAATAGCAGTACAGTTACATTTTGTCTAAATATGCATGTTAATTAACTCAGATCGTGTTGCCTAATGAATACATTTTATTGCTGTACATAGTTACATTTTGCATATACAATTGATATAAAACTTTCTTCATCCAGATTTGGATTAGGTCAGAGTTTGGGTTACACAGTCTAAAAAGATACCGGATATAGGCAAGTGTTGTTGAATTACTTTTCTGTTAAACATAAGCATTAGAAGACAGATAGTTTGGACCACCTGAGACAGATGAATTATAGTTGGTGTGTTGACAGTTAATGTCTTCTTTCATACACCTAATACATACTGGGAGTCATCAGATATTCTTCTCATGAAAGATCATTTCAGAGTCAATGCTGTGAATTGGTGAGTCAAAGTTGTGAGACTGTCATGAATCCCATTTGGTTATGTATTGTTTAGACACTCCATCACAATCCTTACGGGGATTTTGAAAGCTTATCCTGCCTCTATTCTATTCAGTGAATATCAAGCTCCATTTCTGGGGCCAAGTCTAAAGTAAAGAAATATACAGCCTCAGACTATAGATTAAATCGAAAGGGGGCCCTGAATGGTATCCCTGTAGATTTTAGGCAGCTATTTCTTTTTTGTACCAAGGGGGTCCCAGAGGGGTGGTGTATACTGAGTTTGTTTTGAAAGCGATGCTACCATTAGATTGGAGTCAGTCATCTGGTTCAGTGCTAACACTGGCAGAATGCCTGATTTAGCGTCACTCTCTGGGCAAGTGTGATGGAACACTGCACCATTCAAAAAAGACTTGAACATCAAATCATCCAAATAATAAATTAATATGGATACATGCATTTAATCTACGGTATCTGCATACACCTCCTCTCCACTAGTCTGTGCTGTAGAAGAGGAATAAGGTCTGAAGTGGGTTCCAGCTGTCTGTTTCTGTTTGCTATAATAATCAGTGTGCAGGGTGTGCTGTTTGAGCTGGGGAATAAACTAATTAATAAACATTATGCCATGATAACACATTCAAAGGTGCTTATTACTTTGAGCTAGGTTCTAATTAAATCACTTTTTGTCAGTGTTTTGCATCTGTTATTTAGAATTGCTGACCTTTTTTGCCCACTGACAGCCAGTCACTCTCCTGCTGAACTTGTGCCTTATAAAAAAAAAATGGATTAAACAATGGTCTTTGTGTTGTTGATTTGCATTGCATATATAATGGATTAGAATCAGTGAATGGAGTCCTCATGGTCTCTTGTGGCCCATTTGAGCAGGCTGGCCATTCAGCCAGAGCCCTCTCTTTGCAATGTCAGTTCAGTCTAAATTGGTTTAATATGCCAAATGCAAGCCTATTCAATGCAGTCCTTGTAACTTCAATAGATTTTATGTAACCCAGAATAGCTGGTTTATGCAAAATGTTTGCCTCCACATCCACGAAGGATAAGAAAACAAATTATGAGACTGAATTATTTAAGCAAAAAAAGCGAATGGATAAATGAATTATGATTGAATTCAGATGCAGACATTGATGACCACCCAGAGAGAAAGTACTGAAGGTGCAAATACTGTCCAACTCAGTGACTAAGTCAGCTATGCGTCGTGGTCAAGGTCTGCACCTTAATGCACAAGAGCTACCTCAACAACCTTCTCCCTTAATTCATCTCTTAAAAAAGCCACCACTGTAAATTTGGCATGCTCTGAGTCAGCACGAAAGCAAAGCCATGAAACAAAAATGAGAACACTCTTCTTCACACCACAACCTTTTCCACAAGCCCTACGATGCCCAGAGATTTGTCTTCTATCAGATGTCTGTAATAGTTGCAATAACATAAAAAAGATGAACAATATAAATTTCAATTATGAGTCTTTCAGAGTTTCACACAAGCTGCACAGTGAACCAGGCGCCATTGTACCATACAGCACACTGTGTTTTGTATTATATGGACAAATCATCTCTCTATCTAGCATCTTATCTATCTACTTTATCTATCTGCCTGTCTTGTCTATTTCTCTGCAGTCAATGTATAGTGTCACCTCTTGTTGTGAGGACAAAGAGAGTATTGGCAATTGACAGTTGCTCACAAGTCTTAATTGATAAGCAGTTCAGGCTCTTCATGTTATCATTATTGTTTCTTCTGCCAAGGAGGTTATGTTTTGGCTGGGTTTGTTTGATTTTCTGTCAGCATGATTACTGAAAAAACTACTGGCCTGTTTTTTTATGAAACTTGGTGAAAGGGTGTATCATGGGCCAAGGAAAACCCATTACTTTTTAGAGAGGATCCGAATCACAGGGCAGATCCCCCTGCTCTCGTTGGTTATAATAAAAGCGTATAAAAATAGGGAATTTCAGGGTACAAAAAGGGAGAGTGGGTCCTAAATCAACATTATTTAGCTAACATTATCAAAAACAGCAGATACACAAATTATTTTTCACTTCCGTTAGCATTGCAAGAAAGGCCGTTTCTGTTGCATTCATGTGGTGTCGAAATAATGGGAAAGATTAGTTCCTGACTGAGCCTGCATTAACATTGTGAGATAGGGCATGCTTTGGGCGGAGCTTTGTGCTCTCAGAGTGCCCTTTTAGTTATTACTGCATTTGCTTAATCTTAAGGGGTAGAAACGACTTTAATTGATTTCCAACCGGAGGTGGTCCACCTGTTAAAATATTGTTTTTCTGAATAGACAGTGGAAAAGGAAATACAGGAAATACAGACAGCGTTACATCTGAACACAATGAGACTATTAGAATTATTACAGTGTAGAAAGTAGTATTAGATTATTTTATGTTATGTCTTTTTCTTTGTAATGTTATTGCAAAATGTGAAAGTAATCATGACTTTACAAACTCTAGAAATTATTGACCAATCCGATAAAAGGTCAAATCTACATTTTATGAATAAGATCATTTTTCATTGTACAAAACTGGGTTCAGTATTCACGTATCAGCCATCTGTCTATTCCCATCTATCCTAACACTATAAAGGAGGACACAATTCTGTGTTTCCGTCTTTTATTGCAGTGACTCAAAAGTGGAGCTTTAGAACATTTTTACTGCCAGTTATGCTTTGCAGCCTTAATGCATGCGTACAATTAACCTTTTCTTTTCTTTTTAATGAACTGTTATGCAAAAGAGGAAGTGTAGGTGGGTTGTCTGAGTAGACACTGTAATAAATACTGGGCATTTTCAATGAGAATGCTGTTTTCTTTCTGATTCTGTCTGTGACCACCTTTTTGCCCAATCTGTAATTAAACTCAAAAGCCAAGTGCTTTGCAAGGGTGATGCTGACTTTTTGTTGCACTTTAAGTGGGCATTTATTAAAACCTGGCTGTATTCTCACAGTTTTCAAAACACAGACTTTTATCTTCGAGACACATTCCCCTACAAGGCTCAGAGATAAAGAAAGGCATCGTGCCTTTTGCATGAGAGCCATTTCTTGTTTAATTAGAGAACTTGCCTTTATTTATTTACAAAGCTTTCAAGGGAGCACTTTCTGCAGCACATAATTTCCTCTGGAAGTGATCTCTAATTAAAAATATGTATCACATCTCTTAGTGTAAAATTATAAAGAGCTGTTAAGGTCCCTCACTAACCGGAACCTTGTTTAAGACACTCCAAATTCATGCACGCTTCAGGGACCTGTGACAGAGAGGATGGACTTAAATCTTACAAAACTGTATTGCTCCTCACCAACCTAAGTCTTCAGCACATTTCAATTGTGAAATTCTCTTTTAAGATGAGGTAGACTTGCTAGTTATTTGTGCGCTTTCTGCACCTTGTTATAAGACAGACAAAGGGAGTGGATCAAATTGTAAGGAAGGTGAGTCGGAAGCTCACACACTGTGATTGATGAATGTTAAAGGTCGAGCTTGCTCCTACTTCTTTTTCCTGACATGGTTTTCAGAACATTCTGCAGAAAAAAAACTTGAAGCAGGCTGCTGAAAAAAAGCCTTAATATTCCCTTTTTGTATCTCTCCTTCCTGGGAGATTCTTCCTTGTTGCCATTTTAGATCGCTAGACATGTTAATATGTTGGTACTGTATTTTCTGGATATCAACTAAAATTACTGAAAAGGACTCTATACCCAAAGCCTTGCAGGATAAAGTAGTCCATGAAAATCTTAGTGCCTTAGCTTACGTTATCCAACAGAGAAAAAAGACATGGAAATAAATAGAGAGAGAGAATAGACACATAGAGAGATATTGGCCAAAATACACAAAATATGGTCTCCAACTAGTATGTCTCTAACTATTCCTGAGTACTGTATTATGATGATGATGCACTTTAAAACCTTTAAACATAAACAGTTACCATGTTGTGCATGCATAGGGCATACCTAATTAACTAACCCTTAATAATGGCGCTTACCCACTGCTAGTACCATCTTGGCTTGGCTCGACTCGGCTCGGCCGCGGTGCCCCGTCCTCCATTTTCCATTGCAGATTTAGTACCAACTCATGCGTGAGGCGAGCGTGGTTGGTCGTTATAGCAACGCTGCAGGAAACTGCCGTGACCTATCGCGACACACACACACAGAACGTCGAAGGTGTGTTATTTTTTCAAAAGAAAAAAAAGACTGCTGGCTAAACTATTTAAAAATGGCGGGTTTGTTCAGGACATCCCAGTTTGTCACTAGCAGTGTTGGTCAAGTTACTTGGAAATAGTAATTAGTTACTGATTACTGATTACTTCTCCAAGAAAGTAATCCAGTTACTTTACTGATTACTTATTTTCAAAAGTAATGAGTTACTTTACTAGTTAAGTTACTTTTCAAAACTAGGATGCACGACCTGAATAAAACAGTGGAAATTGGCAGCATGTCCTCGAGAATATAGCCAGCGACGAGCTTCTTCAGCTCAGCGGCACTAAGTCCTGTCGCTTTAAGTCTATTTCCACCTGTTTAGCAGGAGAGGGGCCCTCGGAGGTTCGCCCGGTGGAATTGGATGTAGCCGCAGCGGTCATGTCAGCTGGGGGTTCAGGGATTTTTTCAGTGAGTTTCACATTCCTGTGCCGGCTTGCTAGGCGCTTGCTCAGATTTGATGCGGAATTTTTCGCTGTAGATAAGTTTTCTTCCCACGCACAGCGTACAGCGGACGCTGATGTTTTTGTCACCTTTAACCGAGTCAAACTCAAAGTAATGTCGGTACTTCCAAGCATTAAATGCTGCGTGGTCCTGCTCTCTCCCCCGCTCCATGCTCTTCTTATATACTGTCTATGGCTCCATGTTGTCTCTTGTTCAACACTACACATGTCGGTGTTTAACACTGACGTCGCGGTTCTCATACGTCATTGTCACTCACGAGACAGTCCCACGAAACAAAATCACAGTTAAGTAACGCAGTAACGCAGCCTGCTTATGGGGAAGTAACAGTAATCTAATTACTGTTTTTGCAATTGTAATCCTTTACTTTACTCGTTACTTGAAAAAAGTAATCAGATTACAGTAACGCGTTACTTCTAACACGTTACTTCTAACGTGTTACTGCCCATCAGTGGTCACTAGCAATGATGACGCAGTGATTAGTGACGATTCTCTCTGACCAATCAGTAGTCTGCAGGTTTTCACGTCACCTTTTGGTATTGCCTCAGCTCGCTTGGAACCTCAATGGAGGTGATACTAAAAAAAAGTACCTGTTGGCAGGTACCAGGGACTTTTTTTCATAATGGAAAACCAAAAAAGGCGAGTAGAGGCGAGTCGAGCAGGTACCATGTACTGTAAAAACGCCATTACACATACAGCAGAAACAGAAACACTGGCATCCTTTTCCAGCCTTTTTCTTATTTTATTTATGTAAGTCCAGTATTTATTTGACTTTGAAGTCATTGACCATTCAGCAGTAGCTGTTTTAAACATTGACAAAGAATAAATAATGTGAAAATGAGGATCACTTCTGACAAATTAAGTTATTTAAGTAAGATAGTTGGTATCCCTTTGTGTGGCCCTGAGATAAACATTGTTTACATCACGTGAAGTTTGATGCTTAGGTACATAAATCCTTACAGTCTTTTGCATAACTGTGTAGCAGTTATCTTAGCACTGCAATGTGATGGAAAGAAGTGGAAAATAACTACTAACAACAATTTGTTCATCCTTTGAAAGCCTCTTCATATAAATTGATCTTTATGTTAATGGATCATTTTTGTCAGTTTGCAACTCACTGAATTTAAACACTATATAATGCTTATGTTTTTTTTTCAGTGTGCTTTGCATTGGTGGTTATTTCAGTACATTTAACTGTAATGGAATATTGACTATTGCTAAATTGTCTTCTCCCCAAGCCCAAAGTTTCCTTCATGAAACATGTTGTCTTTAAACTTATTTTAAGACCGTACCCTAAAGCTGTCACTGGGGAAGTCGAAAACAGAGTGTGATTTTAGTTTTTTGGTTACGTTCCCAAGGGGGAAAAACATCACAATACTGGAGGAAAAAAAATATTGTAGTTTTTCTTTTTATCATACGTCAAGTTTGAGTAATAACTGTTACAGTAACCTCAAGATGTGTTTTTCAACCAAGTCAAATACCACTCATTTTCTATAAAGTATCTCAAAATAATGTGCTTTGAAAGTGAATCTGGATTTAGCCCTCTTAGTTTGTATGTTTTTTTTTCCATCATCTTTGATATCAAGCCGTTTTGTTTTTACTTGTTTATTCATCTTCAGAATCTCTACTCCATCCAAACTGTATTATCTTACCTGTATCTGTCTATGCAACAGTTTTACAGTGTATGACACTATTTTCTCTTATCAATCAGAAACATGAATGTTGTTCAGTCAACAGAGTATAACAAATGGTGTTTATTCTTGGTCCAGAAGTCATGGTTTCATATATCAGGGCAAACTGCCCAATTATGTATGTATGGGGGGGGAAGTATAATTCTGACATACTGTATAATAGGATTTTGTGATGCACTTTTTCTCATTTTCAGTCGATGATTGGAATTACTTTTGTTTGTTGGCATTCAGCTAGAATCACAGGTATTCATATTTGCTACTTCACTACCAAATGACAGCATTTGCCGCAAACTCGATGCATGACATTTAATTAACAAATACATGTTTACAGCAGTTGACAAGAGACAACAGGAGCATATTGTACATATGCATAATATTTCATATCAACATCCCCTGTCATCGGGGAAAGGCTTGTCTTCGTTTTTAATGCATAACACACTCAGTGCTAGAACCTCTGTGGGAGTGTGGGTTCAGCAAACAGATGTAGGAATAACACACGGATCATAAGTGGCTAATGAGAGAGTTTCACGCAGAGGCAATGTCCAAACATATCCTGAAGGAGGTATCTAAAAACAGGCCTCAGGAAATTGGCTTATTTGCCTAAATTTAACTTATTTTCAACTATTACAAAGCCAAACTTTTGAATAAGAAAAAAAAGGATTTAAAGTCAACAGCAAAACTGGTGAACAAAAATGAAGACATGATAGCAAGGCAAACAATATCAAAGTAACACATTAAAGGTAGGCATTGAAAAGAACATTTTAACAGGAATGGCCTTCTGAGGTTTGACATTCTAAACATTTGGCATGTTTATGGTAGCTGTTTGATCTTATTTATAAAAAAAAAAAAAAGAACCTTCCCTGGCTAATACTTACAATACAGTAAATAGATTTATAATGAACTAGTCTGGACAAATCAGTTTGATACTGCTCTGTGGAATAAAGCATTTTTGTGTACAAGTTGAATTAATGATCAGAGCTTACATATTAAAACCTTGTATTAATCCACTCTAGCTATGCAGCTATGAATATACATAGCTCTTTGTGCGAATAAAACATCTATACATTGCCCATGATGTTCCCTACATTACCTACTTAATGATTCAACGATTCCTCAATTCCAGAAATTCCATCTTTACCATAATTCACAGAACAAAGTAAAACTCCATGTTTCATTCTTAATGAAACACACTGGGCTCAGTTACTGGCCCTTGCCTCAGTAATACATCATGTTAACTGGAGAATGAAGGAAGAATAATGGTTATGCCTGTTGCTGCCACAAATCTTGGGATTCATCAGTGAAAGCAAAGATGAATAGGCTGCCCCACCTGCCTTCAAATTTCACAGTGATGGAGACACTTTTATTATCCGCTGGCCTTCTTTTAAAATGAGAGTTGTTTGTGTTTTTAACCCATCCCTGATAGCCATGTACAACCTAACAACACTGGTTAAACCCAATGTGATGCAGAGGCTTACTCACATATAACGTTGTAAAGTGTGTCAGCAAATAGACAGAAAATCTATTCACATCCACACTTGAGCTAAGCAGGTGCTTAATGCAGATTTTTGACAGAGCACTCAGATATCAGTCCATGTCCTATGGTAATCTTTTTGTTTATTTGGTTTTGCAGCGGGTTTTAAAGGGGATTATTTTCAACCAGACACCTTTCATCCTCAGGATCTTGGGAGTTTTTATATACCTAACATGAATATTGGCCTCAGCATGAAACTACATGGCTGTGTGCTTTACATTTTTCCTCGTCCAAATTTTAAGTTGCATTTCTTAAATCAGATGTAATAGATTTCAGTGACACCTATGCATATATGTGTGACTATTCATTTGTTATGCAGAAAAGCGTTAACTATGAGGTCACTCTGTCACAGTATATTGGCAATACAAAAATGCATGCATTTGTCCATTTACCACTGCTTTACCCGGGGAGGGGTCCAATAATGATATCCAAATGTAGTTTGACATCTGTGCTAGCCTATTAAATACAATTCAGCATCATAATGTATGTCATTAGGGGCCCTAACAGTAGACAGGTCTTGGCCGTATTAACGACAAAATGGTAATACATACATTATTTTAAATTTGAACACTGATGGCACAGCTGGTCCTTTTTTATCAGCTGTCAAACTTTTGACATCACAAGATGTGGTATAATACTGTAGCACAATATGTTTTGAAATTCTAGCCGATAAGGGGCAATACTGTATATTTATCTGCCCTACATGATCTATTGTTGAACTAAAACTATGGTAGAATTAAATTATTATATTTTGCAGGTGTTCATATTTTTTGGTCACTGACTATACATACAAAATCCTAAAACCAAAAGTGGTTATGGTTTAATAAGCTTTATATCCAACACGATAACCCAATGATTATTAGTGTGTAGTGTAGAAAGTCTGGATTCTTTAGTCCATACTGTAAATCAGATTATTTTACTTTCTCTGCTTTCTGTATAATGAGAAAGAAAGAGACATAAAGGCCTCGATGTGGCTTTAATGTTGCCTTTGTGAAAACTTTCAAAATGATCACTTTTACATGTTCATTTTTGGAAAATCAAAATGACTGTCACACTCTTTTCTTTTCCTCTCTTTCACTTTACGCTCGTGTTCATTGCAATTAAGATGAGAGCACTCAGGCATATAGATGAGGGGACTAAATATTTAATTAATAGGTTGGTACATATACACACTTTGGTTGCATGCTGATGAGTTTGTTTATTAAATACTGAAGTTTAATTTGGAGAGTTCAGAAAAGCCTCATTTGGATTTGAATTAACAGTGAAATACATGGCAAGAAAGAATAATAAGAATGCTTTTTTTCTTTGCCTTTTACTGTTTAGACGACATTTTAGAGAGGATAGTTTTGTTTTAGGGAGTGCTCTGTCATTTGCTTGCTCTACAATATGAATGCATAAGAGTTCTGTCTGAGTCAAAGAATAATTGATGACCTTTCCTGACATGCACTGTAGCCACTGCATGTCTGCTTCATGTCATTAAAGTGTAGTTGCATTCTTTAACAACACACCACATGAGTTAGCTTAACTTTTACTGAAGGCACTAACAGCACCAGAAATAGATAAATAGTAAAGTAATTACTGATCACACAAAGATATATTCAAAATCATAATCACATGCATTACACATGCATTTTTATTAGGCTATTGTAAACACGTACAGCAGAACTGTCATCCTCAAGGTATCTTTTTGCCTGAGGGGAAACTAAAACTAATAAATTAAAGTACAAGGAAGCTATTATGATACACACAAAGAAGCAGCAATAGTTTCCAAGTACGATAAACAAAGCTGAGATTATTTATGGTTTGGGGTTTCTTCATTTGTTTTTCCTTCAACCATAAAGGTGATATTACACTGTTTTACTTGCTGTGACACACAAGGATGTGCTCATGTACAGCAATCAATGTGGATTGTTCTAGTGCTGAAACCTCTGCAGATAAACACAATAACACTGATGCACACTGATGGGATTACTCTGTTTGACACCATGGCAAACATGGCCTTGTTAGATGTGACCTTCTCTTGGGCCAGAACAAAGGCCTTAACATAGATAGATCATAATACATTGCTGTTTGCTACTTAGTTTTTAGCATGTCATTGTGTTTTTTTAAGCAATGTGCCTGTAAGTTCAAATGCTGTGGTAATAGAATGATTTAGGAGTTTGACACTGGAGATGGTGGAGGTTCTTGTGGTCAACTAAAATGCAGTGGTCATTAATCAGTTAGATGGAATTGTTCTCCTATGGTGGAGGCAGTCATGCCACGTGTGACAATGGGAAGCCAGGTACAATTAGCATCAAATACTTAAGTATCAACCAGCCAGATGTGGCCACTGTCAATAGTCAGGTTATGATTTTTTGTCAATTGCAATCATGTCTTCCTCTTCTCTCACCCTAAAAGTATAGATACTAGTAGAGTTCAGCTCCAACATCTATAATTTAGACAACCTTTGGTCTTGCTCATATGTGTGTTTCTTTGTTTGGTATACTGGATATTTGTTCAAGAGTTTCAGGAATACTAGTATACTGTGCTGTCTTTGATTTCCTAATTTACCATTCATTTCCTAATTGGCCATACGTGTGGATAAGAGTGTGTTATTTCCTGTGTTGGAATGGTGACGCCTCTGTATATGGGTGCACACTCTACCAGGTGAGCTACCCAGGTGCCCATCATATGTGCATTTTGATACATATTCAGTTATAGCAATTTATTATCTTTACAGTACAGCCTCAAAATAAAATGGCATTGATGGACATCACGAAACAGGTGAAAGTTGTTAGATCCTGCAAAGAACCATGTTCTCACAAAGTTAAAAGAAAGCAGTTTGATTCAGAACTTTTTACTTAAAAGCAAGGTTTCAGCCAAGTAAAATAACACCAAGGCCCCAGGAGGAGGCTGCCAGAATGTTCTCCCACACCAAGCACATCAGTGCTCTCATTAAAGATGTGTCGTTTCTGGCATCATTCTAGATGGGAGCAAGAACATCATGCCCAGCAATTTACTGGCCGATAATTGGTAGGCAATGTCTCTGGAGTCCATATTATTTTCGACTGCAAAATTTTGGTCTTTTGAAAATTCTGTATTACAGAATACACAGAGCATTCACAAGTCATTACTTGAAATGTCACTTATATAAACTAAATGTCTTTTTTTTGTCTTATCAATGAAGCCAATTCAAAAGTTCTAAGGGGTTTATTTTAGTTCATTCTGAAACTGCCTGGGTGAAGATGTTATGATGTCATTGTAGGAAGCTGAGAGTTGAGGAGGTTATATTATTAGTAATCTACCCAGCTAATGGACTATCTTACTTTGTTGTAACATACTGTAGTATCCATGGCTGCCACTCCTGATTTTCAAGTTTTTAAAAGCTACATTACATTAAGAGATACTTTTGATTTGAGCATTAAAACAAGTGACTCCAGTATGAAAAAGTGGATAATACTGTCAAAACCCAGTGAGACGCTACATCAACTCTGCTGTTCTAAAAGACAGCCCATACTTTTCACTTAGTGTTCAATTTCAAGAGGGGGACTTTTTACCTTTTTCAGAATAGACTTGCTCACATAAACTTGAACAACAAACATTTCAGTGAAAAGCCTTTCAAATAGAAACTTTCTAACAATATGTTATGTCAAAAGCTCTAAACTCAAAATTCCTCCTCTTTGCTCAATCAACTGGCTGTTTTTCCTTAGCATGAATTGCTTTGCAGCAGTAACTGATCAATGTAGACAGTCAGATATGATCTATTTCCACACAGGGCTGATTTGCTGAACAGTCACTTGTGTTTAGCAGGGTACAGCAAATTGTGAGATTGAAACTAACAGTCTGCCTTCATGCACGTTTGTTAATTTCTACCTCCTCCACTGTTTCTGATTTGTCAGTTCATGAATTTTGTGGCCTCTTGGTCCAACACATTCTCACACCCATCTCGTAAAATAAGGACGTTTGGTCAGGTACCTTTGTCGTTCTTATTGACGCTAAAAGTCTCCTTTAGCGCTTTAAGTAAACACGCTTGGTCGGGACTATTGCCGTCCCTTTTGATGCAGTTATGTTAAGGAAAAGGTCGTGGGTGGGCGTACGGTTCTGTGACATGCGGGAAGAACGGGACGGTTGGGTCTAGGAAAGAGTCATGGGTGTGCGTACGGTTCTGTGACACGCGGGAGAAAAGAAAAAAACGACTATAACAAGCGTGGCAAACGGGACGCAAACCCCGCTCTCCTCGGTTAAAGTCCTGTGTTTGACCCATCCACCACCCAACCAACCTCCCAGCACGGAAATTCGCCCTTACATACTACTCACTAAATCCTATCTAACTGCTGCTCTCCCTGGTGCGTTACACAAATACGCTGGAAGACGCCTTTTACGTCGCATCAGACGCTGACAGCCACTGTCCAAACAACCTTATTTTACGAGTTCGGAATGAGAACGGGTTGGTTGGTCAGATTGACAACCTACTATGTTGTAAGCTTTAGTCTTTTCTTGCCCTAAATAGGGTAATAAAGAGTTACAATCCTGTCGTAATTATGCTAGATTAAATTAATTTAGGTAATTTGACACTTTTAAATTGTTTAAGATTTTTAGGTTCATTTTATTTTATTTTTTTAATCGTGACATGATGTTGATTTTGTGATTCTGTGGGGTCAGCATGTGACAATTAAATATCAAGTACGCTGTCATTTATTCAAAAAATTATCTAGAAATGCTTGGTTTCTTGTTGCTGAGGCAACCAGTCTGTGGCAATACAGCAAGCTATAGTCTTTTCTCTCTTTCTTATTGTTTTTCTTTTACTGTCTCTCTTTGCACTGGGGTCAAACAGACGATTGTATCAGCATGCTGCATGGCACAGAGGATTTGGACACTATTTGATTCAGGAGACCGCTAGAATCAATTTCAACCTGGCCGGCTCACTGCTTGGATAGCTTCTGTGGCTGCTAGTTCAGGGCTTTGACCTGGATTACAATGCTCAATCAATGGGACTCAGGAATTGTACTCTAAGCACACAAGAGATAAAAACTTGGTCCTTCAGCATATACACCTATGCTTTCTCATGTTCTCATCTGACTCATTTTTCATTCCCACTTTCTAATTCCAGATCTCTATCGTTTGTCTAATTCCCCTGTGATATCAGATGGTGCAAGTACACATACATCAGTATGCACATGTTGCACAATAATGGATATTGATTACCATCTTGTCTGTATGGTGGTTTGGGATTTGTCCAGAGTTGATATCAAGTCTCAGTATGGCTGCATTAACAGTAACAACAGGGAGCAGTTGGAATCATCCCACTATTTGTCAATATGACAGAATTTGTTGTTGTTCTGTCCATCAAGTGGCCTATTACCAGATAGTAGTATTGTTAAACTCAATTTTGCAATACATATAATCCTTTATTTCTCTTCCTTTCTCCCTATGTTCTGCTGTGCATACTGATTACCTTCCATTGGTTCCTTCTATAGGTAAGTCAGTGTGTGTTTTCTATCTATCTATCTATCTATCTATCTATCTATCTATCTATCTATCTATCTATCTATCTATCTATCTATCTATATGTCTGTCTGTCTGTCTGTCTGGCTGGCTGTCTGAGCCGTGATGTGAGGTTGATATAAATTGATTTGATAACCCTCGTGAACCATGTGGTTATCATAACAATGCAGCACAGTTTGTTAGTATTTTTTCTATATTGATTTCTGTTTCAAGTGTGTGGAGTAGGGTAGAGTGAATTCCTTGCAGTTAAGTAAAGGATTTAAGGAAGTGACTTATGTGGCAGTAACCTTGTTAAAGTGGCATTAATAGTTGATCGTTTTGGTGTGGCAATTCATTGATAAAAAATGTTTCCCTTTAATTTGCATTTAGGCAAATACGATAACTGTATGAATGTTAACAGTGGAACTTTCCTCCAAAGGACTCTGAATGAATCGTAATACTGCAGACCATTTCAGACAGAAATATTCCTATTCTAATTTGCTATTATGGCAAATACAGTTGCCCTTGGCTTATTAGTTCCAAGAAAGTCCGCTCTGTCCCACCCTATGAGAAAATTGTAATTGGTAAGGCAGACAATAACCCCAGCAGTGTGATGGCATTAAAATAACCCTGGTAAAACACTGTTATTCAGGATTGACTGTATTCATTTCAAAACATATTGAATGGCTGGAGTACGTAAAAGTCCTAGGTGTAGCAGCTTCTAACCAATAAATAGCAGTTAGAATCAGCCGTAGTATATCTTACAGTATGAGTAAAGTCATGTGTGTGGGTGATTGATTGATCATCAGACGTAGATTGAGATGGAGGTGGTTGAGATTGATCACATTGTTTATTGTTCTTTAGAAATAGTGTGCACCAATGTTGTAGTCTTACATTTTAACTTTACTTCAGGTGTTGTGACATACTTCAGGTGTTGTGACATTATTCAGATCAACCAACTTATATTTGGTGTATTTTGGTATCAAGGTGGACTTAGATTTAACATGCCAGACATGCTTTTGGTTTGTGACATTGCAGACAGCTACACGTAGTCTTGAACAAAATTGCTGTCAAAAATTGTCTTTATAGGCAATATTTTTCTATTGAAATGTAAGAGGCATTGTTTACTTTTGTTACAAGGAATGAAGTCATCCTGAATTTACTCTTCAAACAAAAGCCCATATTTGGTCATTGATAGTAAATTTGGACCCTGAATAAAAACCTCTTCTCTAACAGAAATATCAGTTGTTAGATGTGACACTGAACGTACGCACTACATCATGCTTTCATGTTAACAAGCTAAAGAGCATCAGAAATGTCAGGGTATGACTGCACTTGTTTGTGCCAGATTACATTGCACCACTACTAAACTATCGTGAGCATTGTAAGCCCTGCCATTCGCACATTTTGTCTGTAAAAGATCATAGGGTTCAGGTAGATTCGAGTGCCTGTGGATGGATCGGTGCTTTGAGGCAGACAGCCATGCTTTATGACTCCATGGGTTTGGAGCGGCAGTGCCAGAGCAAGTGTGTTGACGCAACAATGATCACTTAAAACTGCTGATGCAACCCTTGACAGCAGACACACTTGCTTTTGAGCACATGCACACATGTATGCACACAACACAAAGGCAAATAAACCTACATTGTCAATAGCTGACTAAAACCAACCACAAGAAGTCAGGTGAAATTAATGCAGCAACAGATTTAAAGGAACCTGCCGACTTATTGGGACTTTAGCTTATTCACAGTAACCCCCAGAGTTAGACAAGTCGATACATACCCTTCTCATCTCTGTGCGTGTTGTAACTCTTTCAGACGCCCCAAGCGCTAGCTAAGCCTAGCACAGATTATGGAGGTAACCGGTTCCAACTAGCCTACTGCTCCGAATAAGTGACAAAATAACGCCAACATGTTCCTATTTACATGTTGTGATTTGTATAGTCACGGGGTGTACAAATAAGAAGGTCATATGAGACACAGCCGTCTTCTAACCGTATACAAACTGGGAACTATATTCTCAGAAAGACGAAGCACTGCTACTTGTGCGGAGTGTTTTGCTAGCAGCACCTGAAGCCCTGTGGTGAGGAGCAGAGAGTTCGCCTGGAGTTTACTCAGAGTTGGAGTAATAGAGTCAACAATTACTAGATAGTAAAAGCATAGTGACCTTGTTATTTGTACACCCTGTGACTATACAAATCACAACATGAAAACAGGAACATGTTGGCGTTATTTTGTCACTTATTCGAAGCATTAGGCTAGTTGGAACCGGTTACCTCCAGGATCTGTGCTAGGCTTAGCTAGCGCTGGGGGTGTCAGACAGAATTACAGCACGCACGGAGATGAGAATGGTATGTATCAACTTGTTTAACTCTGGGGATTACGGTGAATAAGCTAAAGTCCCAATAAGTCGGCGTGTGCCTTTAAGCAGAACAAAAATAAGCAATTCAAGGCAGCAAAAGCTCAGTGTTGCAGGTGCTTTCTTATACTGTTAAACTTTCCCATCACATATCTCTTCTCTTTAAATAGGACAGCGGAGAAAGAAAGCAACCTAAGGAAAGGGAGGTTCAAGGACAGAAAGGGGAAATGTGATTGATCTAAAGGGAGATGTGTCTGGCCATGCTCTCAACTATACCCCCCCACCAACTCTGTTACAACCCATAGATCCAGCTGTCCTACCTAAGTCAGGGTGATGGAGGACCGTGTCTGCCTCTGTGCTGCAATGAGAAAAGAGAGGGGGAGAGTGCAATTGTACAGGCAGTTCTGGACAAGTCTGGGAGTGGGCCGGCACAGACAGTAACCCACACTTGAGGTTTCAGGGCCATGTCTATTAATATCAGATTTTTACTTCATATTAGAACACATTACATAGTGTAAGTGTACATATATTTGAAGTAAGAAATAGTTTCCCAAGTTATTAAAAAATGTTTGCCATGAAAGGCACTGTATGTAAATCAAAAGGTAGCCTATGCTTTACACTGAATGTCAAGCTCCATATTCAAGTCATCATTAAGGTGTTGCCACAAGTAAAGCTGTACACTGAAAAAAAGCTCATTGTTAACCAACCTAAAAAAATTACATGGTAACACTCAAATTGTGTTTTTTTACAATCAAGTTAAGAAGTTAGATTAACATAATATCTTTGAAATTGAGTTGAAAAAAAATTATTCATGTGTATGTTACTAATTGAAGCAATAATTTTAAGTTGGTTAACCATTATCTTTCATGACTACTCTTTATATATGTCACTTTTGACTTGTGTAATATCCAACAACTCACTGGTGTTTTATAGTACTTAAATGTTCATGCATATTTATCTTCAAATACAACTTATAATCACATTGTCATTTCACCCTTTAATGCAACAGTACAGCGTTATAATTCCAAAAAGCTACCTTGAACTATGCAAGGTAGCTTGCCCATCACATATCTCTTCTCTTTAAATAGGACAGCGGAGAAATAAAAGTTACTGGCAGAGAAACAATAATTAGGCGAGTAAGAAAAATGAATGAATGAGTGACATTCTCTGAAGTGTAGAAGGTCAACGGAGGACCATATTTGAGAAGAGGTTCCTTGCTGGTGGATGATGGCTGTCTAAAGAAGAGGAGGGTGCCTCCTTGTTGGAGCGAGAGGGTTTGATCTAGCTCTGGAACTACTCCAGTGTGCCTTCTGGCTGTCCCTGAGGGAAGTGGGTACTCTGAAAGCTCCTTGCCAACCTGTGGACAACCTTGGCATCACTAATGAGTCTGGTGGGCCTGAACTTCTGCAGCAGACTGTAACCCAGGCAACAGGCTAGCCACCACATGCTCCCTGAGATTGTTTACAAAATGACAAGTGGCTTAGGTGAGAGCCTGCAGCTAAATCAGATGTGTTGGCCTCAGCCAAGCTGACAGGGGCTTTATAACATAAAGGTGCCTTTATTCTTTACCCATTTATTTTTTTGTTTTTTACATTGTGTTCGTTGGTGTGTTAAAATCAAAACATTGGGAAATCATGAATTGCATTAAAGGGAGCTCAAGCACATTTTTCCTCTTTGCTTATTGTTGTTTCTGTTCTTTTCTTTAGCCCTAAAATGAACCATTATTGCAAGCCGATGACCAAGCCATTGACTCCTTAATGTTAGCTAGTTAGGTTAGCTTAATTAGTTATGCAAACATTACCTTTGACCAAGACACTCACAGAGCTGGCTGTGGTGGGAAGCACTTAAATTTATGCCACACACATTTAAAGACGTCATTCATCTTGATGTGATGCTGGTCCTAAAAGCAACTACCTTTGTGCATATTGATTCAGTGTGTGGGCTTTCTTCTGGAGGAGAGGGCTTGATGTTTTTCATGTCATGTCCACCATATCTTAGCTAGACAGCTAATTACCAGTCAAGATTACAGTGACACATACAAACACACATATGCCCTCTAGTTCGCTCTTTCACTCCTGATGAACAACAGAGAGAGAGAGAGAGAGAGAGAGAGAGAGAGAGAGAGAGAGAGAGAGAGATACCATGATGAGTTAGAAGCATAATAAAAAATTTAATAAAATGAATAGTGCATTTGCAAAAAACACCAGTGCTCCTATTCATAAATATCAGTCCCAGTTTCTCAAAGAATGGTTGTATTCTAGAGCTGTATAACATGACCAAGTACATCTTGATTTTCTCTCAAATGAATGTCTTTGGATAAAAAAAATAAAAAAAATAAAACATCAATTACCTATCACCTAATTAAACTTTGGGTTCGCTGATATCATCTCATGTGGTGAAACACATCCAGTGACACAAAAAAATCACAAATTGATGCGTTTTGTATATTTAAAATGATGCCACAATTATGCCACAAGCTGTTGGACATGTACTGTAGTAGGTCTAGTGGCATATCCATGCTTCCAACAATGAACCTTACTACCTCTGCCTCCAGCTGTCCAAAAGAAGACAGATGTTTTGAAAGGTCAGCACACAAAAAGACGAGTCATAGGCAATATGTAGAACATCAATATACAGTATAGGACGCTACTCGGGAAGATATCAAGGAGTGGCCAGCTGTCAGAATTAATAGTTTGAGATATAGCTTCATTGTTAATGGAGATATAAAACATCTGGTACTGGCAAATTAGCAATATTCACTTTTTATTTATTTTATTACTTGTTGTCAATCAGTAGGCTGAGTATAGGCTGTAGGTGTACACTGTTTCTCTCAGTTCATCAGTTCACAATTGTTTCTGTAGACTGTTAACACTACTAAAGTGAAGGGGAAGCTCAGAGCAGGTCTATGCTTCACTGTGGTTTGGTAACTTCAATTGTATAGCTCCTTTTTCATTATTTAGCTTTACTGCAGTGTTAGTCCAGATATGTCCAGCCTTGCTAAGAGAGTTGTACCGCTGTTGTTAAAACACATCGACACCTTGGTCATGTTGTTAGGCGAAATGTGCTGGTAGGGTGTGGAATTGGTGTGCAGTGATGATCAGCACTCACTTCTCTGTCAAAGGATGGTGGGAGCCCTGTTTCCACCGGAAGGCATTTGGGAAAAGTAAGCAATAACTCTTAACTCTTTTTTTTTTTAAAGTATACACATTTTCCTGTGCTAACGAGCCATGAATGATGTTTCTGGTAACAACTCAGAAAGAGGTGTTTAACAACAGACATTTTTTGCACAGGTCCTTGCTGTTTCCAATAGATTTAGGCCATTCTATCTGTAGTATACACATCTCATATGTCAAGGCATAATGACGAATACAAAGTTGTTTAGGAAAACAATATTTGTAAAGCCAAGTTACATATGCAGTTACTTGTACCAAAACATCTATATTGTCTATTACACTATTGTTTACTTAAGAGATTAAAATGCTGCCTTCAATTGGCCATGTTTACTGTTTACCCTGTTACCTTGAAATTACATTTATATATTAATATAAAACCAAGACCATAATCTTTCTCTAACCTTAACCAAAGAGCTGTGAGTGCCTATTCAAAAAAAAAAGTGGAATAATGCTGTAGTTGCTACGAGCAAACATTGAATTGCAAGAATGGATATTTTGGCAGGAAACAAATGAAATACATATTCAATTAAGATTTCATTACAACAACATCTTTGTCTCTTGCGAACATTTATTCTACCAGAAAATATAATTCAAACACATGATTTTTTTTCAAAACATATTTGCTGTTTAAATGAGTCATATACAAACATGATTTCTAGTAGACTAGGTTATTACTGTAAACGATAACAATGATGCCACTGTAACTGCTGCAACATTCAAAGCCACTGCCCTCTGCAAAGAAGCAAGCAACTTCTAAAGTCTGCAGGCAGTGAGTGTTACTCATACTCCGAACTATGGGTGGAGTGGTGCCTTAAGCCACAGGATGTCACAGAACACTGTGGGTGTTTGTTTATCACAGTGTGATGAACTACTGTATGATTTGATCATTTAAAATAGTGTTAAAATGATTTCTGAGGCTTTCACAGCCAACACCATTGGTTTGTACTGTCACTTACTTACACATGTTGTTCTAGTGTAGATAGAGTCTAGAACAAAATAGCATTGTTTATTGTTGTATTTAAGTCATTATCCATTTGTCCACGTTTAACATTATTGATTAGGTATTGTTAATTGGTGAAAGTTGTAATACATTTTGTCATAGTTTTGTTTACAACATCACATTTTTAAATTGTTCCCTTAATTTAATGTTAAGAACAAGTGACAATGTCAGGAAAACTTGGAATAAGAGCCAAATCAAGTTATTGTGTCGTGCATCCTAGGTTATTTCGTCATTAAATCTTTCAAGTGTAATGAAAGAAAGACGTGGTTTTGTCTTATAGTTTTCAACTCTGTGGATGTTAACTTCATTGTCTCAGAATTAATATCAAGTAATTTATTTAATCTGACCTCAGCTTTTATTTATTTTTTCACAATTATATATATTGTATAATCTTAGTAAACAGTAACTTACAATCTTCCATTGCCACCTGATGTATAATTTCCCAATTGAGAGGCCAGTGAGTCCAAAGAGCAATCTGGATGGGCAGATTGTGGACCTCGGGTGGTTCGAATTGGTGTATCTCCCCCAAGCACCCCTCCCCCATCCTAACCCACCATCCCCTGCAAGACTGCCACATTCTCCCTTCAAGCTTTCTCAAGATCACTAAATTACCAGCTTGACACTTTGGTGCAAACCCTGATTTAGGAGGCTTTTCTCAATGCAACACATCCATGAATATGAATATCATTATCTGCTGACATCAGGACACAAGGCAGATTAAAACATGATTATCCAGCTTGTTGTTATTGTTTCAGGCAAGATATTTAAACTAAATTTTGAAGATGTGAGAGCTAAAATAATTTCCACCCAGCTGTGCAGTTTGTTTACATGTCTTGGGGTATCATGGGCCTAGCTAGAATTTGTGTACATGAGTTGTTTTTGAATCTCAATAATTGCCATCCTCCTCCTCTGTGTTTATGATTACAGAATAAAAAAATGACAAGAGAGCATATCTCAATTTCTGGACAGAACTAGAATGCATATTCTTGTAATGAGAAACCTTAAAACAAAACCCACAACTTTGAAAAGATGTTAACATTATGTAACCCATACGACCCTGGCTCTCGGCTACCGCATAGCATGATGCTATAATCTGATCATTTATACGGTTATACGGTTATATGGTTCAAATGTGAATCGTTTGGATGCAGGTTCTTCTTTTCCTCAATGCTGTGAACTCTATCTGTTTTCTCTCTCACTTTGCCTCTTTGTTTTCTTTCTCAACTTTGTCATTCATGCCATCAGGTCTGTCACAGACAGGCAGGTGACAAAGTTAATCTCAGAGACTTTGACAGGGCGTCAGTGGCGTAGGCAAAGCCCTTTAAACACAGCCCGTCTAAGTAAATGGCACACTCTTAAGGGGAAAAATGGATAGCCTGATAGACAGAGGGGTGTGTTGACAGCCCAAAGCACGAGGACATGTTCTGACATGGGGCACAGCAGGTATCTCGGGTACTGCTCTCCTGGCAGCTGCAAAGACACAAAGGCTTTCGTGCTCATCTCCTAAAACCCCAGTTTACAAAAAAGTGATGATTACTGTTACATCTGCTGTTAGACAAGACAAGTGCATCCAAGACCCAGTGTGTTGCCATAGCGAGGTTTCTGCCACTCAATTGTAGGTGTCCAACTGAAGTGACTGTTAAATATACACCAAGTAGTTTGTCAAAACATCATATTTTTTCTGCTATATGACACTGTGATGTCTTTAGATAAAGCCCAGACTGTGGAACCATGTGTATGCGTGTGCATGTTCTCACAGATAGCTGAATACCCCCTACAGCCACACCAATTTCCATACCTCTCTATACACTGGAACAAGGTGGTTGCAAAGTACTGTGACTCTGCCCCTTAGGTATTCTATTTATTTGCCTATCTGTCTACATTCATTGCTCCTGTTGTTGGCAGTGTCTGGGGAGGGTAATTACTGGTGTGGAACAGCAGGAGAAGAAGCCAATTTAAGTGTGGGCATCACTGAGGTGTGAGGCCTGCCCCAAGAGGCTCCGGCTCCTCACCTGTTCCATTTAGGCTTGGAAGAGAAGAGGGGCCACTGGGGCTAGCCACAGTATGGGATTAGACACAGCATTTGGACACACACACACACTCACACACACTCTATATATCTCACTGTCTCTCCCTCTCCAGATCAATAAATAATAACATGGGGACAAAAATATTCCATTTAACAATATAGTTGAGTGAGAAGATATTTTATATTGTTCCATAAAGAAAACTGAAAGTTATTAGCCAACTGTGCAACCAGAAAATCTAGATCATTACACTCCAAGCATTTGTTTAGAAAAAAAAGCATCTTCGAGACAGAATTGTATTTCAAATCTATCTAGGCTTGTTACGTATTTTTCTTCTGCATCATATCAGCTTAACACACCGACAATAATAGCTTCACTCTTTCAAATAGACAGAAGGATGAAGAATAGTTGTTGTGTAGGAGAAATGAAGGACAGAGATGGACACCAACGTATAGTATACGAAAAGAATTTAGAAAGAAAAAACTTTTAACACACCTGTGACAACATTTTTTCAGAAGCTGGGGGCAAGGTCATGGAAATTGTGTTTTTCTCCCTCCCTCTAGAGGGACAGGTCCGAAACTGGAAAACTGATTATTCTACCCTGATAGCTCCATTCCAACACCCACTGTGAAACCCAATCACCTTCCTTACACTTTTTTCATACCAGCCTAAAACTCTTAGGGTCCTGTAAAACCTCCTCAGAGCCAACTGCACAAACAAGGGTGAACTGAGGTGAATAATCTTGTTTCAGCCTAATGTTAAGTAACTACAGCTACCCTCTTTCCCAACTATAGTATACTGTGATGTTAACATATTATAAGGCAATATCCCAAAAATGATTGATGTCTTAAAAAAAGTATTTATTCACTTATATGCTGTCAGGTTGTAAGTCTTGCTCACAGAATATACACTTAGAGACCTGAACATGTGCACTTTATTTAATGAGGTTAGCATAAGACTGGCATTACACTTTCATAACTATATCTGTTTCAGTTCAGAGCTGACACTGCTTTAAGTTGACATTGGCAAACGGCAACAAACATCACAAACCAGTGCATTTTACTTTTCTTTTATCAACAGCTTCACAAAAGTCCCTACTCTGCTAAATCCAGCAAATGCCCTGTTCACAGAGGATTAGTTTGTTGAGTATTTACAAATACATAGCCTTTAGCTAAGTTCATGTTTAAGGGAATCGCACTTGATGAGCACAGCGTGCATGAACAAATAAAATAAAATGCTTTTATATCAAATAGAATGACAACCTTGTAGAACGTAATACAGTATCTTTGCCACAGGTGCAATACAAGGCACCACATGGGTCCCTAGAATGGACAAAGCAATTTCTCAGATAAAGAGAGATACATCATTGCCAGGCAACCACAAACTCTTTTACCTACCTGCCCAGGGACTACGGGCGGAAGATAGCAATTGTGCTACAACCTGGAACATTGCATCTCTCCTTGTTCTTATACAAGGTTAATGTTTAATTGTGCATTGGTCCTGTTTAAATACAATTACATTGCATTACAATAGCTGGACACATATTTAAGTCAAACAGCATCAGCATATCTGTGTGAAAAATATTGTAAACCATAGAGCTATAGAACATACATTAAAGTTTTGTTATTATCTTTAACTTTAATAGTAATCTCAGATCCATCAATAAGGGTAAATATTTACCCCATTTTATATACTGTATGCATTTCAAATATATTTTTGGACATTTAGGTGTGGTGTACTTGTTTATAAAATTCATTCATTTTTTTCAATTAATGGAAAACATCTGCCTGCCAAGAATGAGAAAAAATTCACAAAATAAAAACTTTGATCTGCTTCGGAAAATGGTGATCTGTAGTACATAATGGTGTTTGTTAATTCGCATCAGAATATCAGTGGTATTTATCAAGTTTAGGTATAGGTCTTCCAAATGTTTTTGCATCCTTTATGCAGCCTCAATGCAAACAAATTAATTTCTTTAATAAATTTAAGTTTGACATTTACAATCATTTGAAAACATTACATTTCTTATCAAACGAGAAAAAAATGATATGATTATTTTGGTACCAATGTTACCACAATGTGAGTTATGATGGAATCACCACATACATACAGTGCATACTAAGGTTGTCACAATTTTGATTTTTAAGCGGAAATTGATGAAAATGAGCTTTCAATTTTGATCATCAAAATCAAAATCAGGATCAGCGATGTTCTCTCTCCACTCTCGTCTACTTGCGCACATCTGAAAAAACCCACAACAGACACAGCGTGCTAGCGTACTGGCTGGTAGCATGTGGCTAAAGACACAGGTAACGTTAGCTTATTAGTAGCCTGCAGCTGCTCGTTTCCAGACACCATTGCCACTGCCGGAGATAACGGAGAAACAACAGAACTGGAAAATCCTGCTGCTTCCCTGAAGTCACCGGTTTGGCAACATTTTGACTTCCCAGTGCTTCATTCGATTGCACTTTCTTAATTTTGAAAAACTAAAACTGTTATTCTAAAGTACCCTCTTGCTAAGTAGTGGCTTTTATTGTGGCATTGCGTCACTGCTAAAAAGAAAATGTTTAAATTCAAGCGAATCGTGACCTTTAAATCAAAATTAAAATCAAATCGTGGATGTGGAGAACCGTGAAACCCCTAGTACGTACAGTATAGCAGTGGTTCCCAACCTTTTTTCCTTGGCGCCCCCCCTACTTATGTCTAATCCGAAGTTGAGGTAACTCTCGAGATAGAGCCTTACTTTCTTTTTTGATACAGAGGAGTTATCAGCACTTTTACGTTTCTCCGACAAGTTTCATTCATAAAATAGTGATGCCGTGGCGGCAGGAAAAATGAGGATGACAGCAGCAGCTAGCAGCTGACCTGATGACAGCAAGGGCCACAGGTTAAGAGGTCACGGAGGGTTGGCCTACTAAGTAGCCTGCCTACAATTTTAAGCGAGAACAAAAATATATAGTTTTTATACAGACTTTTGTATACATTATATATTCTAGTGTATTATCATAATTTGTTTAACATGTGCAAATATTTTTTTTTTTACCTCGACCTCAAACCAGATAAAGACTGGCGCACCCGCTGTGATCTTTGCCGCCCCCCTGAGGGGTCCCCGGACCCCAGGTTGGGAACCACTGCAGTATAGTACTGTATACACAGTACCGGTTTTCATAGTACATGAACTGTACATACAGTTCATATACTAGTGTCATATATTTAGTTGCAGTGCTGCGTTGCCGATGTGTGGAAAGGAACTCTGCTGACACTGATCCTTGATTATAAAAAGGTTTATTACATCAAGTTTTCAGCATCATGACGAGTTCTGCAGAACCCGGAGAGTCACAGCCCAAAAATGCACTCTGTCTTGCTTCAGCAAGAGCAGGCTTATAAAGGGTACATTTAGGTAACATGTTAGATAAAGTAAACAGATGTGAGTTGGCAAGTAAAGGTCTAAGTCCCTTTGAGGTCAGAGTCTCTTTGGGGGGCTCCAACACTACACATAAAATCATTGAGCCCACTCAGCCCTCAATCACAGAATCACATAGAACATCCTCTTCAACACATCACTCCACTGAGAGGAAAATCATTAGACTTACATCACTAACACAATGCTCATAATGTCTCAACACATTTGGGCTTTATACAGATTTCATAGGCCCTTCAGATACCACACTAGGAAAACCGGTAAACCGTTTTTTTTTGTTACATTATTCTACTGTAAGAGCATTTACATGAGCTTCAGTTGATTGATTTTGAAACAACGCTAAGTCAGTAGTTGGATATCCATTGGAAATCACTATGTTTGACCGTGTACAAACACAGCCAAGCTCCATCTCTGTCTCATCCTCGTTTTCGGCCTCTCTCTCTCTCTCTCTCTCTCTCTCTCTCTCTCTCTCTCTCTCTCTCTCTCACTCTCACACACACACACACACACACACACACACACACACACACACACATGCAAACAACCATATGGCCAATATGTAAGCTGTTCTATACAGCCTCTTCCATGCTCCAATGGTCCTGAATTGGATGATCTTTCTCTGTTTTTCTTTTCCTTCCTTTCCTTTCACCAGTATGGATGACACTCAGGCTAGTATTGTCCAAGGTCTGCTGACTTAGGTAACTGCTGTTCTTGTTTATGACTCATCGCCACAGTACTCACTAAAGGTCAGTTTTATATCCAGTATTTAAGAGTTGCCTGAGGCCATATGCAAGTGCACGTACACTAAAGGCTTCCTTAGTAATTCCAGCCTGTCACACGTCATGTATTGATGGTGAAAGAATTATCAGCTTTGACGATGGCATCTGTAGAAAATAGTCTGACCATAGCAAATGTCAGTCCTCATTAAGAACTCATAAATGAACTGTTTTCACATCTGTACACTTGTGTCTGTGAAAAGTGTCAGACAATTTGTCAAAGTTATACATGCTAGACAGGCCTGCATAGTTTAGACTCCCATCGTGATTTAAATTGACTCTTCTCCTTTTCCTGACTATACCAATACTTCTGCTTTAATTGCAGTAATATATCGGTGTGTCATGGTAATCACATTACATTTGACTACCAAATGGCCTCTGAGCCTGAACTCATCCATATTCTCTGATATCCCAAAGTGACATTAATCAATCAGCTGATCCATACTCAACCATCCTCGCAAAGCTTTGCCTCATTCATCTCTGTCTTCTGTCTGCATCTTTAATCTTTCCCTCTCTCTTTCTCTCTCAAGTTCCTTCCTTTTCCTCATCCTTTGTGTTTCTCACTCATCCGCCGTTATATATAACTTACCAATGACGTTCATGTGGGGTCCTCTATTTAGGCTGTATGCTTGTTTTTCAGATTTTGTGATGCCATACAATGTTAGATCCACCCGGGACTACTCCTCGAAACTCTTCTTGCTTTTTGTTGTCTCTTGATGTGCATGTTTTTTTCTTCTCTCTAAATCGGAAATGCTTCCTTCCTTCCTTTTTTACTGCCTTTCATCTTTACTTGCTGCAATGATAATAGAAAAAAACAGGGGACATCTCTTACCATAAGTATATACGCATGCTGATATGAATTGTTGTTTTGGAATAACAACATTTAACATCTTCCTGTCGCCATACATAGTGTCTATAGATCTACAGTATTTTATTGAAACTTTTTGCAACCCTTGGCTATCTCCAGTCACCGCCTATGGCAGTAGTTGTGTTTTTTATAGCCACTTTGCGTTGATAAGTACATTCTGCTGCATGTAATTAGATTCCTGTCACTGTCTCCTTCCCCTTGGCTAATTAAAAAAAAATAATAAATAAATACCAGTAAACTATCAACAAGGTCCAAGTAGCCTCCAAGAATTGTATAAAAATAGGTGTTACTCATTGTACCCTGTATATAGGTGAATGTTTTCAGTTTCCCCAAGATGTATGCATTGAATTTTGAGTATTGGCAGCTACTAGTGACATTTCTGAAATAAAAAGCACAAATTCACAATTACACAGATGTTAAGAAAGAGAAAATGTTATTGGATATAATCTTATCCATTATCAGATTTCAATCCAGATTTCTTCAGCCTAATTATCTAATTTTACTCTTACAACGTATTGCAACATCTATTTAGAACATCATCACTCTATATCATCTCTATAATTGAATCTCTTTATCCTCCTTGTGCAGGGTACTAAACAGCTCTCATGTCCTAAAATGTAGCACAGATGGCCCCATTGCAGTGACTAACTGAGCAAAATTAAAGTAGATCTTATTCAGTAAAACATATGTACAAAAAATAGTAGCAGACTTTAACAACACATTAAAGGAAATCATCTAAAAGCATATAGGCGCTGTACTTCTGCATTGATTGAAAGCACAGCTTATGTGGTGATGGTGCAGTGGATATGACTCATGCCTTTGGTGTGGGAGGTCTGGGTTCGATTCGCACTGCAATACATCAACCAATGTGTCCCTGAGCAAGACACTTAACCTCCAGAGGTGTGCGACTTCTGATATAATTGTAAGTTCCTTTGGATAAAAATGTCAGCAAAATGACATGTGATGTAATAATCTTGTCACTGTACTAAGTTGGCAGATGTTGTCTTTGTACTAATATCTCTTTGGTTAAACTCCTCTAAAAGGCTATCATCAGCATACTTTATGATATGACTCATCCAAAATGCACTGCAACAGGCGTTACTGAAGAAAATTCTGAAAATCAATATTTAGTCAAGGGTGGAATGTTCTGATGTGACACAGCTAACTACTGACCTTGCTTGTGATAATGTGTAGCTCAGAAGCCCCAGACTAACCCATGCAAATCCCTTTGCACTACTATATTATACTTTAGGCACTGTTTTCCTCTGTACCATGATTATAATAATATTGCCTTATGAGTCATGCCACATGGACCTAAGTAATTTATGTTCCTGCTTGCAAATATGCTTTATAAATCATGCACAAGTTGAAGGAGCTTATAGGATAACATTTCACAGGAATTGCACCTCGTAGAATATGGTAAATAATATGGAGATATACACATATTGCATTGGGATGCTCTGTCAAATCTGAATACTCCAATTTTCCACATTTTATGACATTCAGTTTGAAGAAGGCAAGCTTCACACTTAAATAAACTTAATAATTTCCAAAGAAAACCATCTGTGCTTCTATCTGAGTAAAGGAGGAAAAATACAGAGAGGAGGTGGAAAGGTTGAGTCAGAGGAGGTGCAGAAACAAGGACAAAAGGGATTCTGTAGATATAACCAGTGGATAAAAAGATGCCGAGAGAGGCATTAGCAAGAAGGTGTGAATTAGTGACTAAGAGGTGGAGACAGAGAGAAAGAAATTGAGGACTGATGCTGCAGATCGCTTGCTGGTGGATCTCTCTCTCTCCCTACCTCTTTAATCATTACTTTTTTGTGCAACTGGCCTTGGGCCCTATGTGATGCTGTTCACCTTTACGCAAACAGGTCAGTCAGACAGGCCGCCTACCACTGATGAAAGCTAAGCTCGGGGAATCACTGAAAGACAAAGGAATCAGCATTCACAGCACATAGAAGGGAGTGAAAAAGAAAGGGTAAAAAACATTTCTTGTGACCTGTCATTTTGCTATCATCGAAAGACATGCTAATGAAGTTGCATTCCATCAGCAGATGTTGTCACTTCCAATATTTTTCTATTCAACTGAAAGTGCCTTTTATGGTGTTTGTTACATTTATATTGTGAGAACAGCATCAGGCATGAGTTTTGATTTCTTTTTTATGCTCCATTTCACAGTTACAAACACATGTTGGAAGCTGCCACAATGATTTTAGACAGTGTCACCCTCCACTTTTTTTTCCCGTGACACTTCACTTGACACATAGAGCCTTTCTGTTTCAAGTCTTTCTTTATGAAATTGCAACAAGGCAAGGAAGAGCAAGAATTGCACAGACACACTGTCAACTAGAATTCAGGAAAAAAGCTGAATTATGTGTGTGAATGGGTCTAAGGGTGGAATGTAAAAGGCCTATACTTAAAAGAATGGTAGACATCTGGTTTTCAAGTTGTGAAGTTGAGAAAAAAAAGACATATTTTTCTGTCTATTCTCTTTGTTTATCTTTTTAAGCTGTCGCATGTCATTTTGAGGGAGTAAAATAACAAAGAAGTCTCGCCACAAAGAGTCAGCAGTTCCCAGTCTCACAGTGAATTACACACTAATCAAAGCAAGCTAGCAGAAAGTCTCCATGGGCTTTTTAACCAGCTGTTTAAGATCCCATTGACTCATGTGTACATGTGCTTTTCACAGAGATCCCTTGATTTTCCTGAATGAGTTATTTAATCATAAGTAGCATTGTGTCCTCTCTGGGACATATTTTCTTAATAGCATGTTAAACATTTACAGTGCTCTACAATGTAAAGACCACTTCTGGCACCAGTTAAGTGACTGTTATACTATGTAGTACTAAGACCTTGCTTTTCAAGCATGTCAAATTAAAGGAGCATTTCATATTCCTTTATTATTCTCAATGGTTTACTGTTAGTATGGGTATTGCATTGGTCAAATGATAAATTACATGCAGTAAATAAGCTATCAAGGAATACTCGAGCTGAGAAAGAAGTAAATACAGAAATATATTTTGAGGCAAGATACTATCTTTCCGCAACAAACATGTTTTCTCTTCCTCCCAATTCCTCTCGTCATTATCACCAGGTAAATCGATAGAATGCTCCCCTTACAATCGAGAGCCAGATCTATTTACTTAAAGTGCTTTAAAACGTTTGTGCACAGCCTTCATTTAAATTATTTGAGAATTAACTCAATTGCATTATTGCTGCTATGATATTTTTGTATTGTTCATTGGTCTGTTTGACACTTGTTCTGGAACAATTGCAGACAAAGACTATTTGGTAGTGTTTCTGGTAGTGTACAGATTTATAGTAATATGGACCATCCTGACTGACAGACTCATATCTGACCGTTAACAGCAACAAAACTACCATCACATCTAAATGTGATCAGAAATTGGGGACAGTGTGGATGAGTTTAGGTGGCTCTTTAAATGAGTTGAAGGGTGTGCATCCTTTTCAGTGGGTTTTACAAAAGCAGTTCCTTTTAACCTGATTCTGTCCTTAAGTTGCAACAAACATTTTATTTTTTAATCATATGTCATGGTAAGCTCCACATATAAGGACATGCTTGGGACAGCTTCTATTAATAATTGCATAGTTACCCTATGTGATTCAGAGATAAAGAGTGTCTAATCATTTTCCGCATTATGCTAATACCATGCAGCACATTATGGGAGAGTGATAAAATTCCTGGTAAGCCTTGCTAATCCGCTCTAGTGCTAAAATAATGATTGCTTTTTGTCTGCTGTTGAGAAAGTGGTCCACACCATGTGGGTCATGCGCTGCCTGAAAAATGTGTATCTGCATGTTTCATTTTAATACCTCACTCTCTCTCACACTCTCTTTGCATCTTTTACAACAAAGCCTATTTGCCACTATAAGTGAGCCCTGGGCATTTTCTATTAACAAACAGTGTATGAACAGATGTGTGCATGTGCACATACAAACGTGCACACACACAAACACAAGTGCTTGTCTCTTCTCTCACAGATGCATCCCCCCCCCATGCCTACGACGCAATTGTTGTTAACTTTTCACAGGGAACTTCGCAGGAGCATAAAAAGAGCATGAGAAGTACATGCAGGAGAGCAGATTTAACAGTTCTCATATGGTTATTTGCTTGTCTGCCAGTAGACAGCATACTGCAGCAAGTAATAAAACTTGACAGGGACCCAGGGGATGCAACCTACCACCATGGCTACTGTTTTGTTGGCTTGATTGTGTTACTTAAAGAACTGCTGCTGCATTATTGCTCATGTGATACATTAATTTGCTAGATATTTTTATTCACATGCCTTTGCCCTCCTGCATGCAAAGACGAAACGTGACGGAGAGATGTCTCTTTGTGTTTCTATAGCTTTAAATGCGGTTAGCAAGTAAGCACTCTCAAAAAGAGCCTAGAACCTCTCCAGCTTGATAAGACTCAGTTTGGAGGCTATCAGGCTATAATACAAAGTTCCAGTTGTAGCGCTTGAAAATCCGTATGTGCTTTTGCCAAAGTGGCTCATGTCTATAGATACTGGATAGTAGCTGAAAGAGCCTGGAGAATAAGAGATGATATGTGTGTTCTATGCAGTAAAACCAGATATTACTGTAGTTTTTTTTATTTTCATTGAGATGCGATCATTAATAATATGGTGATATTTCCGTTGGTAATATTTAGTAATGCTTCCAAAATGGTGTAAGTTTAAGACATGATTATTGTACAGTAATGGAGACGTGAGTGTCCACAGCTTCAAGAGAGATAAAAGACTGTGAACGCCCATCCTTACTGATACATAACATCAAAGCATAGTTGTTTTGAAAGAAAGGAGAGTATATAATCGTAATGTAAATGGGCCCCTACACAAGATCAAAGCACTGCATTTTCAAAAGAAATGTGGGGGATATGATCATAATGTGAATTAGTCCCTGTGTACAAATTTGTTCATCTGTTTGGGGGAAGAAAATACATTTTGACTTGTCATTATAATTTCCCTTCATGAACGCAGCCCACATTATGCATTCCCTGCTCCAACTAAATGCATAATTAAAAATAAGCATCTCTCTGCATTTCAAACAATATCTCTCCCTCTTATTTCCACATCCAGGCAAAAGGAGCAGCCTCTGTGTACCTTAACCATTGCAGTGTTCAGTGTGCAGTAGCTCGTGCACAGATGGATGTGTGTTGCTTTGATAAACATCAGACCGCACGCTATCGATTGGTCTTTACTCTGATTTAATGTGTGTGATGGCTGAGCTGCATCTAGCTGTGAGGGGGCTGCATCATGGGCCGAAAGCACACACATCAGCAGGAATGGAGGCCCTACAGAGAAACAGGAAGGAACGAGGAAATAGAGGACACTTGCCAACTGGGAGGGCTAAGGGGGCAGACTGTTTAACAGGAGAATGGATGGGTTTGTGGTGTGGGGGTGCAGCAGTTGGAACAAATCTTTGATGCAACAACACACGTTGCAACAAATGTGTGTTAAATCCTTGAATGAGGTTGGATCTATAAGAATGGACGGAAATAAAATATCCAATCAGAGGCAGAAACATCTACAGCACAGTGCTGAGCAGTGACTGAGTAGAAATAGGGAAACAGTCGAGCCAGACGTCATGGATTGAACAAAATAGAGCAGCATTGCCTCAGTTGCTGGTCGTCTGCCATTCATCAGCTCCCTGCCAGCTGCTAGGTTGGCATGCTCAAGGGGCATGAGGCAGAGATATGTGTTTGTTGGGTGGGGGAGGGGGGGTTTTCATTATTGGTCAATGCTGCCTTTCTAATCACAGATATCAACAAACCTCCTGATGATGTGTTCTTAAAATGAACAACATGACATCATGACTTTGCGTAAACATACACGCCACTTTCCTAAAGCCAAGAGTCGTGTTATCTGTACGCATTTTCAGCTGTCTGCGTGTATGTCTACGTTGTATACAGCTGACTACAGTCTACGACGTCTTTCTAAAGCCACGTGGCGTGTGGGGGTTGGGTTGAAAAGAAAAAATGGTTTGGATTAGGAAAAGAAGAATGGGGTAGGGTTAGGAAAAGAACAAATGTGGAAAGGAAACATCACATGAGGGACACAAAGGAAACGCCACACGCGGGACGCAATCCCCGCTCTCCTGGGTGAAAGTCCTGTGTTTTACCCACCCCAACCGACCTCCTCACTCAGCCTTTCATACGGTGTCAATTCACACACAATCGCAAGGTAATGTAAGTCAATAGAGGCCAAACGGCATTGATAAACACGCAAAATAGCGAGTATGTGCCTTTATAACAAATTATGTCATTTGAATTTGCGTGTCATACATACGCCACTTCATGAGATCAGTCTGAAATGAAAGTCTGTAAGTAGTGAGCCTATAGCTTGAAATTGCCCACGTGTCCACAGTCCTTCTGTAATTAAGCGGGCTTTTGTGATTGTGTGAGTTTTTGCTAGAGGGCTCTGGAGATGGAGATGTAGCGTGCCATTAGACAGAGGAGCTAAATTAGAGGTTTCAGTGGGCCCGGAAATTCAAGCATTCGCTTAACTGTCCCATGTCTGCTGAAGCCTGAGCCCAACTAGACCTTCATTATCCTTCACATACTCATGGTGATACACTAAAAACCAGATTGTCAAAAATGAATGTGTATTTACTTTAATCTGTCCCACATCTGACCGTGTAGGATTGAGATAAAAAAGGTTTAGGGCAAATTCACAAAGGGAATGAAAACTATAACTCACCTTCTATTTTCAGTTCTGTGTACCGCAATGAATTGTTGAGTGGTTTAACGAAATAAAAACATATTCAGAAGAGCCTCACGTTTTTTCAACTTTAATCACATTTGGCTGCCTTAAAAACTGTGTACTAAACGGAGCTTTGATTTCTATTACATTTTTTTATTGAAGCTTGCCAGTTTCTCAGTTCCTTTAAGCTGCCCAATGAATAGCTGAATATGCTGCTCAAAGGTATATTTAAAGAAACCAACAGTGATGTTAACTATCTCTCTTCAAGGGAAGTAGGCTTGGGGTATGGCCGTTTATTTTGTATTGTGTTTTATAATTAATAGGGCTGTCAATCGATTAAAAAAATTAATCTAATTAATTACATACTCTGTAATTAATTAATCAAAATGAATCACATTCATAATTAACGGTACCTGAACCAATACTTTTTAAGAAAGTAAAAAAAGAAAAGAAAAAAGAAGGGTACTAAACAACAGTTGGTGACATTAAAGAACGGCTTGTTTATTGCTAAGGCCATATGGTCAAAATTAAATGATTTAATAATAATGTATAACAATAACAATAACTCATTTCACTAGTAAATTGCTGTTGAATGACAAAAACAACCACCAGATGGGAAATGGTCATTTACAATAACTTCAAATGCACCACGAGGCTGTAGTTTACCAGTTTAATTGAACGCACCGTGTGTGTTGTTTTTTTCCGACGGCAGCTGCAGATTGTTACACACCGGTGTTGAATCCTCTACAGTAAAACACAGTCAAACTTTACACCGTTTAGCGTTAGCTGTCAGCATTGTAACCGTTTTTAATCCAGCTACTAGCTAGTGGTAGGCTAACGTTAGCTGCTGTCGAGTATAGTGTTAACTGGCGTCATGTGCAGCGGTGTTTGTGTTGCCTGTATTGTCTGTTTCAGAGCATCAGAGAGAAGCGCAGACATATCAGTGGCACCAGATTTTGGTATCCAGGGTTGGCAGAAAGAAGATTTTTATAAGTAAATGTTCCAATTAATGATCCAGGCAGCACATTCTCGTCTCCCTCCTTCATTTTACAGTCGAATGGTGGCTAGAACGGCTCCGGGTCAAACGTCAATATGGAATGGATTAATCCACGTTATTTTTTTTAACGCGTTATTTTTTCTCAGATTAATTAATCGAAATGAATGCGTTATTTTGACAGCCCTAATAATAAAACAGTATGTGTGGAAAATTGCTTGCCAGCTCTTTCCTGCAATTACAGTAGAGGCTTAGCTAGCTACATGCCATGAGCATAATAAATGAGTCTTCATACAAGTGCAAATTGCATGTCCTGTACAAACAATGTGAATTAAAATAAGTGTAACATATAATACAATATGACCCCCTTGAGCGTCCTGTCAGGTCACAGTGACTTTGACTTGAATAAAAAGTCTCAGCTAAATGGAGCCTTCAATACATATGGTATGGCTTGTAAAAAGTCAGTTACAGTACTTAGTGCTAAGTGATTTTTCTTTATGTATATTGCACGCCATTGCTATTGAAATGGTCACTCAAAACTTTCCCAGCATTCCAGATGGGTCAGAAAAATGGATTTGTAAGTAAGACACAATGTTTAACATCATGTGTTGACACAAAAAACACAAGTTTCATCTTAAACTGAATAAATTAATTAAACTGTTTTAGATTAGAAAATCCTCAGCATTGAGTCGGGGAGCTGAGAGAAGGCAAGCATGGCATGAAATAAATTAGCTTGTTTTAGAAATGCACTGTACCTTACATATGGAGGGACATTCTGTATATTAGAAGTACCTTTATTAAAAATATATAGGAGAACTGGCCAAAGATGGCACCCTATTCATTTCTGTGAAAGTTGCTCAGTGGGCCCTTGGCTGAAAAAGTCTCTCTTCCTCATGCTTCCATATTTGTGGTCCCATAGAGCATACACATCCTCTCCTGCCAAGCCGGTTGAGAGCATGCTTGTCCAAGACTTCCTTTGGCCAAGCCGGCTGACTTCCTGTTGGCTTTTGCACACATGAATGAAATAAAATATATTAATTATACACCTATTGTAGACTTTCCAAATGTTATTGGACTTAATGGATTTAATTCCTAATAAAAAGAGTAATTTCGGGGGGGTTGTAGTACTAATTGTAGTACTTTTTTACTGCCCCTACTTTTCCAATAATAGTGTAAGGGAAAAAAATGCTTTTTGGGCCAGTGATGAATGTAAAGTTGCAATATCCCGTGTGTCACTACACCAATATCGCTTCACAGCCCAGCTCCATTCCTGAAGGCTCTGAAGTGCCCACAGTCCTCGTCAGTAAACATGCCTTCCTTTCTCTGACTGTCTGTCTGCCCTGGTGGTGAGGGGAACAGTTGGGGCAAGGGTAATCAGAGTTTAATGAACTCTCACCAGGGAGCAGCATGGCTGCCATCAGCATAGATATGTCCTCACCCGCTGCAGCCACAAGGATGCAAGATAGTGGATGTAATTTATTGTAAAGAGACAGGAGTCAGTGGTGGATATTTGCGTTGAATTATTTCTGATTTAGCCCTGCCTGCGCTGTCCTTGGCATTGTTAGCATCGTTAGATAGATGCATATGTGTGGAGAAATAGTGTATCTGTGTAAGTCTGTGCACATGTGAATGTGTGTGTGTAAGCTGGTGCAGGATTTCTGCCTACCTTATTTATGTCAGGGACTTGTGATATTTTAGTTCTTGTCAGTACATTTGAGCTGAGTTGACAGTTCAGTTTATCTTCTTTTGGCATTATTTATCTGTGATTTAATGGTGACTTTGTGCAGAACAATATAGCAGTTGATATGATGAGACACTTATCCCTCCACTTGTTCCCCTCCCTGCTACAGACAAATACTCACAGAGAATGAAATCACAAATAGAACAGCAACAGAACAGCAAAGGCAAAAAACACAATTAGGAAAACAATTTGTCTCCCTCTATTTTCCTCTCTGTTCCTCTTAGTCGTTCTGTCTTGTCTTACTGTCTCTTTCTCCTTGTCTCATCGTCTAATAACTATAAAATCAAATTGCATTACACTCAACTTTACTGGTCATTTAGTACCTTCTGGACTGCCTCTACCGCTGGCCAAAGAAAAAAATGGCTAATGACCCATGATGTATTAATTGAATCATTCCTCTTTGGCCAAATCATTCTGACAATGTGACCACTAAATTCCATCATTGCTCAGAATGGCACCCTTGATTCTTTTGAGTGTTACTGGTGCTTCTAGGTAGCTGGGTGAGGGCAGGGGGTGCACTTCTGTGCTGATTTTTTTGGACTGCAGGCTCATTTAACATCGTATCTACCGTACTCTATGTGTCTTTATGGGATCTACATTTATGCCTGTCAGGATATATATTTTAACATAGTATAATATAATAATGGCAACACTTTATAATAACCATCACTAATAAATGGTAAATTGATTGTCAATTAAACTTTAGTTAATAGTTATTTTACTGTAAACAAATAATAAAAATAATAATGTATATAATAATAATAATGATGAATAATTATTAGTAATGCTTATAATTTCCATTATCCTAACAGTTTATTGTTGCACACATAATAACATTCTATAGATTATATTAAGTATTTGTTAATGATTACCAAATGATTTGTAAACCTTTCTGAAATAATTTGTAAACCGTTAATGAACATTTTTTGGATTATAAAGTTGCAACTGATGATTACAATACCTTTTTAATAAATGCTTAGTATTTCATTTCAATTTCAATTCATTTATAGTATCAAATCATAACAAGAGTTATCGCGAGACATTTTACAGATAGAGTCGGTCTAGACCACACACACATTATCTAGATAGCTATTATCAGTGCACACATAATCATCTCTTTTATAGATTACCAAAAATATATAAGATTTACTGGGTCCAAGATAATGTTACTTGATGCGTTATACAGTATGCCGTGTGACTGTCAGGGACATGGATTACTTATTAATACAATGTGCAAATGTGTAGATCATAAAATAAGTGTAACAAAGTACTGTTTCACAGTTCTGCTTTCATTTACCTTGGTGCCACTGCTAAGTAAGTGTCAGTTACAGGCTCCAGCACAAAATTTATTTTGTGGGGAAAGTTTTTATTTATAAATTTTAAAATTATCTTAAAATTTTAAGACATTTATAACTAAATAAGAAGCAATCAGAGTTAACTTATTGAATACAAAATCTGTATTTTACATATATAAAAATGCAAAGGCATTAATAAAAACTATATACATATAGCGTTCTTTTCACGGCCTCGTTTGCTGTTACAGATCATTTATGATCATCAAATGGAACGTTACACAGTTTCAGAAACATTTAAAAGTTACATATAGTCACTTTAAGTTTTAAACTGATTTAATTTCACTATTCGTAAACATTAATAATCCTTTAGCATTGTTGTGGTGGCGTGCAGGTCTGAATGATTACTGAACTGAGCTATAGTACTTACAGTCAGAGTCCAATCTGCTCCCTTTGAGTGCTGCTGCAGATGGAGCAGATACATTTATGGCTGACATTTTTGGATACATGAATCTCATCATATATTTAAAATGGAAAGGGGACACTTCAAAATTGCATAAAAGCCATTCACCAAGTATGTTTATGAATAAATTGGGCCTTCTGAAGGGGTTGTGCACCACAATATTTTGCCTCTCATTCCAAACAGTAAAACTTGATATATGCATAGCGTGGCTATGCAGGCACGTTAACCAGGTGTGTTTTGGAGCAGCATATGGAGGCTCAGAGGGAACTGCCCATGGACTAAAGAAAACAAGCGTGCCAATCATATTAGTCAAGTTTAATCTCAACAGTCAACATGTGTGATATGCAGAATTTTAACAGTAAAATAAAAAGTAAATAAATCTTAATTTGGAGATGCTCGTAATGTAAACGGATTAGTCAGTGGCATGTGAACATAATTGATGAAATATATTAATCTAACTGACAGACTGTGAAGTTGTGAAGCAAAAGGAAAGAAGCTGAACAGTACACTATAAGGTGTAGTGCTTTAGTGAGTGGTCTCTGCCAACTAAAGCAACAGAGATTGTGGCTTTTGTCCACAAGCTGGAATATCTGGAGAAAAAGAAAGAAGAAAAAAAAAATCCCATTGACCTGCAGATAGAGGTAGCAGTTAACCTATACAACTAATGTATATTTTTCATAAAGGAGTGCAGCTTTGTGACTTTGTTTGGGTGGTGAGAGAGTGAAAGACAGCTTGAAAGAGGAACATTTGTTACGCTTTGCTTTTCTAAATCAGTTCCTGGGCTTTGTAGACTCCTGTTGGATATCACTGCATTATTGCCATGTTTTAGACTTCTGTTTATGAGTTTGTCATATTGTATTGCTAGCACTGCATTTCACATTTGATAGGGTTTTAAAAGCTTAACATGGAGCCTGGCAGACTTAGTGTTTGTTTACATGTTAAGTTAAAAGTTTTGAGGCTACATTATCAGTTGTATTAGAGATGTGTATTGGGGGCATGTTGGTAGCAGGCCAGCGAGCTGTCTATCTTTTGTCAGCCAAAAAAGGCTTTAGGCCATAAATCACTATCAGAGACAGAAGTGAATGATGTATTCTTTCCACACACGCAAGTCAACCCCACGCTTCAGGGCTCAAATGTTAACAAGTATGATTCTGTATTCAAGTCAGTGAATGCAAATAACGGGCTGCAAAAGGACAAAGATACTTGGAATAAATATTCCAAAGCAGCACAAACTTCAATAACAAACCTTAAATAAATGTAGTGAAGCTAGAAGGCACTCGGAGTGCATATCTCCACCAAGGCCACACAATCATCTTACTTGGTCATTTTAATAAAATGAAATGTGTAGAATTTCTTAGCCTGTATGTCGATGTTGATCTCCATCAAAATGATGATGAAACTGAGAGTGGCTGATTGTGAGAGCAGCATTACAGTACTTACAAGTGTGCATAGTGCAAAAAGTAAATTCACTGAGTCTAAGTCTGAATACATTTTTGTTGCTCAAGTGCTGTCTATCTCCACTTAATGGTTTAGTAGTTATGAGCCAAAAGATAACGAGCTTTATAAGTGGCCACATGGTGTTGCTGTCCACACCAACAACAACAAAAAAATGGTTACATTACTTGTATATAGTATTGCAATTCCATGACATTGGGGGAACTTACAAGAAACTGATTTTAAAAAAGAATAGTCAAAATTGGTTAAAAATGTTTCGTGTTAGACCTTCTCTGCCTGGTAAATGCCCATGCCTTTCAAATTCTAGACCTCCACTTCAAAACACTGGCTGTTGTAAGTTTCAAGTCTGAAAAATCTGGTAATATAGCTTTCGATATGATTTGATCTAAAAGTGGTTTTCCTATTTAAACATGGTATGCAGTGCAGTTACTGTGTCGTGATTAATGACTGAGGCATGTGTGTGTTCATACTGTAAATGAGTGCCTTAAAGGATCAAAATTATCAACAAGTAGAAGGTGTTCACAGCCATCTGATCTAAGAGCACTCAACACTAGATGCAGTCAACCAGAATTGCATTGATTGTTTTTCCAGCACGACCTCTTTGCAATCCATACTGTACATCGGAGTGCATTGACAGCATACAAGCAAAATATTCTGTGGTTTACATAACAGTTAAAACTTAATTAATTGTGTTAATGTATTAAAGGCTGTGAGTAAACTAAAGTAAAGTCAACATAAAATAGCTGTGTGAGATATGAGAAATGAAATGGCATTGGAATTTTTAATCATAGCTCTGTGAAATTATGCTCTCACTTAACTTGTGTTGTGAGTCATCAGACATGTTTTATATTCTTGGTCTATTTACTTTCGAACAAGGTTAGATTTCACTTAGTAATGAAACACACCGCCCACCCTGACAATTAATGGCTGGGGATGCAATGGGTGGAAACCAATAAAAGTTTATGGACTTGTACATGTTGCAGAGGCTGGTTAGTGGCTCTCGTTGGAAACAAGGACCCATATAGTTTAATGAGCTCATTATAACACAGGCGGCAGGTATTAGCTTGTGTCATATCTTGTCTCTCATAGAGCTCGGTCTTAGAAGATAGAGACACTTTAGTCAGGCAGGTCACACTCTCACTCAGAGATGGGCTGCTGTTGTATTATTGCAATCAGAGGTTCAGACTGAAGTTGAATCTGTGCAATGGGTTACAGTAATAGGATATCCAAATGATGCCTATTGTAGCTTATTGGATCATAATTGTGTGAACATCAGTTGCATCATGTTCAATAGGCTCACATATAACCACAAGGCCCAGGTTGTGTTTTGGTGCGTCACTTTTGTACTGTGGATGTGTGATATTGCTTTAAGATTTAAAAGAAAAGGTAGAACACAAAAAGTTAAAATAGTTAAAAGACTAGTTTCACAATATACGGAATACACTTATTTGCTTTCTTGCTGTGAATGAAATGAAAAGACCAATACAACTCTTATGTCTGCATTGAACATATGAAGCTGCAACCAACAGCCTGACTTTGTCAAAAGGTAACAAAATCTGCTTACTAGTACATCTAAAGCTCACTTCCTGGAGTTTTGTCATCACAATGAGTTTGCCCAGTCAAGAAATAGTCCGGCACATAACACCCTTAAAACCACAACTTATTTTTGTTATTTAAACAAATCTGAGGTGTTTGTAGGTGGTTTTTGTTACCTTTAGAAAGAGCCAGTCTTGCTGTTTCCCTCTGTTTCTGGTCTTACATGTGAAGCTAAGCTAATCATATGTTGGTTGTAACTTCATATTTACCATACAGACATAGGAGTGGTTTCAAACATCTCATCGAACTATGAGCAAGAAAGTTAATAAGCATATTTCTGTGCAAGTATTTCTATAATTTGCAACGTTCACCCTCTAAAGTGCCATAGCTCATGCTTGTTTTGTCCATATCTGTGCAGGCAGATTTTATTCAGAGTCAGAAAGATAATTCTGATGCAGATACAAATGACTTGGTAGATAATTTGTTTCTTGATCATAAGGGAGCTTTGACCTCACAGAAGCCTTACTAAATGAAAACAATGGATACCATTTCCTAAGGTACAATATGTTTGCAGAATGTTTTACAGCTTTCTCGGAGGGTACCATGGTTTATTGCCTCCGACTTGAGCGCCATACAGCTTGGGCTAAATATGGCCTTTGCAAGTCATTGCTATGCATCGTGGGATGCTAGTTTTTCATCCTCTTCCTCTCTTCTGTCTATTTTTTCCTCTCTCTCATTAATCTTTTTTTTTCCCTCTTTTTTTTTCTTTCACAAACACACACACACACACACACACACACACACACACACACACACACACACACACACACACACACACACACACACACACACACACACACACACACACACACACACAGACATTATTTCAGTCTCTCATGTGCCTGGATGAGTCTGACTTTTCTGACTCTGACCCTACTGTAAATCCAGCGGCCAATTTAGAGCCCAAGCTGCCCATGAATTGCAGTCCCCATCTGTATTTATTTATGCATTTGTTTAGACTTTAATTAGTCAACTGGAGAGCACTGCCAAACCCTCAACCCCCAGGCAGCAAGGCACAAAACTTGAACAACTATCTACAATTCCCTACGGATGCTGACATGCTAAATTGCAAAAGCTGGTGGGTGCCTAATGGTGGGGTCCTTTCAAGATGTAAAACCCAGAATGCAATAGATGAGATACTTGGAATATTACTCAAGACAAGGGTGAATATGCAGCTTGATCGTGGTCTGCAGAGGTTACATAGTTGATCCGGTTGTCCACTCTCTAGTCGCCCAACCTTCCCTTAAACACGTTGGTTGCTTTGACAGCTCCTGTGTTTGTGAGTGTGTTTTGTAAGTTTGTGAAATTGTTTTCCTGATGACAGACAGGATGATGCCTACACTAACATCCCAGCCCATCCCCATAAAAACACACAGACTTTGATTGATGGCCCTTTTGGTTTGTGGGTTTGCTCAGATGGGCCTCCATCTGTCTCAGGATCCTTGTTGCCTGCACAGTGATCCTCAAAGGATGGTGATACAACAATTATCATTTGTTAATGTCACATTTTGTTTACTTTTTTTCTCTATCTAAAAAATCTTTTGATAAATCCACTTCCGTTTTTCTCTCTTATGGTGATGTTGGCTGAGGTCATTGGCATCCATTCATTCACTTTGTTTTTTTCTCACATTTTCATTAGTAACACTGATCATATGCCATGACTCACAGCACCTCTTGAGCGCATTTTATCGTAGCACATTAATACCGTTACTGAGCTTAGTGCATTTGTATAATTGCTCCACAGAGCCATAGCTTTACTCCTTGAACCGGGACGGACAGAACTCACTGTGCCATAGCAAGTCACGTTATCAGACAAGTAGCCATGGATCTATGAGGATTCGGTTAAAGGCACTTCTGGCCTTTCCAGCAATCATTCATAAGTAAGCTGATACCACCCCTTTCCAGGAAAAGCATTTCTTGTGTTGTTTTGTGTTAACTACTGGATGTCATTTACTGTAAGGTCAGACACAGGTCACTTTCTCATATTAAAAATAATGTTTCTAAATGCAAAGCCAAAAATCCCCCTTGAAGACCATAAAGACAGATTGGTTCTAAGCTTTCTTAACAACTGATGATCTTCCAGTCAAAATATAAGCTGTGGGTCAGAATATTAGCCTTCTGATCTGATACAGATCACCAGTTGGCTCTTTTGAACATCTTTGTAGATATTGTAGCTCCTGCATAAGAGGCCATGCCAAAGCCACTACTTTAGTTACTGATGTAGAAGCCAACACTCCAAAACATTAAAGACATTTTGCCATCGCTTGGAATGTGCACATACTGTAGAGAAGTATGATGCATCCAAAAATGAATCCTCCAAACGCCTTTCACTGAGAACTGATGTTGTCAATTTTCTATGTTTGCTCTGTTAGCTCATTGCATGTTACTAACACAGGTACCAGTGCTTGCCAAGAACTGTCACCTAGACACTGCCTGTTTGGCTGTATCTGGACTGGAGTCCCAATCTGGCCAACAACACTAGCACAGGTGGATTAGGCTGTATGCCACTGACACTGATGTAGTTGTTTTAAGTACTTTTTTAATGTATTTTTTTTTTATCTGATCAGCATCCCTCCTTGCATGTTGTTTTGGCACTCTTGCCCCTTTTTTTCACCATGTGCCACAGCGCTGCATTCCAGAGGCGCTGCAACCCCTACATGCAATCCAGCAATGCCAGTCTACACCAATGAGACGAGACAAGTCGGTGTAACATCTTCACAGGAATGACTCTTTGTACTTCCGTTCTAACTTCCGACTTTCAGGCTTCTGTGTAGCTGAATATAATTTATAGTGTCTTAAAATATGAATGTAGATAATGTTAGTGAGAGTGAGATACTTGGTACAGCTGCATTTCTAGTAGAGTTGAAACGACGCAAACATTTTATTTATGTGATTCACGGCTTTGTTCTAACGACGCTTGCTCTGTTCACTCTCTATCTCGCTTGACCACATTACCGTGTTTGCGGGCGCTCGTTGAGCCTCCTTCCAAAACTCTGCCATTTCCACCAGCTGGCAGTTTGTAACTTAGAATGAAAATGTATTATGGATCATTTCATTCAGTTATGAAACGAAGATCATGCCATTTTGGCTATATGGGGGTGCTCAATGTCGGATTTTACATAGGGCTAGAACTACCTTTTTTCTTCCAATAAATTAATGTAAAGCCTATTATGATATAAATATCAACATATTGCTGTAAATAAAAAATGTGAATAGAAAGAATCTTTTAATAAATCTTTTTAAAGTGCGTGACTAAATCCAACAACCCCATGACAAATTTAAGTTTCACTTTCCATGATCCATTCCTGTACATTCTTCCACGTTACTTCCTCGTTTGCTCCCGCAATAAGCACTATGGCCACTAGAGGTGATAAATATGGGTCATTATAAGATGCTTGCACAATCAACCTATACGGTTGTTTTCTGGGTGAGGACAGTCAGCATATTATAGACAGCTATGTTTTTAAAGCCAGTAAAGAAAGTAGGGCCTGCATCATGTTCTAAAGCAGCTCTATCAGCTATGAATGATGCATGTGTATGCAGGCTTATTGAATAAACTCAAGTTCAAAGTGTATTTCACTGCACTGCAGACAGTATAACTGTTGCTATGGATGTGAGGGATAAGGATAGCGAATCTGTCTCTTTGTTTCATTGTTCTTTGTTTATCTTGCGTTTTATGCATTTCTAAACTTACTCAAACCAGCTTCCAAACCGCTGCAAGTCACTCTGTTAACATAAGGCATGTACAGGCAGAAAGAGACCCCCAGCTACACTTTTGCCCTTTTTGGCAGGTAATTAAGGCGCAATCTGTGGGTGAGGCTGTCAGGAACTGTTACCTTTTGCAGAGATTATGCCAATGAAAGTTTGATGGGGGTTCACATAACATAGACTGTTTTGGTCAGTGCTTTCCCACTGCCACCTACACTGAGTTGAAGAGAGATGCATGTATGTGTGCATATCTTTGTGCATGTGACATGCCACAAACTAATTTTCCTTTTTCCTACCATTTATTCCTGTTCAGTTTTTTTCACTTGGCTTGCATGACTTGAGGAGCAACTCCTCCTTATAATTAAATGCTGTTTGCAAACTTTATAATACAGCCGGTCTGAACAGCAATACACAGCATAGGTTAATCATACTAGCTCTGCACTGATATACATGACTACGTACAGTATATACAGATATGTATGAAAAAATGAGGTCACATTCATAGTGAAATACATAAAATGCCAACATGAAGATGTAATGTTATGGCTTCTACTAGTAATGGTAAGAAGAGATAAAGCAGGCATTAAATGAACTCTTTGCCTATCAACTGTAATGAGAAAACATGAAAAGTATGTTGATTTTGTCTAGTGTACTGTAAACATGTGCATATGAGAAGGGCATTACACAGACCCTTGATGCTGTGGGAAACGTCAAAGTGTCAAGATGGCCTGGATGATGAATCGTTCCTTTAACTGTGACCAATGCCACCCATTTTACTCAAACAATGGTCCAGTGTTGGAGAAAGACTGGGATGTTGACTACATAATGGCAAGTGATGTATTATACTGTATGTTGGGAAGCAAGCGGGAACTGGCTGTTTTCACCCATCCTCTGAGACCTTAATGCTGAGGTCAAGATCATGAGAACATACCCCAATTTTAGCTTTTCGAATAAGGCCTTGGGCGACAGACTGCAGTTGACCCAGTAGGTCAGTAATTCCATCTATAAAGAATGGATGCATTTAGTCTCACTGTCCCAAACTATTGCTGGTTTTGTTCTCAAGTCAGGCATGATATATACACAACTGATACAGTGTGTGGACAGTTCCATTCAAAACTGCAGAATGAATTTATGCCTCCTCAGAATAAACAATTGGGTTACTATTTCCCTTCCAATCTTAATCTGTTGAATAGTTCTGTGTTTGAGGGTAAAACATCTTTAAATTTAACTTGATGTAAACCATTTGTGCTTATATATTATCCACAACACTGGTAATGTAATCACTTTTAGACTAGTTCTGTGTTTGAGGGTAAAACATATTTAAATTTAACTTGATGTAAACCATTTGTGCTTATATATTATCCATAACACTGGCAATCTAATACATTTTAGACTTACAGTTTTAATGTACTAAAAAGAAATTTGAAAACAACCTGTAAAACTTAATTTTCAAATGATCTACTGAATTGGACCAGTTTTTCTCAATCAATCATAGTCAACATATTGTTTATAATTTGTATACACCATGAATTATATCATATTTTACAAAAGGGCATTACATCACCGGGCCAAAGCCCTCTCCAACACCAAAAATTAGAACAATATGTTTTGCCACATCACAGCTGGAGATCTTTTCAATATAAACCCTGCTTAAAATTAATTTGCAAAAATGAGCTGGTACCACACCCAGGCCGGATCCATGAGCAGCTTTATCCAGACATGTTCATCCTTTTTCCATGGCCGACGTTTTTTCATTACCGCAAAAGAGGACAGGATATTAGTCTTCCTCAAGGGCCAGGGAGCAGAGAGAGTTGATCTGAGAAGTATTGGCTATAAGGAGATGATATGGAGCAAGAGAGCCACGTTGCTTAGGGTGGGGTTGGAGGTGTTGGGTCAGTAACACTGAGCTGTAGTCGGATCTGAAAATGAGGCACAGCATGCTCCACTATTAGAGGATTTAAAAAGAAAGATATGAAGAAAGAATGTTACTTATATTTCAGTTGATCAACCATTTTTTAACCAATGATGTGACATTAGTTTAGCATAATCCTGCAAAATGAGGCTTAACAAGATGTTTTTGGCTAATATGATGAATTAAATATTCAATCCCCACACACCACCAAGTCATCAAACTTGACCAAGTAGCCGACAAAGGACTGTTTTTGTTCACGTTAAAAAAGGAATTACCTTAGACATAACACCTTTGTTTTTGCAGAACACATTGAAAATCACTAAAACACAATTGCGTGAAAGGATTTAAAATGAGGAATAGGAAAAATTGCCCACACTAATGATAATGTATTTAATATTGTGCTTGCAAGTTATTTTTTGCATAACAGTAATTGAAATGAAATACATGAATATAGATTATTCACTATAGCCCACATGATGGCACTGAAAAGTTTCATATTACCTTTTCAATTAAGGCCATAACAATGATACCCTTTTACTTATCAACCATATTAGTGATACTGTTTTTTTTATGAACAATATGCACCAACCTCAGCATTACTATGTCTAACAAGACTTAGATATAACTGTTGCCATAAACCAACATACCAAACAATAGAGAAGCTGCCAGCCAGTATGAGTAATGGTGAATTTCAGGGACCTTTTCACTTCTCGCTATTGACTTGTGACAAAAATGACTTAGCTTTGCTGAAGTGTCATAGAAAATCAGGCGTGGGTTATTAAAATATGTAATGATTTGACCTCCTGAAAGTCTGTTATCTATCGTTAAAACATCAGTAAAATGGGATTCTTCTTTCCCCAACTGAATTTAGTTTTTTACCGGGGAGAGCAGTGTGCTAATGTGTATGCTTTCAATGCAGTCAGGCTCCCTGTTTATCTTCTTGTCCAATTGCATGTGGGATTTGTTGTGCGTGTTCTCTGTGGGGGATGGTGGACAACCTAAAACCCAGGGTGACCTAAATCAGGAGAGGTGATAAATCAGACAGATAGCTGGAGATTACCCAGGGATCAAGAGGCTCAGTGGCCTCTCAAACAACAATGACTGGAGAGCATATCTCTTCTCACCACCCCCTACAGAGACCCTTATGGCTGGTATGGACCAAAACATGTATGCCAGTATTCCCCATAAAAGACATTTGGCACATGGACCTCTAGCTGTTCAATGGACAAATAAGCGCCATGATATTGCTTAAAGGGGTGATAGAATGCAAAACCGATTTTACCTTGTCATAGTTGAATAATGACAGTTTGGTGGGTAAATAGGACATACATAGAACCTCAAAATCCCATTGACACCTCTTTCCTCTACAAATCTCACAATTTGAAACTGCCTCTGAAAACGGGCAAATCTCAACGAACCACCGAGTTGACGTCAACTCTGCGGCTCCTCCTTATTTGGCTCTAGTCTCTATCTTTGTCACGCCCCAACATTTACATAGGCTACACCACTGATCTGAGATCAGGTAGTCTTCTGAATAGGTCGCGCAGATCTCAGAATTTTTATAGATTGTTCATCTGCTATTTTACCACTAAATTCACTTCTGAGACTTTTTTTATGCGAGAAATCAACTATGTAGAGGTCAAATATGGGCTGTTTTACAAAAATTGATGGCTAATTCCAAATTTTGTCCGACTGTGTGTCGGAGTTCAGCGGCCGGTGCTGCCTGTGTTGCTGCCTCGCCGCCCGGCCTGTCCTCCTTCACGGACCCCGGCCTGCTGTGTGCTAGATGGAGATATGTCACGGCCGGCCCATGGTGCTCCATACCCGCGCAAAGTCACCATTTCTGGGTTACTGGACTACCAAATGCCACTGCCCTGACAGAGCTCCAGGGCCTGCAGCTCACTGTTCTCCCTTCCCTCTTCCTGCTAAATGGCCGGTGTGTGTGAGTGAGAGCGTGGTCAGCGAGCTTGTTACGCCCTCAATCTCTTACCACAGGTTCCAGTTAATCTTATAATGGATATGTGAGTTGAGTTATTTAAACAAACAATTGGGGAAATAAACGCTTCTTGTCCGCGAGTCTCATTGATAGAGCCCGCAGCTGGATGGAGCTCTATCAATGAGAGCTAGCTAGCCTCCTCTTAGACCTCTGAAATTCACAAAAATGCATTAAATTGAAATCGGACAAAAGTGTTAGCTAAGCTTTGTAAGGGTAGCTGTGATATACATGCCGTGACGAAATTCAAACTGTAAATATACTCTAGTTATGCCGAAAGTGTAGCTAACTATCCGCATACCATTCTTTCCCTATAGGATTGAAGGGACAATAGCAGCTAACGAAACCCCTCATATTTACAAAAATGCATTAAGTTGAAATTGGACAAAAGTGTTTGTAAGCTTTGTAAGACCTCAGGGTAGCTGTGATATACGTGCCGTGATGAAATTCAAACTGTAAATATACTCTAGTTATGCCGAAAGTGTAGCTAACTAGCCGCGATCTTTCCCTATAGGACTGAAGGGACAATAGCAGCTAACGAAACCCCTCATATTTACAAAAATGCATTAAGTTGAAATTGGACAAAAGTGTTTGTAAGCTTTGTAAGACCTCAGGGTAGCTGTGATATACGTGCCGTGATGAAATTCAAACTGTAAATATATACAATAGTTATGCCGGCAGCACATGGTTTAACTGTTTTTTTAATTAATTGGTGATATGTGTTGCAGGCGGGGCTGCACCGCTGCAGTAAACAATTCTGATTAATTTGCCTCTTTTCCACATTCATTTGTCTTGTGAAACATTATGGTAGGAACGGGTTGCTGGGACAGTAGTTGTGGACCCAACAGACATACATTAACAAAAGAGCCGTTTGCGTTTCAAAAATATGTATATATAAAATATAAAATAACTCGTTGTCTGGTGAGTGTAACATTGTGTGTCTCTACCACGGTCTCTGACTGTAAACCACGGACACACCGATTTTTTTTAGATTATCTAGTGACATTCACGCTTTAGTTAGTTATAAAACTGTGTCCAACCCATAGGTAGGCCTATTATAGATAACAAACAAGCTAACAACAAAGACACGAGCACAAACCTGATATTTCACCTTTCCACACCTGCGCCTTGCTAATATCCAAATCGCTAATAAAGGGGAGTTTGACGGTCATGTCCAAATGTGATGAATGAGCAGTAATGTGTAGAGTAGACTAGCATAGTGATGAGAATGATGCACATTCGTAGAATTCAATATAAAACACAATCAACGGGATAGAAGTTTTGTCACAAGTTAATCTGGCATCAGTCGGTGCCACAGCTATCCCCACAAGCATTACGTGCGAACACCTCTGAAAGTATGTTTCACTTATCTATGTATGAAAGCATCTCAAATCGACTTGACATGAGATTAATAACGGAATGATAGGCTACAAATATAACACTGATAACGGAAAAGTTTTGGAAAACACACTGACGTTTGCAGTAGCCAATTGTGAACAGGCATCGACACAGCCACCTATGTTGTCAGTCTTCACAAGTCACAAATTAACTCAGTGACAGTACAACATGGATTAAGTGTATTGAGATCTGTTAATATTTCAATACAGCCTGTACGTAAAACATAAGTTACATATAAGGTTTTTATACCCAGCTGAATGCAGCGTGGAGACAGCTGTCAGCTGTGGCGCAATGTGATCCGTTCAGATTAACTTGTACACATAGTCATTTAAAATAGAAATGTAATTATATTTCTGTAGGCTACGTAGATGTGTTATGTTAAAATCCACCGCTCATCACAACCGCATTATTTAATATTCATTATGCATTCATCCAGATAAGATGGCATCTCTATTGCAAGTGCATATTGCATTTTGCACTGTGGGTCGGAGAGAAACGTATTTTCAATTGCTCTGTATGTCTGGCACATATTGCAGAATTGACAAATAATATTGACTTGACTTGAAGTGGCAGGAGTTCGAGCCAGTGTGGGTTCAATAAAGTCTATCTTATGTTATTGAATGTCTGAATATCTGCAATATAATTATTAGGAAACACTACAATTACAGATATCTACAATCCAATTGTTAATAGTTATCTTAATTTTAGATATACATAATGAATAAAAAAACATTCCAGATATAGTCTAATTTGAAATATTCAAAACGTCACTATGCCTAGTAAAACTATTCACAAAGTAGAAGCCAGCTTCCACATTCTTCTTTTATTTTGTTGACATATTACAGAGGGGATTTATATTTATATATATATATATATATATATATATATATATATATATATATATATATATATATTATTTTATATATATCCTTTTATCACTGCATTTATCAGAATATGGTGTCAACAGCCATAAAAAAAAATCCAGTTTCACCACGTTTTTAGGTATAAAATGTTACTTAAATTAGGCTATGAATGATATGAACAAACCCCTCTGTAAATTCCTTCAGAAGTAGTTGAGTTTTCTGACTCAGAATATGAGAAAAACCCATTTCGAGACAATGGCCTTCAAAGATATAGATTACAAATCCCACACATTTTGCAAGACATTACATGTAGATACAGTGTTGTTTTAACGGTAAAGTGTTTACTAATGTAAATGTCACAAGTAGATCTGGGTGTCTCCATGGCTTGCAGTGAGTGCACACTCGCCAGACAACGGATGATATTTCGTAACCACAACAGCTAATGTTTGCATCCATGTCTGTCGGGACCAGAATGAATGCTCAGCAACTCGTTTCTATCGTCAAGTTTTAACAACACAGCAACAAATGAATGTGAAATAGAGGCGAAGCATAGACATTATATAAGAATGGACCAACAGATCCCGTTGCTCTGGACGAGAGTTACTGCGCAGCCTCCAACTGAGAGAGACGACGTAAATGTGACGTGAGCAAACTGTCTGAAAGTTGTAAGTCTTCTGGTAGCTGTGCCAAGAGAAATCTCAATCATTCCCAGTCTTGCAGAGACGGAGAGCGTAGGTATATGTAAGGAGATAACATGGACACATGCTATTTATTGCTAACTGAAATGCTAGTTAACATTAGTAATTCAACTTAAACAGCTAATGTAAGTCGAAACTGCCTGCAAGCTTCTCCTGTACTATACGGTAATTCCTCTACTATGCGACAGTAAGTCGCGTGGTTATGACACAATTGTTAGCCTATTTTTACAAAAACGTCTGCTACGGAGCCATAACGTGAGCTACAAGGTAATGGAGCCTTTTATACATTGTCGTGTTTCTTTAGAAATAAACAATGAACAAATAAAGTCTTGAAACGCTTCAGATGTAAAGTTATTCACTGTCAAAGTGATGTCAAAATGAATGGCAGTCAATGGAATGCTAATGTCGGTGATCGCTTTGTAGCATCAAAATGGCGCCAGAGGAGATTCGCGGTCCGAGGGGAAGCTTATCCCCTTGGCTCTGAAGCGAAACTTACCCCCTTGAGGCGAAGCGATCAGCATGTTATTTCCTGGTTAGTCGGGAATGGGTCCTGAAAGGCCACGCCTACACCACATCTGCCTCTATCACCAGTTAATTGAAAAAACAGTTAAACCGTAACACCGGCCAGCAGAAACGGTAACTTTCACTGGGCATGGAGCCCAGCAGGCTGCCGCTTTCTTGTCAGACTGTGTGGAGCTCCCAAAGTCCGACACGTCTTACCAAATTTGGAATTAGCCATCAATTTTCGTAAAACGGCCCATATTTGAGCTTTATATAGTTGATTTATCGCATAAAAAAGTCTCAGAAGTGAATTTAATAACGAAATAGTAGACAAACAATGTTAGGGTGACCAGACGTCCCAGTTTGACCGGGACAGTCCCGATTTCGAATTGCGTGTCCCGAATCCAGATAAAACGCTAAAATATTCCGGTTTACACCAGGAACCCCAAATGTTTTGAGTGTAGCCCCGAATGTAACTTTGTCCAGTTTATTTTTCCGAGGCGAATAGAACGGGCAGCTACGTGCGGGGTCCGACCATGCTGTATTTGTTGCTATCACCTAGCAACCGTCTCTACTTGAGGAAAGCCCTGTGAAAGGTTTAATTTTCGGAGGAATCGTAGACAAATCAGTCTAATACATTGATGCCATCAACACAAAGTTTAGGAGCGCAATACTAATAATTTAGTTTGAAGTTCCTGTGACGTGACGTTTCCAGTCTATGGTTCAGACTCAAACATGTGGAGCTCTGAAGCAGACCTGTGTGTTGCTTAGTGTCCACTGTCGCTGTAAAATGCAGGGCAGCTTCAGGTTTATGGACGCGCTCAGCTGTGGACATGCTGCAGCAGATGTGTTGCGTTTGTGCTCTGTGTATTTCTGCAGTAGTTTCGGTTTTCCACCTCCGATGTAGAGCAGCATACAGCCACTTCCCTAGCTAAACTATTTGTCTCATTCAGAGACCAGAGACCCAAACGGGGCTCTGTGTCTGTCAGAAGGTCTGAGATCTACCACATCAGCAGAGCAATCACTTAATACACAGCAGACTATGGTGCAGGTAGATTATTTTCTGAAATATAGTGACTTTATTCTTGTAATATCCTATTTATTAACTAACTTTATTTTTCTCAAAATATCACGACTCCTCCAAATCACAGAGAACACAGATATATTTTTTGGACATGAGCAGAAATCTTGCTCAAACGTCTGAAATATTACAATTCAGGGGTTTATTAATAAATTAAAATGAATGAATGTATCATTGAGGTGGATAATTGTCATAAGCACATTTAAGGATTTGGATTGTAATCTATGTTTCTCTTTACATAAATATATTTGCAGCATACATTGATTCAGAAAAAGGTAGAAATAGGCGCATAGAAATTCAACAGAATGCAGGACATGAAGTGTTTAATGCTCATAACTTTCAATAAATCATTTTAATTCTTTTGGTGTTATTAGAATAAAAAAACTTCAAAAAATCTTTTTTAGAAAAAAATATCAACATAAATCTCACACTAAACTGAAAAAGGCTGTTGCTGCAATTTTGTTAATTTTACAAGAAAAAACTGTTATTATTAGATGAGGAGCCTACAATCCAAATAATGAAGTTACTGTCTGTGTCTATGTCTGACCTGGGCTGGTACATGTTCACGTTAAAAATGTAAAAATAGCACTCGGGCAATTTACAGCCCAACCAATGTTACATACCCTATTAGGAGACCTTAAGGAACAGTGTGAAATACCCTATATAATCATTATATCACCCCTTTAAGAGACAAAACACTGTAAGCTCATTTTGTGACGATAAGCTGCTTTTGTTGCTGTTTTTTTATGTCCAGATACTGTACTTATGTGTCCTTTTAATATGGTACGCTGTAGAATTATAGGATTTGCGGCATAGCAACAGGGTCTGAAAGAAAGATAGTTTTTTTTCAAATAACATTTAATGATCACAGCTATTGAATCACAACTCAGTTTAATGAAATGGCTTTTTGTGATTTGATTTTGAGTGTCCACAAGGCCAAGAGTCTGTATGAGTGTGGTTTTGTGACTGCAGGGGTGTATGTGTTTCAATGAGATGGCCTAACCATTAATTCATGATTGATCGATGAGTCTCCTACACTGTGGCCAATAACAAGCCCGTCTTCTCTCAGTATATCTGCGAGAGTGGGATGTGTTGGTGCGTGGGCTTGTGAAAGAGGGGTAAGAGAGGTTGCTCACTGATTACTTTGTGCTTGGCTTCATCCAAGGAAATAAAACCATTTGTTCAGGACATTTAGATATGCTTTTGCTATCCTCAGTGCCCTCACCTTTTACTGAAAAAGGTGCCAGAAAGATGCTTCTTTTTTTAATAGGATTGAAGCAGAGTGAATACATAAATGCCTATTAAAACACAATAAAAACAATATGAGAGAGAGAGCAACTCGATGTGTATCTTTACCAAAACCGTATGAATGCCACAGCATCTCTTGCTCTAAAAAACAGATTATCTCATAATCACCTACAGTATTTGCAACTCAATCACTTTAACAGCATAGATACAGTTGTACAAAATGCACTGTAGATGTCTTTTGTTCCATTCTTAGATACATTTCAGAATGGAGCAGGGAGACGTTTGGTGTGGGTCCATGCTTGAATGTACAGTAAATTGCGTGGGGGGGGGGGTAACTTGCTCTAGGCGATGCTTGTTCCGGGGACCATCTGGTTGTATTGGATGTTGGCATCGTTCACTCTCTGTCCTCCAAACCATTAACTCACTTTCAATCTCTATTGTTCCTTCCATCTCATGTCAAGGTTACAATAACAGTTTCACTATGTATTAATATTAGCTTATTAAAATGCACAGGGACAAGAAATAATTATGCTTGTAAATTTCTCAGTAAAATGATCCAAAATGAAAGAAAATGAAAATGGCAGCAAAGTGACTTTTAATCATTTTTTGGTTGTGTTTTGGTTGTGTTTTTTCAAGTTTAGTTTGAAATGCAAGATTTAAATGTCAAGCCACATGTGGTATTGTTTCCTTGGTGTCTTCTTTTTATTAAAACTACATACAAGAGTTACGTATGTAGCTACGGTTCTATGAATTCTCGATGATCGTCAGATATCTGGGCATTAAAACATCTGAAACATGTCGGTTTAGACAGGGGGAGAGATAGAGGAGGACTGGAGCAACTATCTGACAGAGCTTGACAGAGGTGTGAGTTTGGAAGTATATGGACGACAAAATATTTGAAAGAGCACAACGCAAATTCAAGTGCTGCTCTGTAGCTTGAGCATGCAAGACACACAATAGACTGTAAAACATGAATTCAATCTCTTCCCTTTATACATGTATAGGAGCTGTCCTTATGAGAAAGAGGCTTGGATTTAAAAAGATTGCTGCTTATATTCAAAGTGTATACTTTAAGCTTGAGAGAGTTGAATAAAGAATTATTTTTTTAAGGCTTTTTTATATTAAAGTATGTACAGTATATTCATTTGCAATTGTTCAGGTAGAATTCTATTATTTTCATATGAGGGTGTAGTTTTTAAGCTTTAATTGTTTGACATATGTGTTGAAGGAAATTATATATATTTTAAAATCTAAAAATGTGACGTGGAATAAGGTCACCAGGTAATGAGCTGTAGGTCTTGGAATAATGCAATTCCATTGATAGCATTGATAAGAGAACTTTATATTCCTTATTGGTTCACATTCATTTCAGTATGGAAGATGCACACTATCACTCTGAATTTTGGCCACAAAGTTTAGAAATTGTAATAAACATTATTTCACCATTATCAGTAGCTGGAACATTTACAGCATAACCTGCTTCAAGAGCTGGTTGTAGTCTTGTTCATACACATCTGTGTTGAATTAGATTTGTACATTAGGTGAGACATTTTCTCATTCATTGCATCTGTATATTCAGTAATTATCTTGTGAATTCACATGAGGTGTTGTCAGTTACCCTACCATAATTTACCCCAAAACATCAAAATATTAAAGAGGAACATATGGCAGCTTTCAAAAGTTCTTGAAATGTCACAAAACCAATGGTTTTGTGACATTTTCTTTTTTTACCATACAATTGCACACACGTGGACACACATGCAAAGCCAAACACAAAGCACAGACTGGACCACATACTTTCTCATCAAACATCCTCCCATTGTCATTGCAGACCCATGGGTTTCATTAGTGCCAGCTTTAAAACAACAACTCTCATTTCCACTCCCACACTCTAGTCCCAAATGCTTTCAATGGAGGAAACAAGACTTGCCTGAAGGGTACGTGCATATGAAATTCCACAAAGAAACAGTATATTCTCTGCTCTCATTTGACTGGCTCAGGAGAAACACAGTGTAACATGATCAACTCTCATGTTAATTTACCTCTTTTGCTATTCTAATGTTGTATGGTTACAGGTGTGCTTATCACAGGTAGGATTAGAGATTTGCAATACACACCTCACTTTTATCCACCCAGCACACCTTGCATGTTTTTTTAGAAACGCCCATAGCACCCCAAATTAAAAAGTGTTCAACTGTGTGCAGAAAAAAATAGCCTACGTCAAATGACAACAGAGGTGAGGCTTTCTTCTGCTTTTTCTTCCACATCAGAGCAATTGTTGTAAAGAGGGAGAGTGACAAAAATATAGTATTGGTCGTTTCAGCCCACTGTTTCAGCGTAAAGGAAAATCACAATAATTGGCGTCAAATTTGCCTCGTCGTGACTGTAATGCTACATGTATGTTTTTTTTTCCTCCTGCAATTAGTCTTACATTAACTGACATAATAGCAATGTAGTGGACAGCAGCTGACTCTGTGGTTGCCTAGCAACAGTATAATGATGCTTCCAGGGCCCCTGCCTGTGCAGGTTTCTCAAAGTAAAGGCAGCACACTTAATGTTTTACCTGTACATCACATCCAGAGTTATTTAGTGTTTTATACTGGCAGTATACTGTATATGTAACCCTCAATGGTTGGTTTCTGGGTATGTTGTAGGTTATTTATTTGTGACCAAATGTTGGCCAGAGAGGACCTTTTTAAAAAGGGATAAAGTAGGTGTGTAGAGTGGGGAAATTCACCAAACTAATGTTGTGTTACAATATGTTGAGAATTCTTTAATACACACATTTATTTTTGTATGAGCATAAACTGTATCTGATTATACTTCAGACTTTGTGCTGCATGTTGGAAGTGTTCAGCAAGCCTTCAGGGACGGCGTATCTAGAGCGATCAGACATTTTACCATTGGACAAGGGAGGATGAGCTGGATCCAGGAATCCCAGCCCAGGAGGCTGACTTATTCAGTATTCTGACGATGTTTGATCCTGACCTTACTGTTGCATGTCCTTGGTGCATGCAGAGCGCAGCAAATGCCTTTTTGGGGGATTGCATGCTCCAGCCCATTTTAATGTGCCTTTTCATTCTCCGTACACTATCACTAAGCCCCGCAGCAGGGGCTCAGAGCTACCATTTTGATTATTAGAATGATTGAATTAATGCTGCTAAAGTTGACACTTAATGGATTATGGTGGTCAGAATTATTAAAACACATGAGGCAGATCTGTGTAAGAACATCCTGAACCCCTTAATTTGTCACACTCCCAGGGAATAGGTTTTAAAGTATAACCTTGCTTATCTTGTGCAAAGCCCAACCTATTCAAAATGAGGTCTAACACATACAGACAACAATAATTAGTCCAAGCATAAGGTACTGGAAGTAAAAAGAGTGCCTTCTCTGGATTGATTCTAAACTGTCAATGGCACAATGCTGTAGCAAAGCTGTCGATATGAAATCATTGTGGTTTTCTTGAGTTAGGAAGTGATATAACAGTTTATTGTAGCTAAATATTATTTAAATATACATTTTCTACCGTCATCTTTTAATTAATTCTTTAGCACTAGTGCAGTGCCCGTTTGGAACGGGCGATTGCTTGGTCTGTGGTATTGCTGCTTGTAGAATTCATCAAAACCAAATTGTACCCCAAAATGACTTACAGAAGGACCCCAAACCACTTAATATGCAACTCCACTGTATAGCCTATAATACTTCTACATCAGAGGAAGACGTTGTACTACTGTATTTACCTGATAGAGAATGCTGCAGATTCAGAATGTAATCACAAAATATCAGAGAGTAATCAGACATTAGCGTCATGGACTCATGGCAGTACGCTACCCACCCGGCCCGTTATGAGAGCTAATCAGCACATATCTGCGTTCATCAACCACCAGAACCGGACCGTGTGTGTGCGTGTGTGTGTGTGCGTGTGTGTGTGTGTGTGTGTGTGTGTGTGTGTGTGTGTGCGCGCGCAGAGAGAGAGAAAGAGAGAGAGACGGTGTTGTCTCGTGTCGGATCGTTAACGAAATTAACATTTCAGCAGAGGTGTTCATTTTCACACAGGTTTAGTTGCTTGACGGTTAACGGGGAAGTAGGGAATTTGATTCGCGGAGTTATTTTGGCGACTTAATTAACCCGACCCAGGGTGAGTCTGATGAAAACTGATGTAGCTACCTGTTTCAACTCTAATATTTTCTCGCATTGCACCGCTATGTGAAGGAATACTCTCCAAGATTAGGCTACGTTATATTCTGTCAGCTCACAGCAATTTAATACAATAGCAGGAAAAGAGTCCCGCCCCCCGCTGTTCTAAAGCGTTCTGCATGTGGCGTCTGCTGATGTGCAGGTTACCTTCCCCCCAAACACGGACACGCATACAGATATGTCTCGCTTTATAAGATAAATAGCCTGCCTATAAGTGGCATCACGCTCTGTCTGCACTTGTTGTGTGGTTGTGCCTTGCATATGTGGGATTCTAATACATCCTTAAATTCGGGAATTGCCGTTTGTTTATTCAAAGTCAAAGACAGTCCAAAGTAGTGCAACTTTGCACATTTTTGTGGGTCTGAGGTGTATGTCACATTTTAGCTGCCAAAGCTCCGCTGCTCTCTCTCTGTATCTGGTCCTCAGGGTGAGAGGGGGAGTGGCCAGCAGCTAGAGCGGCAAAAGCCAATGTGTGCTTCTTTTAGCGATATATATTTACCGATATATTTTGCATTTCTAATCCAAACAACGTCAAACTTGGCACTGCACTTACTCGTGCCCGTAGCAAGACACCTGTCAAGTTTGAAATCCATCAAACTAACGGTTCAAGAGATATTCGCATAACACACAGACAGACAGACAGACGTTCCTGCAATTTATAGATAGATAGATGTAAGCACTATGTCTGTTCATTATAAAGAAATTCATTACCCACAGTGACTGGAATTGCTTTTTCTTCCAATTCATTTTCCTTTAGAGGAATGTATACAGTAAGCAAGTATTGTTGTTTTTACAGTATCTTTATGACCAATACCTTTCCAAGTTTCAGAACCTTTACTACGGTGGCGGAAGTGCAAATCACAACAGCAAATTAAAAAACGCAATAGCAAATCATAAAACACAATGGCAAATAGAAAAACAGTTCAACAAATCAGAAAACACGACAGCAAATAGAAAAACAGTTCAACAAATCAGAAAACATGACAGCAAATAGGAAAATACAACAGCAAATAGGAAAACACTTCAACAAATCATAAAACACAACAGCAAATATGAAAACACGACAGCAAATATGAAAACAAGACAGCAAATATGAAAACAAGACAGCAAATATGAAAACACGACAGCAAATATGAAAACACGACAGCAAATATGAAAACAAGACAGCAAATATGAAAACACGACAGCAAATCATAACACGCGACAGCAAATAGGAAAACACTTCAACAAATTTTAAAACACAACGGCATTAACTTCTACCAGAATAGGTAGGGCCTATCTAGCAGAGGACGGACCCTCCTGATTGGACAGACGGACTGTCTGTCTGTTAAAAGTAGACGCTTTTCCGTGTTTTTCACCTCTCCTTCCTGTTAAAAGACAGTCCATCTGTCCAATCAGGAGGGTCCGTCCTCTGCTAGATAGGCCCTACCTATTCTGGTAGAAGTTAATGCCGTTGTGTTTTAAAATGTGTTAAAGTGTTTTCCTATTTGCTGTCGTGTTTTATGATTTGTTGAAATGTTTTCCTATTTGCCATTGTGTTTTATGATTTGCTGTTGCGTTTTTCTATTTGCTGTTGTGATTTGCACTTCAGGGCCACCGTACATGGACTGCAGAATAACTAAAGACCTGCATGCTTGTAGTTATTGTTTCCACGTACAGTAATGCTCAAAGCTGCAATATAATTGATTTTAATCTCTTTCCCTTAAACTTGGGTTTGTCTCCTGCCTTTGTATTCATCTCTTCAAATGTGATTGAACACTGTCGCAGGGGGTTTCTTTTATCGATATGCTGTACATGTACTGCATGTGTTTGTATGCATTTTTAAAACTATAAATGTAATCCCTTTCTCTGCATTCCCATGGTTCAGCTAGCCATTTTGGGCTCTATCAGGCAACCTTACAGTTTGCACAGTAAATGAACAAAAGTGAGGAAAAACAAAGAAGGCACATTTCTTTCTGAACTACACATATTTTCCTCTTTAATGATACAATGTGAATTCTCATTTGTCATTAATATACTTGCTAAGAAACTGGAGCCATTTGAAATTTGTAACCCATTAACTAAAAGCAATACCGCTGTCACAAAACATTAGCTTCAGTGATCTGATTGTAAATGTATGTTGTTCAAAAAGGTATTAGGTTGAAGTTATTGGGTTCATTTTCCAAAAATAATCAGGAGAGCATGGTTGTGCATGGTGGACTCTCCTAAAGCAGCCAAGAGCAAGCATAACAGCATTTTGACTGGCAAGGCTGACATTCACTATAAATTGACTGTATATTCCACATAGTTTAGTGTTATGCTACCATCCACCGAGTGGCGACAATGCCAAAACAGATGTGAATTTATCTGCTGAATTTAACAGTGATTGATTCTATATGCATTTTTACCAGCAAGAAGTTTTTTTTTTATAAACCTATATCATAGTGATAATAGTACGTGTGCATGAAAAGGCTTAGGAAAGCATGGCTCACAGCATATTTATAGTGTGTTAAATGAATGTACTGTCAAACATTTAACAAGTGATCAACTCTGGAGGATCTAGTTTTTTGTCATTAGCTAATATTGAAATTGCACATTCCTGGAAACAGGTTAAATCTCTATATCAGAGCAGTTTACACATTCACAGATTGACGTTGTGGGCAGATTCCTAGAATATCCCATGGCTAGTAATTCAAGAGCAGTTTTCAATGTCACATTTTATTTAAAGTGACTGCGATTGGAATTGTCGATATGTGCTGATGGCAGTATGAATCCCTGAAGGTAAATCACATCACATCTAATCATGTGAGAAAGTAGAAAAATGGAACAAAGAACTATACATTTCTCTTTTTTCACTGTGGATGGTTACCTCTCAGATTTGTTTTATTCACCTACAATAAAAAGGAGTAAAAGCATAAAGTTACTCAAGATGGTTGTTATCAAGTAAAGTAGAAGAACCTCAAAATTGTACTGAAGTATTTTACATCAATGAGTTGCTACAAAGCTAATTAAGACTATCAGCTCCACACAACTCTCTCTGTATTTCTCAATGTGGCTATGTTCAGAAGATTGTGTTGTCCGGTGACTTTCCCGCGCAAAAACTCGAGTGAAGATAATTACCTCTTCTGAAGAGTCCATCATGTTTTTTTAATCCTCCATGTCCTCCTTGGCTACAAGCAACTGTGTGGAGGAAGGGGTGGCCTTGTGGGTATGTAAGGCTTGTATCATGTGGAGGTCATTACTTAGAATTCCTCATGGGGGCGAAGGAAACTATGCACTATAGCTTTAAGTAAATGTACTTAGGTAATTTCGACCACTGTCTCAGTATATATATTTGGTTGTACACGTGAACACATTGAGGCACCAGGGAGAGGTCATCAGTGCCCAACAAGGTTTACACAGATACCTCAAATTCATACCTGTATCCAGCCTATTTCAGACTTCAGAAACTCATGAGAGTCATTAAAAAAAAAAAAAAAAAAACCCCTCAACAATCACACATGTATCCAGTGGCAGGCACTGTTACAGTTTGTGTGAAGGAAGCAACAACAATGATGTGATCAAGCCCTAACACCCATACAACTTTTTGATTGCACAGAACCGGGGAGGTGTTATACTGTAAACTTGTATAGCCTTGTTGTGCTGTGCTGCATGGTTGGCAGAGTGGGTTGCCAGTGTCACAGTCAGCTCTTTGTCAGCACAGTCTCCCAATAAAAACTCATCTTTCTGCTCTTCCTCTTTTCGCTGTTGACTTTGATTGCTGTCGCAAGTTAGACTTTAAATTACTTTTAACTGTGGTTAAAATGAATTTAACAAACCATTGCACTCTGCCATAACACATCTAATCTCACAGCAATCTGTTGCACTCTTAAATTGTCTGAAAAAATATCTGTGGTCTCTAATTGAGTGAAAATTATTATTATTATTATTATTATTAGTTCAACAGTCGTATATTTAAATAGACCTGTTCTTATGTCAGAAAGTTAAAAAAATGTATATATTTTAACAAGCTTTTTCTTTTCTTTCTATCTCTCTTTTGGCATTCTTTGTGGATCCATTGGTCTTCTGCCCTGTCTTTAATATGACAGGTAAGTCCAACTTTTGTTTGTTGTGAAGCCTCTGAGCTGGATTAACTTCTATGCACTGCCACAATGTGAATGTTTACCGAAATTGCATCTTAAGAACTTGCTGCACCAGGGATGCATTTTAGCACAATGGTTTTGTAAACAGTGAACACATTGTCTTTGCACAGACAATTCCATTCATGCAGCCAATCTCATTGGCTACTGGAGAGATGCCAATCTACCCTCACAGATAGGGAAGAAAGAGGGAGTAAGGAGACCAAGTAGAATAGCATTTATTCATCCTGACACTGATCAGATAAATGGGAAATGATAAATGCTGTCTATTTTTACTTCACTTAACCTGTGTTAACATTTTATTCAAAAAGAAGCTCCAGCAGTCTTGCCGTGCCATACCTTTGAAACGCTTAATCAAAGTGTTGTTTTGGATCCAGTTTTATTTGAGGTGATCTGACTATGAATAATGAAACATCATTCAGTTGTCCTGATGACTCATTTAGCATACATTGTGAATAAGTTGACTTGATGTTTGTCTACTGGGTAAAGGCGTACACAGTCATCAACCAAGAGGACAAAAAGACTTTGTTCCCAGACTGCATTTTTTATTCATTTTATTTTTTGTTTGTTTGTTTGATTTCTTTCAAAAGCTGCTTGTGCCCACATCTAGCACAGTGAATCTAAATGTCCATTCAGGGCTGCTTACCTTGTAGTTGTTGAGAAGGCCATCCACCGAATGGCAATGCGGCTGATATTTATGTAAGGCTCCATAAGGTAATTCATAAAAATATGTTGTATTTGTTTTTGTTATTTGTAGACTTCATAATATTACTTTTTACAGCCACGTGGGAAATAGATTAGTCTTATTTGTATGAATTTTGATCTATACAAAAAACAGATACACAGAATATTGACCTAGATTAGAACAACATGAAGCAAAATATGCCTTGAATCTAATTAAATACCTTTTCTTTAACATTATAATTTCATTGACTAGCTTTGTAAATTCAAAGGCACACATATATTTAACATCTTGATGGATGTAGTTTGATCTATCTGGACACACTAATTTACACAGTTTCTTTCTGATGCTTTTACCATAATTTTCCATTCCCATTATCCTATTTAAGTCTTGTGCTGGTCAGTGCTGCTATTCATTATTTTTGCACAGAACAGTCTCCTATACAGTACTCATTCAGTTGCATAGATATGTATTTTATTGATCTTCTTTTCCTTGTGTGGATGCTGGAGTACAGTAACACATGTCTTTAGGCATCTAATGTGTATGTCTATTGACACATAAGGAATAAAGTGGATTGAAAACTATATCAAAACTTGCAGGACCTACAAGGTCTGAGGGGTACAAAAATAAATTGTGCAAACATTTTAGCCTATATCATCTTGGATACATTTTATATTGCATCAATTGCACCAGGGTATATCTGTAGAGGTATGAATAACAATAAGACATGGATAAAAAATCCTGTCTCCAGTCCTGGATAAAGATTTGTAGTTCAGCCACCATAATACTCTGAATAGCAGGCCAGGCACTGACCCACATCTGCTCTTATTAGGGTTACATGGAGCCCCAGATGCAGGCCCAGCTGTTGCCATGTATTATCCCACTGACTGACCCTGATGTTTAATGTTAAATGCAAGACATCATCACAGGCTAATCCAACCGAGCAATAGCAAGAAAGTTAACTACAAAATACACTCTAATGATAATACTAATGGCCACCAGTCTTTTGTTACTCTCTCCCTCTCTGACTTACTGTAATGCATATTCAGCTGCTTACTAACCTTGCCCCCATTCTCTAACCAGTTTCACCTTCCTTAGCAGCCACTGTGGCTCTACCTACAGTACAATATGTAGGTAAGAATAATGATTCCTCAGTGATTATTATTAATTCAGTGTTGCATGTAAATGAAGCAGTGGAGGTGTAGAGAACTACAGGTTGCCTATTGTACCTGTTTCTGTTTTAGTATAGTTATTTAGGGGAGGGTTTGCAATTAAATGATTAGCTTTCCTTAGTTAAACATCAAAATAGATTATTCAGAAGGAGCTCTCTCTACAGTATACTGTATAATGTGTGAGTTAAATTCCCATTTGCTTTTAATTATTTTCCAGATCATGTATGTTATGCAAACACCAGGATTCCATGGCTATTATTAAATTAAGTGCAGTAATTAAGCAATATTACACGAGAGGGTCTGATTTAACGTCATTTTTGGCATGACTGTGATGCTGCTTGGCCGAAGTCGGTTACCAACAAAATAAAATATATAATTAATCTGTATTCATATTGTGAGGCAATTCACTCTCAAAATATTAAAGTAACATAGATGATTTCTAGTCAGTTTAAGTTAATGTTATCTTTGTAGAGCTTGTGGGATTTCCCAAACTGAATAAATACTGCACATATAAACACAAAACTCCTTTGCTAGCTCAATCTTCTTCATGTAGCAGGCTATTTTTAACAAAGCGCCATGCCACCGGCACAGCAGATGTTATCCAAACATTTCCAGTAACAGTCAACTCAAGAGCCTTGTAAAAAATAAGTAGTTCATTCTGATAAATCCCTTTATATAAATATGTAGGAGAGTTTTGGTGTGTTCCACTGTGGTTCATACATTTATTTTCATTAATAAAAAAACAGTTTTTGATTCAACTTTGTTATGTTGACATGGAAATAGAGCAGTAATGTTTATAGTGATGCACCAGGTGTGCTTAAATGGCTCTGGGTGTGCTATCATGCTGATTAGAGCACGTTCTAGATGTCTAGTTGAACAATCAGATTGCCTGGTCGGATCTACTTGTTGTATTATATCACATTTATAACAACGACAGCAGCAGTATTTGAAAGGAGGAAGAGAAGGTAATGTAAAACAAGAGATACAGTGGTGTGTCACCGGTTTTGGATTCAAAGATAATTTTGATGATGATTTGAATATTTATCCTAATAACCTACCTGTTATAAAAGAAGCACTGGAAAGCCACCCACTCATTGTCCTTAGTCATCAGCAGCTCCTTACAGCCTACTGCAGTACATGCTGCCACCCATGATTTAGCTCTTCATCCAGTTATGAGGGGGTGTTAAGCGTTTATTATGCAGCACAGTCCAAGTCCCAATGAGATGGCAGAATGTTGCTCGATCGATACCCCTCACAGGAAGCCAGGTTAATTTATTTTTTAAGGATTTGTTTGCGTCTCTAAGGGCCCCCCTCGCTGCAGGTTGTGATGCAAGCTATTTCCCAGAAATCTGCAGAGTGATGTTTTGTCACTGACGCACACATACACCACTGCACAGGCGAAGACACTGTACATGCAGGCACACTAGCATAAACATGCATACACCGTTTTGGTTTACTGTATTCTACGATTGTTGTTTTTTAAATGTTAAAACCAATTATGCTGTTTTCTTAATCAATTTGCTGTTTGAACAAGGCTTAACACTCTTAAAACTATTTGTGAGTGCTGAGTGATAATGAGGCTAAATTGTGTTCATTGGGATCTCAGCTACAGTAGCAACTACCTGTACAGTTTGACTCTGCAGTGTCCCTTCATTGTTAGTGTTTGACCGTTAGATCTGACCCAAGCCTCATGTACGGAATGCTCCACTTTTTGCACACCCTCTCTGTATTTTCTCATTTCACTGTAGTGACCTTTACTCTTAGTGTCAGTAACTTTACCTTTACATCCATCTTCCTTTTGTGACTTTTCATCTCAGCATTGCACTCATGACAATATAGTCCTAGAGATCATATGATGCAGGTTTGTTGGGCTTATTTGCAATACCAATGCACACATGTAACTGCATGTGCACAGATATGCCACATGCTCAGTTTTGCACTCATAAGCTACAATCCAATAGCTTCAGACCTATTAGGGACCGTTCGATATTTATGGAATGGACCACCGGAGGAAAATAGGGGAGGGTCATGTCTTTTTATTCTTTGTTGAGGGGAGGGTCATCCAATTTGTTTTAGTCTAGGGGGGAGGGACACCCAACTTTTGTATTCGTGAGAACAGCAACATTTCAAAAGTGGCTTGTTTGGTGCATATTTATCCATGTAGCTTCATGTAGCTCTCTCAGTCTCAGCCCCTATCGCTAGCAGATGGGTCTCTCCCTGTTTAGTCAGCCAGACAATTTGAGCTGTAGCTTTACAGACCGTGGGATTTCCCAAACTGACTAAATCCCGCTCGCACATATAAAAACAAAACTGCTTTGCTAGCTCCATCGTGTTGTAAGTAAGACATCTGATGAAAAAATAATTTTATTCATTAGCATGATTGCCGTACTGTTTAGTTCAAAAACATCCAAAACACCGTACAAAAACATAACATAACTTGCCTGCCCAACTGCTCTTAAAAGAAGCTGAATTTCACACTTTTTATGACTGAACATTGAGCTGGTTTGTGTAAAACAGTTGCAAATCACCATGTCAACCACTTATCATCTTCTGAATCAATTCTTGATTTATATATAAATAAAACATATACTCATGCATCAGTGTATGCTTGAAAATTTGAGGGAGAGATGAATAGATTTGTTGTTACTATGATCATTTTGGTTACCACTCATCTGTATTAATTTACTGAGTATCATCAATCAAGGCATTTATAATGAATGTTGTCTGAGAGCACATATCTCCACTCAGGGAATTATCACCCCAGGCTTAGGTCAAGCAGAGATTTGAGCTGTTGTCAGTTAGATGAATTGATGTTTTTCCCTACATTTACTGTGTTTTATGGGCACACAAAGAGAGAGAGGGGGAGAAAGAAAGAAGGTAAAGATGAATAGGGATAGAGATAACTCTAAAGTAATTTAACGTCAACCCACAGGACTAAAAGCCTTTAAAATATTCAGAGCCATTCTCCATCACCTTTTGCCCTGGTTGCTTATTCAAGAAAGGAGTGAAATGAAATCAATAGCGGTGCCAGTGCTGGCCTCTATGCCAGGCATCATCCAATATTTATACAAATGAAGCGTCACAACCTCAAATTTACCCGGCAGTTGCATGTTTAAGGGGCTGTGAAGGACTCAAAGGGGGTGAAGATTTTAGACAGGGTGTGAAGATGAGAGAATGAAATAAATCTGTCTCCATCATTATGCCCTGCCGTACGTACTGCCGTCATGCGTGCATTCACATGATACGGCACGTTATGATTAATAGCTATGTTCAGTCTTAAAGTGGGATGCCCTTGGTACCATAAATAAGAAATGGATAAATCCCACATGTCAACTTTAAGCCATTATCACCCCCCAAAATCTCTTCCCTAAAATTAACCACAAAGTTTATGCTTTTGTTACTTGGCACTACATGCAGACTATTAATTCAGATGTTCCCCAGGGATAATCAACCTGTTAATAGCCAAAATGAATGGGTATATTGCGCACACTGGACCTTTATTTTTCATCCTATATGGGCCACTTCCTGAGACATTGGTTACTGATACAAGGTCGCTTTACTGTCACAGACAGCTGAGTTCAGTTTCAGATTAAAACTCATCATTCAACGGCATTTGGCATGGCTGTGTGTGAAGACAAACGCCTTGAAAACAGTTGTGAGAAGAAACTAATATGCTAATATACAGACACGTAACAGTTTTAAAAACTGATTGAGGAATTCCATGTTGAAAGTTTTTGATAACATTTTGAAGGAACCTTTTTAGCTTATTGTTTGAAATCGGAGTTATCCCATGTATTTATATTATATAACGTAAAATGCATGTTTACCGTTCATGAGAATGCGTTGACTCAAGTGCAACACACTGAAATCCCAGCATATCTTCATATTAAAGACGATGATTTGTATGTAGTGGGATTTTACCTGAGAAAAATCTTACGAGCTGTTGGAGGAAAAGAAGGTAATTTGATATGTATATCCCATGGCTCACTTTGTCAATCCCTTCAGGATCCTCCTCAATCTTGTGATTACAGGAATTAATGCAAATTTAATAAATTATTTTTTGAGAGTTTGCAATTGTATTCATTCCCTGCAATATTCCCCCCAAATTGCCCATTTTGACACTCACTGCAATTTTCAGCTGAAAATATTTAATTTCAGAACCACTTATTATGAATCTTGGTCAAATAAAATAAATGGGGAAAAAAACCAGACACACTGTTGCCTGAGGGACATATGCACTTCTTCTCAGGCAGGGCATACTCCCAGGCTTTCCACCAATTTAAACCTCACCAAACCATCTCTAATCCTATGAGAACCAATTCTTACCTGTGTTTCTGACCCATTGTTGAATATTGTTCAAAGAACACCAGGACACCAACTGCACTTACAATGTTATTGATAAGTTTGAAGATAACTTTTTACTCTTATTGGAACTAGTTATGTAATGATTGTCAGTGAGTTCTTAAAACATTTTTATTCCTGCTGACTTACAAGTTGTAAACATTATCTTAATTTATCGCAAAATAACACAAAAACGAGGCAAATAGATTTTTTTTCAGAAAAGCTGCTGCAAATTCAGTATTGATGTTGCCCCCGCTGTGGAGGCTTGCAGTGTATGGTGCACAATAGGTAAAATGCAGCCACAGTATGAGAATATGCACACTAGAGAGCAGTCTGTTCCCTCTTTCTGCAGTCGTTGTGATCCTCCATCTCACTCTCACTTCCCCCCTTCTCACACAACATACTGTTCATGTCAAAGGACCCAGGAAACACAACATCTGTCAGTGCACTAATTTACACAATGAACACCAGAGGAAGGATATATATACACCTCAAAATGGCCTTGTATTCAACAAACATTGTACATCACATGGAAACACAGTGAAGAATATTGTATGTGCAAATCTTCATTTAAGCTGCTGAATAATTTCTTCAATAATTCTTATACAATTTGGAATTGTATTTTGATTTAAGTATGCATGATTTTGATGATTGTTGCCTTTAGTGTGCTTGATTCAGTGAAAGGAGGCATCAAGCCAAAGAGTGAGAGGCAATGACAGGCATAGCTTTAGATCTTTGACACTCTGCTTTCTTTACTTGGATGGTGCACAGATAGTGATGTATTATGGAATTATGCTATCCGATTGAATGTGATAGATCATTTTAATCTATTCTCAGATAGGCAATGGGACGGGGGAAAACTACACTGATAGTGAGCCAACACAGTGAATGCTAAAACAACAAATATGAGTTAAAACAGAGAACAGATCTAAAATTCAGACCATGGATTTTACATTGGAGATGAGATGCATCTACTGTATCCCTTTGGCCCTTTTTTTAGTATTTCATTTTTTTTGTTCGACACACTGCAAAGACATGGCTATCCAGTCTACAGGCGCAAAGACTGCGTCTATTGTCATCCATCCTTTCTGACAGGCTTCTCACGTACAAATGAATTTACTGTGAATAGCATTTCATTTATTTAAACATTTTTTGTAGTTTACAAAAGAAATAGATTATCTTGTATCATTTTTTTCCACACTTGCACTTCTTCTTTTAACATATTTTACACAGACTTTTATTTTTACATTTGTAATCCAACTTAAACATTTTTTTTTTATATTTTAAATGCTTGTCAAATATTGTGTTTACCATAATACAAATGGTTTTTTTCTTCTTTTTTTCTTCTTTTGTGTGTCCCCAGTTTATTTTTAAACAATAATTAAATGTCCTGAAGTAAAAACACACATTAAAGCTCAAATATCCACCCATGAGAGAAAAGCCTCAGTGCCCACAATGTATTCCTCTGTGTTTCTGTAGAACATCAACAGGTCCAAGAGTTAGGTGCCACTTATGCCCTGTGGCCTAAAATCAGCAGTAGATAGTAGTAGCAGTAAATCCATCGCAAAATAGTCGCACAAAGCACACTCCTTTCACATCACAGTGAGAAGCTGTGTAAAAACTGTCCAAAAAGATCCCATTATTCCTTCTGTCCTGCAATATTCCCCTCCCCAATGTATCCAAAAAGTGATGTTACTGTATATCCAGATAATCACAGATAAAGACTTACTCACAAAGCAGGGTCAGACCTCACATTCCCGAGAAGGTTGCTGTTGGCAAGTGCAAGAGCCATATTCATTGATGATTACCAGAGCTCCCTCAATGTGGTTAGGTTTATAGTCAACATAGTACTCCGGTGTAGAAATTGCAGCCATCTGCTGCATGCTTTGCTTTTGCTTCTGCTTACGGCGCTGACTGCTGAAGCACTGCCTCAGTTGTCTTATTCCAGCTGGAAAACACTTCCATGCCACATACAGCATGAGCACAATGATGAGAAAGGAAAAGATGAGTGCCATGGTGCCAGTCACCACCTTGTGGATCTGCATGGTGCTCTCCAGGTCATTGTGGCCCACTGTGACAGTGAAAGAACTGGTAACCACCTCGCTTCCCTCACCCTCATAAGGGTTAGGAGTAAATGGGCCCTGGAAAACAGAACCACCCTGGGCCAGATCCCTTGTAGAGACGTACAGGCCTGCTGTAGTTACCTCCATTTGGGGATCCTCACATAGGTGAAAAGCATAGACAGCATCCAACACATCCTCGCCCTGTGCGGTGTCGGGGCTTGAACACAGCAGGGAATTATCACGCTGGCCTCGGAAGGCACTCAGCCAAGAGGCCAAGGCACACACATTGCGACTGCACTCCCAGTCATTCCCTGCCAGGGTAATGCTGTCCAAAGATGACCACGAATCCAGGATGCGCTGTTCCACAGAGGTCAACCGATTGGAGTCTAGCATGAGCACCTTGAGGTTGGGTGCGCTCTCAAAAACATGTGGCTCCATGTATTCGATTTCATTGGCTGACAGGTCAATCTTCTCTAAAAAATGCCATGTCCAGTCCAGTGTATTGACAACAACATTGGCACGATTGTTGTGCATGTACAGGGTGCGTAAAGAGATGAGGCGAGGGAAGTGGGCTAGGTTGACTTTAACCAGCTCATTGTGCTCAAGATGCAACTCAGTCAACTTGAAGAGGCCAGCGAAGGAGTTTCGTGCCAGGCTCTGCAGTTGGTTGTATCCCAAGTCTAGAAACTGCATGCTCCGGCAGTCTTGAAAAATCCGCACTGGCACAAATTTGAGAGCATTGTAGCGCAAATGCAAATTGGTGAGCTTTCTAAGGCTGTGGAACAGGTCAGGCTCTAGTGCCTGCAGCCTGTTGTATGAGAGGTCCAGGATACGCAGGTTTGGGAGGGGCCTAAAGGTACCATTTGGCAGACTCTCAATGCGGTTGCTGCTGAGGTCTAACTCCTTAACCCGTCTTAGCCTGTCAAATGCACCCTCCTCTACAATGTCAATGTTGTTGTGATCTAGGTAGAGCCAGGTGAGCTGTGACAGACCAACCAGTTGGCCTTCACGCAGCTCGGTCAAGTTGTTCTCTCTCATGGACAGGCCTATAGCGCTGCTCAGATTGCGGGGAATGTCTGTGAGGTTGAGCCCCTCGCAGTACAGCAGCTTGCTGTCGCAGCGGCACAGCCTTGGACAAACCCCCTCAACCAAGGGAACCGTTCTTAGAAATATTCCCAATAAACACAGTATCAACCCAGGGGGCTTCTTCAGTGGCCACTTTAAATACAGTCCAATTAGAAGGAAATCCATTAGCATAAATATCCAGGGATGTCTCTGAGAAAATGTCCATTGAACCACTCTGGATATTGTTTTAGCACCTATCACATCATATTTATCACATCATATTTAATCAATTAAAAAATTTGTTCTGTTCCGTTTTTGTATTCGAGCTGCAGACAGTGATATTATATTTTGTTTACTTTGTCCGGGAATCCTGGTTGGAAATTCAAAAGGATTACGGGCAAGTCTCTTTACTTATGTTAGATATCAAGCAGTGGGTAGAGAGTAGAGGGGATAGAAAAAAATAAAATTGTCCTCATTGATCTTATTTTAAAAGATTCCTACTCACCCCTATTCAAAAGCTGACAATCTCCATTCAGCGTCTCGCTTTGTGCCCCAACACTAATTATGTGCGAACTAAAAAAGACCCCACTGTGGTACAAATCCCCCCCCCCCTCCCTTCTCTCTTTTCAGTGGACACCAGATCCTTGGCAGGCTTACAATGTCTTAGTTCTCCTCAAGTGAAAGAGCCAGAAAGAGAAGGATTCCAAGTAGCTTTCAGCTAGATGGTAGGAAGTGCAAGTTCCCCAGTCTGCATGCATGAGCTCTGTCTCTTTTGCTCCTCCGCAGTCCTCTGCTGCAATGATCAGAGGGATGAAGAGACAACCGGAGAAAGAAAAAAAAAAAGACCAAGGAAAAATCTTTTTAAATATCTGTCTTGCTCTTTTCTCCTCCCGTTCTTAAGTTTTAGCAGATCTGTCAACACATATTATCGTCCGTCTCTGGAAGCAATCACTGACTTGTAAGGTTTAAATCCATTCAAGCGGGTAATCATGCTTTCAGTGACGGATGCAGAAAAAATAAACAGGATTTAAAGAGGTGAACCCTGTTCACTGTTGTCTTGTGTAACAGTATTCCTTGTCATATCAGTGGCTCATCTCGGTTAAGAAGCCGCTTCCATCCCCGTGGCTTGCAGTTTTCCTTCACTCCCTTGCTCTCCGGGTGTTTTCTCAGCCAGCTGGAAGAGGCTGCTGAAGGCTGGTGCTGGTAGGCAGGCAGGGGCGGTAAATGTGGGAAGCAAAGGAGCGCGCAATCCCTTGCAGCAGAGCGGTACACTGACAGCGCATGCAGAAGCACCTTCTGTTCACTGAGTGTCGTAAGCCACTCACACTTCAGAGTGCTCGCTCTCTTTCCCTCACTCTCTTGCTCTCTTTCCCTTGATCGCTCACTCACTTTTTTATGCCGCTCCCTTCCTCTTCTTCTCTCTCCCCTCTTCCCTCGTTGCTTTTCTCTTGCTGTGTTTTTCTCTGTGCCTGAGACATTTACATATTCAGAATGGGCTAGGCTTAAACCAGGAGCTTTAATGAAGCCCCCCTTCTCTCTCTCTCTCTCTCTCTCTCTCTCTCTCTCTCTCTCTCTCTCTCTCTCCTCCCCTCTCTCTCTCTCCTCCTCTCTCGCTCTCTGTCTCTCTCTCTCTCTGTCTCTCTCTCTTTCTCTTCCTCTCTCGCTCTCTGTCTCTCTCTCTTGCGCGCGCGCTTTCCCTCACTCTTTTCCTCTCTCGCTCTCTGTCTCTCTCTCTCCCTCTCTGTCTCTCTCTCGCTCTGTCTCTCTCTCTATCTCTCTCTTCCTCTCACCCTATCCCCCTCTCTCTCTCGTTTCCTCTCTCGCTCTCTGTCTCTCTCTCTCTTTTCCTCTCTCCCTATCCCCCTTTCTCCCCCCCCCCTTCACTGACTGTTATGAATTGGGCCATATAATGTCTGCCTCCTTTGACGTTGCTTTGAGAAAGCAGTTTTCTGATATTAGAGTTGCACAATAACATTCATCCAATTAACAAACGGGTGTCCTTTATTAGTTCCATCCATAAAATAGACATCCAGTTGCATACATATTACCAATCAGATGAGTCCACATATAGAAGAAAAAAAAAGAAGAAATAGTATAATTACGTTAAATATTACATATTCTCCCTCAAGATCAACTATATCCACAAAATACACAAAGTATTTAATTTCTGTATTGATACAATTTAAATGGGGTCATGATTTTAGGTCTTATGATTTCAAATATGACTTTGTGTAATGAACCAATCTCTGTCTATTGATATCCATTGTTTAGCATTGCCAACTATAAAATACAGTGAGCCAAGACTGGAAAATGACATTCTTCATTTGATCAAACTGTCCTGTAGCCAGGCATTCTATGTCATTGTCAATTATGGCTAGGCTATCCATTCTGAATACAGATGTAATTGCTTGCCACATAATATTAGCATTAAGCTATAACATAAACATTCTTCTCTGATGGTCCGTTCTCCCCTTGTTTTGCATTTATCTAGAATCACTCTTAGCATTGTCATCTTCTCTTCCATTAATTTTCAGAGACAATGAACTGTGACAGCGCCTTACATTCCTCATATCAGCCAAGTTTCTTACCATCCAATCTTTTTTTCCTCACTGAGGTCATTGCATTTTACCAACAGAGTGACTGTGATTGGTCCAACTGCCGCCACCACATCTGAACACCGCTTAGACGCTCCTAGTCAAATTAGGTGTAAGATTTGGTGTAGATTTTTGTTGTTGACTGTATTTTAATCACTACATGTGCAGATATCGTATTGGATTACAGAAGCAAGTAATGCCGACCGGGTTCATGCCAATGTATCGTCAAATGCTGTTGTATGCACCACATCAGTGTTGGGCATTTAAAATAAAAATGCTACTAGATGTAATGGGGTCAAATAGCTCTCAATATTCAACTCATCAATACTCAACAATCATCGCTTATCAATGTATATGTTTTCTTTTCCTCAACATGTTAACTTCTTTATCTGGCATCAATTGTGCAAGTTTATACAGAAAACAAATCTGTTCCCTGGCAAAATGGATTGTCTTGCTGCATCTAGTGGAACATAGGTAAGCCTGAAAATGAGGTAGGAGTTTGGCTCTCTATTTAATTACAATAATTATACTAAGGAACCACATTTAACTAACAGCCCTGTACTTTGTTCTGGCCCTGTGTGGCACTCGACAGCTTAACCTTAAATACTATAACTGCCACTAGGGACTTAACAATATGCACAAGAACCTTCTTAACATTTATGTTACAATATTACATTTTATTTTATTATTTTTTTTTTTTCCAAATGTGATTTTCTTTAGTTTTTAGCCCCATTTTTCCTTGGTTGATGTTCATTTTGAGTATTAATTTGGTGTTCACGGACACGTCAACACTCTAACATTTATGCAAGCTTCATTGGATGGACATAAACATTTTTAATTCAGTAAGCGGCTTTTACCTGAAACTATAGTGTCTTCAGATCTGATCCAGATGTTTTATTCCACCATGATCATTGAAGTACTTAGTGAAGGTATGCCAGCGACAATATATTGAGCACCAAAGGAAACAAAAGGAAAATTGTCCTTTACATGATCTAGACATCTTGAAGATGGAATCATCTCTGCTTCACTTTTGCTATATTCCCTCTTAGCTGTAATGGATGACTACACCATCAGCTAATGACTTGGTGCGCTATAATGACTTGACACAGCGAACAGGCGATGAGAGTGTCCAGACCATCACTTTTAAGACTTTAAGAGCTTTGGCTCTCTGCTTTGGAGTTAAGGTCAGCACAAGTGTGAGTGAAAGTGTGTGTCTGTGTATGTGTGGATGAAACACACATGCCTACCAACACACTCACATGAACATAGTCATATAAACAGATACATCCATATTACAGATTGATGGCTGATAAGGATATAGATTTTTTTTTTTTTTTATGAATAACCTTTGAGTAACCTTGCTTTTTTTCTGTTAGCATTAATCATCTGCCTTCAGTTAGGAGTTTATGTTTATATGTAACTCATCATTTTTCATATCAAACAATAAACAAAGATGTCAACAAAATCATCCAGGATCTTTGTCACCTTCAGCAAGTAGCTGTAGCTTTGTTTGTGAAACGAAAGGGAGGACTGATTTTATTATCGCTGTAAAAGTAAATCAGCAGCAAAATGATATGGTGATCGCTGTGCAGCAAGCAGTTGGCACCTAATGATGATTTTGAGCTTTCACCACAGCGTTTTGCATCATTTCCTGACTAATCACGACTCGACCCTCTGAAACCGAAGCCATTTTTGAGTGTTTTTTGCTCCTGTCACATTATTACTCACTGTGAGCTCATTTCTCACTCTATCTGCAAGTCTGGCATCTCAAATTAACAAGCACTTTTACAACTTTTAATGTCAAAGTTATCATGGCATAAAACATAAAAAAGGAAAAACATAAGTTTGATTTATTTGATAATTTATTTTTAAAATATAGAAAAACAATTGAATCAGATAATTCAACATTTCCCTAAGGGTACATTTGTATATACAATACAGGAAAAAAAATAATTTTGGCTGTCCATCATTCACACAAAGACTATGTTACATTTGCACAAACTGTACACCAGTGGTGGAATGTAACTTGTGTCGGGCTGTGCGCTGTGCCGCGTGCAAGATAGGGCCCCAAGTGTTTCATTTTAAATACTTTTTCCTGATGATACTTACAGACTTTTACTTAAAAAACATTGTAAATGCAGACTGTAACAGAGTATTATTACAGTGTAGTATTAGTACTTTTAATGAAGTAAAGGATCTGTATACTTCTTTCACCACTGTTTACCACTAGGCTTGCAGTCTCAGTCAAGGATTGGATGAATTTTCATTACATGACCATGCCTCATAGGAAGCAACGCTTTGTATATTTTTTATTTATTTATTAGAGAATTTCTAATAAGGGGAGAAGTTCCACTCTCTCAATACTTCCGGCTTCTGAACTGGTTGCAGATCCACTCTGGTTCGATTAAGGTGTGCTCATGGGCGAGTGCAAAATGAATGGTGGTCTATGGAGCTATAACCCTCAAAATCCACTTTTCTCAGGATATAATTTTTTGTCTAGTAATTTGAATGTTGCATTCGAAATGGGAGGCTAAGAAAATACACACTGCTGGGTGTTAGTTTTTTTTTTAAAGTTGTTTTTTTGTTCTAAAAAGCCTTTTAAAATCGCAATGACGTCATAGACGGCAAGCTCTGAGTCACTTCCTTTTTTACTCGAGGCATCGGCAACACAGCTAACAGGTTAGGCTCTCCCTGTCAATACACAGGCTAGAAAGAGGTTTGCTAATGTTTTAACGACCACGCCGAAATATTCACTTTGACATTCTGGTTCTATTTCATATAGGCTTCGCCCTCTAAGCTACACTATTGGGTTTATCCCTTCGCGCATGCGCAGTCGTGAAGATTTCCTTCCCGCCCTTGCGTCTAGCACAGGCTTTCAACTACATCCGCAGATACTGTATATAAACAGAGCGGACCCATTGTTCATCTCCCACTTTTTCTTCAAGCTTGCAGTATGAAGACCTCCACCTCGATCTCCAGCAGTGTTCGCCTCTGCCCTAGCTGCCGGACCGGCTACATCCTGCCGCCGGATCTCCACCCCCGCAGTGAGACCTGCCAGCAAGGCACTCACCGCTGAAGCCACCTGCCAGTTCTGTGCCCGCCTGCCACCTAAAGAGCTTCAACGGCGGGCGGAAACTTTTCTGGCTTGCGAGGTCTTCGGACAGGGGGACGGCAGTTGGGCAGACCAACGAGACACCGTTGACACCCTGGATCTGCTGGAAGAGGACGTCTTCGACGGGCATGAGTCCAATGACTCGTCTCCCCCGAATGACGGTTCTCTCCCTCCTCCCCTCTGGGAGAATTGGACCACGAGATAGGGATCGATGCCCTTCCACTGCGGCTCTCCCCATCTCCGGAACAGCCAGGGGCACCGCTTCAGCGGTCTTCCCCTCTGCCAGCTCCACCCTCCACCACCAGGGCTCTCTTCCTGGACCTACCAGACATCATAAAGAAGGCGGCGGACCAGAGCGGCATAGCGCTCCCGGCTGAGCTTCCAGCCCCCTCTCGTGGCCTCTTGAGTGGAGATGTTTACACCCACGAGCCGCCGTCCAAACGGGCTCCACTCTGGCCGCGCTTTACGAAGCTTCGGCCATTTGTGGAGGAGGCTCTCTCCCAGCCCGGGAAACTGAAGGCGCCGGTCTCTCACTATGACCCGTTCACCCGGGTTCAAGGTGACACAGAGGCAGGCTTCCCTTCGGTTCCTCCCCTTGAACAGAGCCTGGCGTCCATCCTGCTACCAAGGGCTACGTTTTTCGGCCACAGGATGCAGACGCCCCCGTCCCCCCAGGATCAGGTCTGCGCCCAGGTCACTGACCGGTCGCACCAGTGTGTGGCACAGGGCCTTGCGGCGCAGAACAATATCACTCTGCTAGCCTCCGCCGTCTCCACCATGGCCACCACTCCGGGAGCTCTTCCCCCGGAGCTAGCCACGGAGATTGGCAAAGCAATGACCGCTATCCTCACCCTCGCCACGGCGTCCACGGTGGCGTTATTGAGGATTCAGGCGTGGCAGACTGTGGCCCAGCGAAACATCTGGCTCCACATGTCACAGCTACCCGCGTAGGTCAGACGCAAGCTTCTGTACGGCCCCATAGCTCCCGATGGACTATTTGGGCCCCGCCTACAGACGTCCACATCCCACCTTCACCAGGCGGCCGAAGAGGCAGAGCGGCTGCGAAGGCTCGGCTCATGGAAGGCGGCTCCTCCACAGCAGCGCCGCCGCCACGACAACCGCCACACGAGGAAACGCCCTCCCAGGCGTCCTGCGCTCCTCTGCCCCATTCTCGACCTGTCCCAATTCAACCGGTGCATTATGGAGCGCCCATTCCACATGCTGACTGTCAAGCATGTGTTGGAATGTGTGCGCCACCACGAATGGTTCACGTCTGTGGCTCTGAAAGACGCATACTTTCACATCCAAATTATTCCCAGACACAGGAAATTCCTGCGCTTCTTTTTCCAAGGGGCCCATTTCCAGTACAACCGGCTGCCGTTCGGGTACTCATTTGCCCCCCGCACTTTTTCCAAGTGCATGGAGACGGCACTTCAGCCGTTGCGAAAAAAAGGCCTCAGAGTCCTGTTTTATCTGGACGATCTGCTCATTCTGGCCTCCTCTCGGGAAAAGGCAGCACTGCAAACTATGGAAGTTTTGCGACATCTGCAGACACTGGGCATCGCCATAAACTGGCAAAAAAGTTCACTGGTTCCCACACAATCGATAGTTTATCTGGGTGTGGACATAAACTCGATTGTCATGAGGGCCAGGCTGTCAGCACCAAGACGAGACGCAATGATCTCTCTGATGTCGCGCACCAAGCCACACGCGGCAGTGTCAGTGCTGTCTGTGATGCGTCTCCTCTGCATGATGTCTGTGGGTCACGTAGTTGTCCCCCTGGGTCTCCTCCACATGAGGAAAATCCAGAGGTGGTTCCATCACCAGCGCCTCGACCCCATATGCAACAAGTGGCGAATACTGACCATCCCTCCTTCTCTTCAGTCAGACCTGGCATATTGGGGAAACCCCCGGATCCTGTCAACCAGGGTTCCCCTGGGTAAGGTGACATCATACGTGACAGTGTACACGTCCCTTACTGGCTGGGGAGGGAAGTGCGAGTCATAGATGGTGGGAGGAGAATGGCCACCTCCCCCCCTCCCACACATAAACTGCCTAGAGCTGTCCACGGTGCTGAAGGTTTTAACACTTCACCCCAGTGGTAGCGGGGAGACATGTTGTCGTACGGACATACAACGTTACAGCAGCGGCGTTCATAAACCGTCAGGGCGGCGTGCGCTCGGCCCGGCTATTGGAAATAGCCAGGAGCCTCCTGCTGTGGGCCCACAGTCATCTGTTGTCCCTTAAAGCAGTCTACATCCCCAGGGTTCTGAACCAGGCAGCGGACCTAATGTCAAAGGGAGGGCCCTCTCACAACGAGTGGAAATTGAATCCCTCTATTGTTCAGAAGCTGTGGAGCAAGTTCGGGAAAGCGGAGGTGGATCTGTTCGCCTCACGAGAGAACACATAGTGCGCACTGTGGTTTTCCTTGCACACACAGGACGATCCACCCCTCGGTGTAGAAGCCTTCTCCCACCATCCTCCTATACGCTTTTCCCCCGGTCCCTCTGATCCCTCGCCTCCTGAAACGCATCCAGGAAGAGAATCTGTCATTTTAGTGGCACCGGAGCGCACAAGCGCATCCTGGTTCCAGACTCTGGTTCAGCTACTGGCGGGCCCTCCCTGGAAACTACCATGGCACGAGGACACTCTGTCACAGCTGAACGGCATGATATTTCACCCCCCGGTGATAACCCAGTGGCTGTGGGGCTGGCTGCTGAGCGGGAACTCTTGCAGAGACTAGGCTTGCCCCCTGCCATGGTGCGCACTATCCAGAACGCAAGAGCCCCCTCTATTACAGCGTGTTACGCAGGTCGTTGGTCTGCTTTCCAGCACTGGTGCACGTCGAAGGGTGCGGACCCCATATCGTGTCCCTGCCTCTCGTGTTGACTTATCTCCAAACATTGGTGGATAATGATTTGGCTCCGTCTACAGTCAAAGCCTACGCGGCTATCTCATCCTGCCACGAAGGCTATGGAGAGAGGACGGTTTTTGCGCACCCCCTGGTGAAGCGCTTTCTGAAGGGGGTCAGGTGACAGAAACCCGCCGTGCGCTCTCTCACACCCCAATGGGATCTAGCCCTAGTGCTTTGAGCTTTGGGAAAGTCTCCTTTCGAGCCTCTGGCACAAGCCTCTCTCAGGTTGCTATCACTATAAACAACGCTTCTCCTTGCCCTGACATCAGCCAAGAGAGTGAACGACTTATGTGTGCTGTCAGTCTCGCCGTCCTACCTCTCCATTAGAGGAGACGGGAGCGCAGCCACCTTACAGCCTAACCCCTCATTCACACTGAAAGTTCTGACGAATTTCTTTCGGTCGAGAGTGTTTTCCCTCGAAGGGTTTTTTCCCCCCACCTCAAAACAACAATGCAGAGGAAGCTTTTCACCCTTTGTGTCCGGTGCGTGCGTTATCACTGTACGTTTTATGCACACCAGGCATAAGGCAGACACAGGCTTATAACGCGGAGGGGGCGGAGCCCCCCCAGGGCATCCAAGCACACTCTACGAGGAAATTATTGGCGTCCACAGCCTTATTCAGAGGCATGACAGTAGCCGACATCTGCGCAGCGGCCTCCTGGGCATCCCCATGCCTCATCCGTTTCTATCTGCATGATATGTCTGAGCCCTCCATGACCCACTCGGTCCTTTCCACACTCAACGACGAATGATGCGCCGTTGTATGTGTGTTCCGCACACGTTGTATGTGTGTTGTCTCCCCCCCCCCCCCCTTGCACTGGGTGCTGGGAGGAGAGTGGGTGTCACATATATATGTATATTATCACTGATCATGCACGCCTACAATCACGGAATATTGCACCATTGCATGTGTGTTTTTTCCCCACTGTCCTCACCCCGCCTACACTGGGTGCTGGGTGGAACGCGGATGTCACCATAATTTATCAATCGAATCGGACATAAGTACTCGGTCATTCAACTTTCGACCTATAATCCATGTTGAACTTGCAAAAACTACAATCAAATCTGAGATTTGTCAACGACAATCAGGTGAAAGAGACATTTTGTCGTCTAGCTCCATAGAGTCCCATTCATTTTGCACTCGCCTGCGATCACTCCCAGTGGAACTCTGGTGGATTTCAAATTCGGTACAATGCGGCTTAATAGGCAGTGAACAGGCTCTCCTTAGACCGGCTCTGGTAGGGGACAACCCGTAGAATTTTATGCATTTTACAGCTTCTTGATCATGCAAATGGTTGATTTTTAACAATGTCTTGAAGTTGGACATGCTCTGTGAGAGTTTTTTATCCTCTTAGTGGTTTTTCGGCCTATTTTTTGAGCTTTTTTACATAATCTCGGCAAATTTTGACAAGATGCGTTCAGAGACGGTCGGAATTTTGAGAATCCGACAAACAATTCAGTTTTTTCAGCTTCTTTCTAGCGTAAGTGTTTTTTCTTTGGTTAAACAAAACATGCTTTTTCAAACCTTCCGGTGGGTTTTGGGGTTACGAGGATTAAGGGTAATTCATGTTTTACATTCTGATTATTTGTGTCTATTGACAATAAGGAAAGCTTTAAGATATTATTATGCCTCATTATGCGGATAATTATTAAAAAAAAATTATCCAGCCAGTGGTGCTGCAAAGATGATCATTTTGCCCTTAGGTAGGGATCAATCTTGAAACAAGAACATTTCAATTAAGTAAAGTCAAGTAGTATATTTGGAGAAAAATGTAATCCCCATTGCTAGTGGGCAGTGCAATTACAAGAACATGATCCCTCACTGGTTTCCCATGTGACCAGTTTACCTGTTTTAAGAAAGAGAACATTGTGCAGCACCCCCAACATGTCATGCTACGTCTGACTGACTTTCAGAAGATAAGCAGTCATTGGTCTAGAGTTTAGTTTGTGACGATGTTGGTCTGGACTTTTGTAAAAATATGTTGTTGTTATGTGTGTGTAATCAAATATGCAACATTTAAATGGATTTCCAAACTATAAAGCATGATTTCATGTCCTTAACTAATTGTGTGATAATTTTGATTTGATACTTTTTATGATAAAATGGTTAGAGGGTTAGTGGTGTATTGTTAGCAGAATGTATTTGAGGGATCAAATAAGACTCAAAAGTATCAGCATCTATGATTACAAGCCCATTATTTAAATCATGTATTGAATCAGAAGAGGCTTGACTGTGTGAGCCTAACAAAACAAGGCAGATGATGACTAATTGGCCCGCTGCAGAGATAATGTTGATGGGCAGCTGGAAAAAGATTGTGGTGGGGGTCGATGCAGACACTTATGCCATAGAGTGGCTGTCAGTGGTGTGGTGAGGAAACAGCAAGTGATGATTCTGCATCCGTAATTGAGTGCGACCTCCAGCAGATAGAGGTTTCTCTCAGTTTGAAAGGGTCACACAAGTGCACAGAGAGTTAACATTGAGCTTATTCATTTCAGTTTTAGTGCTTATTTTCTATCTTCTTTGGTACTTTAGATGACATAATGCTATTATATAATCAGCAACTGAGGATGAACTGAGAAACAAAGGAAATGTACTCAAAGATAAATTGAGATAGCCGTGGGCATTTCTAATTATTACCATCATAGTCTTATCTCAGATATATAACAACTTCAAAAGTGTGAAGACGGTAACCCAGTAAAGGTTTGTGTTATTGTACACCCTGGGTTTCCGACACAATGTATAAAAAAGATCTCCATCTTCCAATGATATTAAAGGAGTTTATACTAACTGCAACGGTGGTAAACCCAACAGGAAAACATACCATAATAACATTCACTGGAGCATGTGACAGGTGGAACATGGGTGCCACTATGGGTTACAACTCCTTGAAGCACGTTTTATGTGTTTTAAAGTTTGCTTCAGTAAATAGCGTTGAATGCTCAAAATAAACAAATCAATATAGCGTATCATCATCATGATTTGCCCATGTTCAAGGCTTTAGAGGTAGGTGAGTGTTTGTTTTTTGGAGGATTTATAGAGCAAGATGGATGGCAAGCCTGGCAAAGCTCTGATATTTTGTCCACGGTGATGTGAACATGATAATTTGCATATATACTGTGTATATCAAGAAGAAAAAAAGAATTAAGAATCTCTCTGAAAAGGCCAACAGGGGTAAAGTAAAGAGAGTGTGTATCATCGTTGGTAGGAAATAAAGTGTGTGTCCATTAAATCTGGGGGTAGCTTTTGGAAGCAGCATGATCTTAAATCACCTCTAGTTTTAGGATTTTCTCCCACCACAAAAATAAATTGTAAATTGGGCAGTCATGCTAAAACATTTTTCAACTTTCTTTATTGAACACAAGCCGGCCACAACATCATTAAAATTTTAACTAAATGTTTTTGCTGTCTTTTTTGCCCTCCTTCATATCTGAGACTGCTTGAGTAGTTTTTGCCTCTACCTTTTTCAATGCAGCGGTTTCACTTTTAGTTTGAATAGCAAAGCTTTCAGTGTGGGTTGGGTAAAATCCAAAAAAGCAATGGCGACTGTCCTTGGTATAGAGTCTAACAATCACAGTGTCCATGTTGCTACAGCATAGCTTTGAGTTGTCCTCTTGTTTCTGTATTTTAAGTGTGTGACACACTGTAAAACACACAGGCATTTTTAGGACATACACTACATTAGTATTAGTTTTTACTAGAACAAGGGGGAAATAGAAATGTGAAAATATTCAGTCATTACTTCTACAGTGTTATTTGGCTTTCTTTAAACTCACAAATGACTTGATAGCTCTCCTTAACACCCCATAATATTTAGTATTAATCAAGATTCTGTAGGCTAGGCTCCTCTTTGTCGCCCAGTTTCAGTTATCATTTTTCCACTGAAGCCTTTTTCTCTTGCTCTAAGCGTCTTACTTCAAGGTTTGATATATTGCTTGTGCTTTCAGGAATGCTCCCTTCCATACCACAGATGTAAGCTGCTTGGTGCACTTGTGGCTTCCCTGTTGTCTTGAACATGTCCTTCATTTCTTTGACTTGGTGTTGAACTGCTCCTTACTCCTAGCACTGTGCTGTAAACTGTAGTGTTCAAACATTGCAGGTGGGTGGCTGCATCTGACAATCAGCCCCATTCTAATGATAAGTTAAGAGTAACTTTGCCTCTTGACACTGTCTCCTCTGAGCTACAGTGGCATTATTTGCTATTTGAAGGACCTGGCTTGTTACATTGACTAGCATGTGTTCCTAATAAAGTTTTACTGAGTATATATTTGGAAATGTGCAATAAAAGGTCACAGCTTAACCTAGAGGGAATGGAAGAACAAATGTGCAAGTACAAGGGGAAAAAGGCAAAGATTAAACATTTGTAAGCAAGCATGGAGTTCTAATCAAAAGATGAGGACTGCAAAAAATACAGTTAGATAACAGATGGACAGGATCAGTAAATATCTATATAGACCAATGAGTGGGGCCAGTCAAATATTCTACTTTTAAGTCAGACTAACAAAGCACATTGTCAAGTAGACAAATACATGTAAACAAAATGCCCAAAAGCTGTACTAGCTATGGATCAGTTATCGTGACACTGCTGAAAGTACTGAGTTTGAGTAAGCAATGTAATTTTATTTCTGATCATAATATTGAACAGTAGAAATAAAACTTTCAGTCACAGTGGTTAATAGGAAATACAGGTTAAAAGGAAAGATCTAGAGCTTTGACTGCACCACGACAGTCTGATACTACATCAGCATTAATGCTGATGCTGCAACCATTTTGATTTCCTTCTCCATCATATCCTCCCTTGTTAACAAGACCCCCGAGATATTTGAACTCCTTCACTAGGGGCAAAAGTTCAATCACTGCAATCCACCGTTCCTAAGGTCACCAAACCATACAATTTCCTCTCCTTCTGACTTTTAGATACAATAGTTGTCTGGAAATGTGTTACCTGTTCACATAATTTGGTTACATTTGTTAGAAATAGTTTAAATAATAATAATTAAAATAGACATTATATTTTATGTGCTTACAGATAGAAATAGTAAGAGAACTAGTAATTATAAAGGTTTGTGTGTTGTTTTGTTTATTGGAAGAGACTCATCAGTGGAAGCGTGTGTGTGTATTTGTGTGCCTGTGAAAGAATTAATTAATGTGGGTCTAAATCGTCCAAAGCGAGGTGTTGAGAGGCAGAGAGAGACAGTGATTTTGCCATGTCACTACACACAGCAGTCACACTCTGTGTTAGACATGCTTTTATACAGAAACAAGATCAGAATTCTTCACCCGCCACCACGGCTGGTAGCTACCTACCGTTTTTTCACCCATATCTGGTGGGTTTGTGTGCGGTTTTTTTTCTATATACAGTATTTAATTGAATTACATGTTTTAACATTGTTTTCTTAGTGTGTTTCTTTATGGATTTGTGTTCTGGCTTTAATGTTTTTGGCTTCAGAGACTACATCAAACAGCGCCTGTGACTCGGCTCTGTCTGCCAAAAGAACTTTGTTCTGCTGTCAGATGACGCAGAAGTCCCACTGAGAGCCACCAAGCCCATTTTCAAAACCCAGCTCTCTGGAGCAGCATGCCCCCACTTTTGATAGGCCTGACTACCCCGGCCTATTGCCTCATCCAGAGCCAAACAAGCCTCTATATCCTTCATGTGTCCACTGGCCTCTCTCATGTTGGGATGAAGCCGGGCAAAATATAACGAACAGAGGCATCTCTGATGCAAAAGGCTGAAACACTTGTAAATTTGGACTGAAAATTACTTGTGCCGTCATCCCTAGTGTCCCTACTGCAAGGTAAGGTAAGAACCCTGGCCTAGAACTCTGAATAAATCACCATTAGAGAGTAGTGGGATAAAAAACAGACCCACAGGAGCGTTTCATAAATAAGCGCCCTAGCGGTGGCAGGAAATACAACCCACAGGAGCGTTGTGAAACATTAGCAGTTTGGTTAGGTTTAGGCACAAAACCTACTTGGTTATGTTAGGCTCCAAAACTACTTAGTTTAGGTTAGAAAAAGATTGTGGTTTGGGTTAAAATCAGGCATTACTTCACTTCCGGATATGCTATTGACGCAGAAAGGGACATAGCTTAATTTGTTCCGTAAAGTAAAAAAAAAAAAAACTTTCCTTTTGCATTTTTTTGAAACAGGACACAAATCCTGGTCTCTTGATCCATCCACCACCGAAAATGTCCATTACCCATCAGCAATACTGTTGTATCAAGAGTAATGATGGTAAGAGAAAAGGTCTGGTGCCAAGAACCTTCTCATTTAGTGTCACTGCCACAGGTGGTGGCTGGAGCTCTTTTTCTCTTTTTACTGATGTTTCACCTTGACAGTAATAATTAGTTGCATGATGTCCAAAAAACAGGATGACACCTAAATTCATTACATACGCTGCAAGGGTTGACCCAGGTCTTTTGACTTTGGAATGAACCTAATGACACATTAATCATTTCACACTTCAGACTGACCTAAAAACAAACACACAACATTCAGTTTATCACTGCAATTTTATTTGACCGACACTTTTTTTAAAAACGGGACAACGCACATCAATCAACATGAGTACAACATGTAAATGTGCCAGATTTACCCTTACAGGCTAATTTTCATCTGCAGTCCAACTCATTTTGCATGGAGTGTGTGTACAATGATTATAAATTAGGTCCTTCTATAAATATTATCATAAACTACTGAATGCCTCCTCCTCTCTTCATACACACAAACATACGGTATTTGATAAACATCCTCAGACATTTTGTTTCCAAACCCTGAGGTGTAGGGTATTTTTTTGTACCAGTGAGGTGTTATTCCTCCCAGTTCATCAAACTAGCAAAGTTGTGTAAACACAGAACTGTGTGCCCCAAACGTGATGTATGCCCGAAGAGTAGCTACAGTATACTAGAGAGGGAAAATGCAGTCAGCGTCGTTTCAGAGTAAAAAAACACTTGAAGGAATATGTCGCCCGATTTAACAGTGTTTCTCTTTCATGTGTTTTTAATGGGTTTTGGGTAACAGTGGAGTTTGGTCGCACAGAGGCCTATGCTATGTCAGGCTCTGGATACACAGACAATATTTTGTACGATAAATTAATTGCTGTTAGTCTGCTGAGAATTGCTGTTAGTCTCTTGAAGTGAACCAGGGTCACATTGGCAGAAGACTCTATTTGAGTGGAATTCAGTAGTTAGGTTAATTTCTAGAGCACTTGATAAAATTACACTCACATCAGCTTAGTGGTTAAACACTGCAGCTGATACTCAAGTATGTGAGAGTGCTTCAGTGTGTTAAGTTACTTGGTATTTCTTGCCAAAACAGATAATATACAGACGACACTCTACTCCCATAATATATACAGTAAAGGTGAAATCATTCATATACCTTTGAGCGAAATTGAAATAAATGTTATAGTAAGTGGAAACCAGAAGAAATGTAAGGCTATGTTACACTCCTGCTAATTGTAGCCTGTGGGCTGTATTTAGTCAAGGTAGCATCTAATATAATCGTCTCACAGATCAATCTGTCATGTCTACACACAGTAACAGTGCAACACAAGAACTGTGCATAGTAGACAACATAGTAGATGTCAGTGTAGTGCACAAATATCTGTCACACCTAATTCAGTACAAAAGAGGGATGTCCTTTGTGTTCACAGAGGGAATCCCCACAACAACCCTTTATAATAACTTAAGGGGGTTGTTAAAGTTGTACTTTATTAATCCTCATGGGGTCCTCAGCTCCCATCCTTCGAACAGTGCCTAGGTCAAGGGAAATTAAAGGATGTGCCAGACTACAGTATTCATGAAAAAACTGTTGGTGTACATCTATCATGCAGGTTGTTTTACTGGCACATTGGAATTGAACTTTGATATTTACATCCCATTGTAATGCCTTCAGGGCATTTCAGTGGCTAGTGTGTCATATGTGTTGGCAGCTGGTGTTTGTTTACATATGGAGAACATTACACCAGTGCTGTTTTGGGGCACAGTTGAACGTAGTTTTTTTACTGAAAATATGCAATGTACAAATATACACCCCGGGACAAACTGAATAGAGCAAAATCATTATAACAATTGCAAGAAACAGGGTCAATGCAGAGGTTTGACAGATGTTTTTTTTAAGTACATGTACAGTAACTGATGTATCAAAATGCATTGTAGACTATTTTTTTTCAAGTATAGTCAAAGTTTATCCTTAGCAAGGCTTTCAATTGTCAAATTGTCAAGTTGTTTTGTACGTCAAAAAAATGTTAATGTGTACCAGTTTTATCATCAGTAATATTAACTAACTAGTACCCTCTTTAATAAATATAGTGTAAATAATAATAATAATAATAATAATAACGTGACTTTTTGTCCAAAGACAGCGGTGTGGAGAGTGAAACGCGAGACGAGAAAAAGGTGTTCAGGTAGTCTGTTGTTTCGGAGTAGGCTACAGAAATTATAGGCTCCTGTTAGCCTACCTAAAAGATTTTCAGTGTAATGGCTCAATATTTAAATGATTTTGACAATGTGGATGAGGTCGATATAATTGGATGGCCACCTGTATTCATTTGAGCCAGAGTAAGCTATAGTCTATGGATGAAGTATACGGATGAAGAGCGGGTGAGGAGACAGAGAGAGAGAGAGAGAGAGAGAGAGAGAGAGAGAGAGAGAGAGAGAAAAGCTGAAGCTACTCAGCGTTTCTTGCGGTCAACAGGCTATAATACATCCATGGTTTCGTGTTATCTAAAAGATTTTCAATACAAACAATGGTGCAGTTGCTCACCTGCACCAGAGCCTTGTCCACCAGATGGGCCATGCATAATTAAGACGCTAACCCTCAGCAGAGACCTGACCCTGTCACAGCATTGAAAATAAGGCTGGCCTGCCCATGGGGCACACGTCACCTCCCATAAGTTCCTGCCATGCTGCTCCCAGACTAACCTAACTGTAATTGCCAGAGCATAGAGTGGTATTACAATGGCAATTTTCCAAACTACACTACAATTTCATAAAATGTTTATTAAAAATAACTTGCATGTCCTTTTGGCTCTAATATATTTGCCATTATTTGTTTATCTGTTTATTTTTTCTGGATAGAAATGCTTCCATTTTCTTATGACACAGTGTATATATAATAATATAATATACAACATATATAATGTTTATGCATTATTTATCATAACCCTTACCTTTGCTTGCAGAACATTGACACTAATTTCAAAGATTTTTATACTGTCAATGGTCTGCATTTATATTGGGCCTTTCTACCTTACTTGACAAATAGACATGCGGACACGAGGAGCTGGGAATCGAACCGTCACCCTTGTGGTTAAGGACGACCCACTCAACCTCCTGAGCCGCAGCCGCCCCTGTACTGTACAGTGATGTGAACACCTTTACAATATAATGCAATCCAAAACAACACCTCAAATAGCCACTTATGACCACAGACACAGTACTGAATTTTTTTTATTTACATTACAAAGGCCTTCACAACGTTATTGCAGGCCTGTTGTTGATGATTGCATATAGTGATCATCTTATTACGCATTGCAAATGCTTTGCAATTTGACAGCAGTGTGCATGCATGATCCTAAGCTAAGATACTGCCTGAGACTGCCCCCCCACCCCCCCACCTATCACATTCTACTTTATGAGGAACAGTGTTTCCCACACATAGACTAATGTGTGGTAGTGCGCCGCACTACCAACACCGGCCACCGCACATTGCGTTTCGTTATTAATTTTTTTTTTTTAAACGCTATTTAAAACACGTTCAGCTGCATTTCCTTTCCCTGCTCTCCTCCGTCTCTCTGTCACTTGTGTCTCGCTCACATACACACACACACACACACAGCTCCTCCCACCGTGCGGTGTTTGGTGTTTTTAGCCCCCAACGTCGCCTTCCAGGCAGCGCGGCAATGGTTATGTTTAGGGTTAAGGTGAGGGTTAGCTGCCTGGAAGGCGACGTTGGAGGCTTAAAACACCATCGAGCCCACCGTGCACACAGCGTCTGTCTCCGTAAGGAGAGAAGACGACTGGCGAAATTCACAAGTTCACGAAAGGTCGGTATCTATCTCGTGAACACCTTTACACAATCACACATTCACAATCACCGACCCGACTCTTAGCAAACAAGCGATTGGGCCTGCTTTAGAAAGTTAACTAGTTGCAAGTTTGCGGTAAAATGCAGTTGGTCTGTCGGGTCAAAACACTATATGTAGCAGCTGTGAATCAAATAAACGTATTATAAATAATGTTATGTCATTTTTTACTCTTACACTGAATGTTTGCTGCTTCAATCCAGATGAGTATTGAAAAGTATTTTCCGCGACTGAAAAAGGCACGTGTTGGAGTGAGGATGAGGAACAGCATGAACCGGAGGTATCAGTCTGAAACACAGCTGAACAGTCCGACCAGTGTAATTAATTGTTATTAATTTGTTTACAATATTTTCAGGCTTCAACCAGTGAAAGACAGGGTCAGGGATAGAAAGAGATAGATTAGTTAGGCATTGAAGTAGGAGAGGAGGACAGCATCCAACAGCGTGATCCTCCTCTGATAGTGATACGGGGAGTTTTTCTGGAATGCTGCTGATAGACAAACAGACAAACTGAGCTGAAACATAACCTCCTTGGCGGACATAAATATGGCAAAGCACTCGAAATGCCTTTATGGAGCAGATCTGATGATGGATCTCTCTGGTGAATCTCAGTAACCATGGCAGATATTTAGCTGTGCCCTCTTTGTAATGTAGCATATGGGCATTTTGCAGCACCAGGCATCCTTTTCTATAACCCAGGAGTTGCCAAACACACATAAATTAGGGTCTGTGGTATGTAAATAATGGACTGGTGCAGCAGTCCTTATTTCCACAGCTGAATCAATTCATCAGTCTGTGATCAAATCAGTGCTCATTTAGATACTGTGCGACAGTTCAGTAAATCAGACGTAGAGGTTTATATGTCTCTCCTAGTGCTTGAATCTGTGCTGTTTCCAAAACGGTTTGATAAATGACTGACAATATTTTCAAGGGTGACGTCTACATGTCATTTCCTGAAAATACTGGTCGGACTCGAACAGCAGTGACCATTGTAGGAATACATTTTATAAGTCAGCTTAAGGAAGAGAATAGATGTCCTTTGAAAAGACATCAATCCCCAAACACCCACCATGACAGTAAGTCCTATCCCCTAATCCATCCTCACGCAGGGCACTTACATTATGTCCAGATATTCTGTGGCTTTACTGTTCCTTATTCCTTGTAACTAATAGCAGCAACAACTCTGTTAGTGGCTTGTGCTGCTGCGTGGCTGGACTGATAAAACCCACACGAAAGGATAGTGGGAGACATAATCATTTCACCAGTTCAGCCAGCTCCAGCAGTCTTTGAAGTTGTTGCACCCTGGATCATTACAGCCAGCTCTGTACAGTGGGTCTGTTGTTTGTGTACACGGCGGCTGTCTCTGGGCTCAGCCACAATAGGCAGTAGGTATGTTAGTGTTATGCTTAACATGTTAACATGTTTTTATTTGCTCCAGTGCTGGCTATGTTTTGCTGTCAGACTTAAGGCCATTTTTTTTCTTGCCCAAACCACCCTAATCTCTGATTAGTGCTTCCTACGCACAGCAACCCACCCAGGAGTGCAGCTTGAGTCACCATTATCCCGGTTTACAAAAACATGTATATCATTCTTTATAGCCCTCGCTATTCCTGACAACCACCACCTTCACATTGATAGCAAAGGGCTGCCAGCTCTGGAGAACACATTTGCTGGTCACATGTTTTGAATAATTTGATTCTGCTCATTTTTGTGTGCCTGTGCAGTGAACTGTATGAAACTACTAGTTATCTAGATGCTGACACACCCTCACATCCACATTACATTTCTTTTTGAGAAACAGTGTGTGAAAGATGGAATGGTACCAAAATCTGTCAGCGTCTGAACAACTTTTTCTCGTCAGTCAGGTTTCTGGAGTTACCTCGCCGACTTGTAATACTGCTCTACACAGTATATAGTTAAGAGGTCACATAGTGAGGGGTAGTTTTGACAGTTGCGAGCAATGACTGGAAAGAGACCATCAGGCCAGCTGGGATGGAGTTAGCAGGCAAGTGTGAAGGTGGATGATGTCTAGACACAAGTCAGTCTGTTACCTCGTTTTTCTGCCTCCACACATTTCTATCATTCATTTCTTGTCTTAAATTCATTCATGGAATGTGTTTCTTTGTATGTCCTCATAATGTCATTTGAATAAAATGCACCTTTGACATATTTTGATGAAGTATAAGAGTATCACACGACAAGTGATCATAGAATTACCCAAATTTAACTATTTTCTAACACTGCAGTATGTCTGGAAGTATTTTAGTTTGTGGATTTATGCCTGTTTTTTTGTAGAACCTATTCATAGATTGTGAATATTGTTACGCTGTCATAGAGCATCAAAACTGAGATACATCTGTATTCACAGGCACAGTCAATAATCAGTTTTCATAACAACGTTTGGGACACATAGGATGTGGATGAGACGCCTTTGATCATACACGTCCTGCGTACATATTTGAAAAGTATTTCGAGAATTTGACCCTCACAGTCAACACTAATGTCTATTTTGTCTCAATTGTCTCAAGCATGGAAATTGCATTATCCTTAACATGTCATTGTTTGGTCTGATCTACTACAGAGCGGTGGGAAATGATGTAATGCAGGAAATATACAGTTATGATGCAATGGGATTATGTCTCCTGGTATTAAGAACAGGTCCTCAAATTGGATTGACCTACAGTAGTCCCTGTTTCAGGTGTTTGAGCCGATCTGTTGCATATCACTCTTACTGAAGCTTCGCTCTTCTCGAAAACAACACTAAGTACCACAGACAGCCCCGTCATGTTTGTGTATGCATGTGTAGGCAAGCGTGTGTGTGATAAATTGACTTTTTTCAGCTCTGCAGTGAAACAAAAGTACATCAATGATACCTTCTTCTCACCCCATTGACTCGCTTTTTTTCTCTTTACCACAGTTCTGCTCTCACAGATATCACACCACTCTCTTATTTTCTCACCCTGTCGAACCTATTCTCAGCCTCTCCCTCCCTCGCTTCTCTTCTCTCCTGCTGCCCTTCCTTCAGTCCCTCCCTCGCAAACTACTTGCTATTCAGTTCATGGAGGCTGCAGGCAGCATTGCTCTAGCTCCCCATACTGCTGCTGCAGGACTAGACTTTTTATCCCCTGCTCTTTCTCTTTCTGTCTGATAACCAGACATTTCCCTTCACTCCTTTTCTTATTCTCCTGAAACTATGCACCTTAAACCTTGGCTTACTGCCCAACACGCTTAATATTTAACACTCCCCCTTCTCTTCATGCTTCTATTCTCAAACCCCTGCATCGCTGCGTGACGTCCCATTGCACTGTATACGTACAGTAGTGTTTTTCAGGAGTGCATTAACTATGTAAGGATCAGCAAATCAACCAGACCCCAATGTCTTTCCTTTGAGACATTTCACATTGTACATTCAGGGCTGGCATTTTCAAACCATTTTAACTTGACTTGGATCAGCCTGAAATGTGTAGCAGGAAAGTGTCTTTTTGAGTATGCCAAACTTCTTTTTTTTATGCCATATAAGAGTTCAGTATAGTCACACATTAGTTACATCTTCCAAGGAGTCTTTTGTGGACTTCAGAACCCTCAAACATCCTTGTTATATTCCAGTGCTACCTCTGTCTGTGTTAGCTCAGTCACTGACATACCTTTATGTTTCAGTCTGTTTTTGGGAAACCTTCCTCCTAATGTAACAACAGTAATATGGAGGTTAATAGTTAATTTCCTGATGCCATTGTAGCCTACTGACTCTGACTAAGGGAGATGGATAATAAAGTATTTATGGTGTCCGTAACCTCCCTCTATGTGAAAACACTGTAGAATGTCTGAATTTTGCAGAACTAGCTTTTGTCTGAGAATTCAAAATTCAGGTTCAGGTTAAGGCAAATTACTCAATTACAAACTTTACGTTAAGCATTACTATTTATTTCCTCTGCAACAACACTGGTCCCCAAAACCTCACTGTTTACATTACTCCAATTAAAAAGAAAAAATGGTATACTTCTTGAAAATGTTCTGGTTATGTCTGACAATAAAACGAAGAGCACAGTAAGGACAACTACATGTGTAATTTGCTCTACCTCTGTCTTTGTTTGTTTATTTTTTTGTCAGTTCCTGCCACTGCCTCCTTTACTGCTGCAGCTTTTTCGTTTCTTCCTCTCTCTGCCCTTGCTGTTTCTCTTCATTTATGTCCAGTTAGATTTTTATATGTGCACTTATGGCTGTTAAAGCTATCTCGTCCAGGTGGCATGAAACCATCAGTAAATATCTTAAAAAAGGTTGATGTAATTTAAATTAGCACCCACTCCTAGCTACATTCGGATGATAACGTTATATTAACATATGCAGAATTGAGGGGGGTCCTCACGTCCTTTGAGGTCGGAGATGCGGACCACCGCAATTTTCAATTCTGGCTCGGGACCTTTGCTTTATGTCATCCTCATTGCTCTCTCCATGTCTCCTGTTAGTCACTACTGTCATCACCCAAAAAAAGTACTCTAAAATCCTAATTTTTATGACTCAGGATTTTGTTATTGTGTTGCATCAATCTACCAATTAACCATGTAGCCGTGGACACAGGGTGTTAATCCTTTATTCTGTGTTTACCCCGATCCTAAACAAACTGCTCATTTCGTACTTACAATGTGCTTGATGATGAGCCAGATGCTTCTTCTCATCCACAGCTTGCTTGACCACGGATGCTAATAGTCAGTGACAGGCCCTCAGTTTAAACATGAGCCAGTCTAACGAGAGGGGTAAGCAAACGGCATCAGCCATTAAACATAAGAGAGTTGTGCCCACAGGCCCTCCTCTTCAGGCAGCGCAGCTCTCAGCTGCATTAACTCTAACTTACAGGAGAATGCCAGGCTCAAACAGCACCGTTATAGATACTATGGACAACCATGTGAGAGTAGAAGAGACATGAAGCCCTTGTATAAGCAGCACAGGGGGGGTTGGGAGTGTGCTGGCTGTCCTAAGGCTCCACACGGGAGCTCTGGAAACTCATTCATTCCCCCACTGCAGAATTTTAATATATATATATATATATATGTGTGTGTGTGTGTGTGTGTGTGTGTGTGTGTGTGTGTGCGCGCGCTGCTAACAATAAACAAGCCGAAGCTTTTCAATAACATTGCTAATAAATGATCAAATACTAATTTCAAATGTATTGCTTTAGTGAATATGGTCAGTAAAACGATTATTGGCCTGGTATTACATTGTTTGCTGATTAATAGCATTATAAAATAGACTTTATGTAATCATTAATCAATGATTTAACAGCTATTTAATCCATGATTTGTTGTAACAGTTAAGAACACAAGCCAATGATTTTTGGTTGTCCTTGTGAAAAATGTGTTTCTAATTTGTTCGTATGAAATAGGCTGGATAGGCATTCTGTGTGCCCGCCTCAATTTGTGAAACATAATGGGTAATGAGTTACATGTGGTGCACCAGGAGTCCCAAGGATGAGGATTGAGAGACACTGCCTTAGGTCATTATAACTTTCATTAATTATCATTAATAAAATAGAAAGTCTGATGTTCAGACTTATATGCATGTATTTGAAGATATTACATAAACAGTATACAACTCATCTGTTTATTAATGCCTAAACAAGCTTTTCTATATGACTGAAGAGACTTACTTTGTAATTCCCTTATTATTTCACTGTAAACAGCTGGATGGAAAAAAAAAAACGTTTACAAATAGCCAAAGCACGTAAGGTCCTGGGAAGCAAGATAATAACATAATGCGTCATCCAAAATCTTGTGTACAATGCAAATGCTGCACACCAATATGCAGTTCCTAGCTCCAGTATAACACTAATAAAGGTCAAGCTATGTCGCACCCCTGCTACTTTCTTGCCAGATCAGTTTTGTGATTGTGTAGTGGGAGGTGAAGATACAACAACAATTGCAGCTAATCTTGCATTTTTTAATTATTTTCTTTTTACATGATGATCTTTTATTCAACATTGACCATACATATATTTGACAAGTCATAACTATAAATAAATGAATAATTAAATTTTTTTGAGATTTCCATCAATAAACGTGATTAGTTGGAGCCCAAATTATACCTGACCTAGATTTTTATTTACTTAGTCTCAAAGCATCTCCTAGGTCAGGATTTCAGATGTACAGCTCAGAAAATAGAACATTTTGTTAAACAAGTAAAAAAAAAAAAAATTGTGATAGTGGCTCATTTTGCATGTTAAACCCATGTCTGCATGAGGTTTCCTCCTGGTGTTTTCTCCCTTATTGAGTCAGAAAGTGAATTGGAGAATGTAAATGCATTTCGGTATGAGTGTGAATGGTTGTCTGTCTTCATGTTTCAGCCCTGTGACAAACTGCCGACCTGTCCAGGCTGGCTGTACGCCCAATATGTGCTGGGATAGGCATCATTCCCCCACAACCCTGCACAGGATAAGCTGGTATAGGTAATGGATAGATGGGAAAACAAAATAACATACGGTATAATCTTTCCGCATTTGATCGCCTCAGAACGTTATTAGGCTAACTAACATGTTATATGGTGTGTGCACGCTTTGTAAATGATATTGCTGGGTTTATTTGCTTCAGCATTGCATTGTGCCTGCACTGTATATCTATTAGATTCCTAGTGGGTTATAATGGCTATTTATTTAGGGAAAAAAACAAAAAACAATTCTAATCTGAATCGCTCATCTGGAAGTTATTTTTTTTCACCCGCAGGCATTGTAGCGTGTTTTCTCTTTTAGTATCCTGTAATCAAACTAGCTGATAGCCACCGCTGCACCTCTTTAAGTTCCACTTAATGAGAACAAGTCAAATTGGCCGCTCTATGGCACTGCAGCTAAGGGAGCACAACTTATCTTAATGAGGATCTGGCTACCCATTATCTGCTGGTAACCCGACCAACATGTTACCACTATTATCAACCCCCGCCCTTTGGCTCGCACATATACAAACACTCACCCTCTCGTTATCAGCTTGCCTTTCCCTTTAAGCCCACTGCAGACAGTGTAACCACATTGGACAGTAATTGTACCTCTCGCGCCTGCCTAATTGAATTGACAAGGAGCCGGAATTGATGTAATTTAACACATTGATCTTGGGAGACAATGAGACAGAATGCCTCATGCCCCCCTTTTCCTCCCTCACCTCTCTTCTATTTTCTTCCTGATGATTCATCTGCCCATTCTTTTCATTTGCCATGTTATTGCCTATGAATTACCAGATTCATTCCTTACTTCTTTTACCTTCCCTCGGTTTCAGCGTCTTCTTGCTATTGTCGTTTTTTTATTGCATTCGTTTCAAGGGAGGTACAGAGACGTGGTGATAAATTTCGTTTAATTAATGAGTAAATGCAGTCGCATTTTTGTTTTAATGTGTCAGAAATATATTGATCGCCTGCATTTTAATTTCCATTGTTGCCAGAAATAAAAGCTTTGGACATTGATTCACATAATGCTCACAAATACCATAAAAATAAACATAGACAATAGTCTGGATTTAAAAAATCAAAGTAGCACAAGGTAAAATGTATTGTTTCCCAGTGCTTCCAAAACAGCATCCAGCTACAAATACATATAATACACCTATTTATTCAATTTCATTGAAACAACACTTAAATTTGAGCCCTGGCTCTTATTTTATATTTCAAATAAAAATAACAAAAACTGACCTACCTGAAACCAAGTGCCACATTCTTTTGTGTATTATTCAGCTTGCATAGACAATGTGTCTTACAGTATCATACCATTACAGGGTCAGAAATGCAGTGACGCAGATTGCGCTGCAGTGCATCACTGAAAAACACAACTTACCTTGGGAGGGCTTGAGAGAGCGAATACACTCAGGGCCCTCAGCCTTTCCACCTGCATGCACTGTCCACCAGCTGTGTCCTTAGTGGGCAAGAATAACGCCACTTCTACTGCCTCCATTACCCCGCACACTAGACGAGTATTTTCAGGCACCCTTTTCTATCTTCTTCTCCCCAACTGAGAATGAATGAGTGCACACCTGGCGGTAGAAAATAATGGATGGGGACAGTTAGGAACATTGTCTGAAAAACACCACAGGGACTTGTGTTTAGCAGTAAAAAAAACGAACATGCACATTCCATTATGTGGCAGTCAAAAACTAAGCAATCAATGTTTCTGTTTGGGAGACAATTGAATCAACAGCCAACTGTGTTGTCAAGCTTTTAATGGCTTTGAATTTGAGAGCAGAATTGCTTGCACATACAGGGCACCTCTGGATCCGAATGTAGGAAAGTCAAATAGTCACAACCAGGGGCGCCGCCAGGATTTTTGGGCCCCATGACAAAAAATCAAATTGGGCCCCCTCTGCGCAGCTGTTGTCACCACATCTCTAGGACCTAACTGTCCCATCAAAAGCTTTACATAATTCTAATTAAAGGCTTGCAACTCTCTTGTTTCTTGTAGTTCAATACTAGTACTAGCACAATATTTACTGCTGGTGATTTGTACATGCATGCAAGTCTAGTATGCAGTTCACTATTTGATGCAAGATTAAAAGCAACCATAAAAAATGTGCTGAAGGCCATCTTTTACAGTCTCCGTATTTTTATTGTAAAATTTGACAAAATAGAAAATTCTCTTAACAAAATTATTATTAATTATTATTATAATTATTAATGAAAGATTTAAAAAAAAAAACGAACAAACTTAAATATATATTAACTTTTCAATCAAAATAACTTAACATCATCCTCTCAAAACAATGAAAACAGCAGATTTTTTAACTTAGCTGCACATATATGCCAACAAGAAAATAAAGTGGACATGTAAAATGGAATTTCCACACCAGGGTTATTATAGTGCTACAAAAAAGATAAAGTGATCACTAAATCAAAAGGTTTTGAGGTTTGGAATATGGTCATAACAAACTAACAGTACCAGTGACATCAAATTAAAAGGTATGAATAAGAACAAAGGACTCCTGAAAACCCCAACTTTTCTCTCAAACAACAGGCATGTCATTGAACACAATGTTGCTCACCTTCTTCACTGGGACAGGGAGGGGCAAAGTTAGGGGGAGACTGGGGTGCTGCTGACTCATCTGTTGTTAAGTCTGCTAAAAGGGGCAGGGACAATGATTTAAAATGAATCTCTTGCTGAACGTTTCTCTGCACTGATTAAATGGTGATTAAATGTTAGGCTAACACTAGTCTGTAGCTAGCTATCTTATTTCACTATGGACATTAAGCCAACAGGTTAATACCACTCACGGACTATAGGCTACCCACTTTTCTTGACACCCTTTCCTTTCTCTTTCCCCTCTCTCTTTTCTCTCTTTACTTTTTTGAAAACCAGATTTTGATTTTTTGCATCTACTGACTGCAACTAAACACCAGTGTTGCCAGATCTTGCGAGACAAATAAGCAACCAGGCCTGTGAAAACAAGCAACTTTTTCTACGGAGCCTCCCTAGGTTCCGGGAAAAATAAATAAACTGTGTGCACGGTTCTACAATCCGTGGGGACGGATTTTAAACTGTGGGTACAGATTGTCAATTTACATCCATGTGGACAGATTGGTAAACTGTGCGCAGTTTTGGAAAACTGTACACACGGTAGTTTATTTATTTTTCTCCACCCTGAGCTTCAGGACAATGATCACAAGAGGCAGTTAAACCATATTTTAACATTATTTAACATTAGAAAAATGATGGGACATCAAATATAGACTGATGTACCAAGTACATTATATACACAGTAAACCTCTGATAATTAAAATTTGCACACACAAATAAATATCATCCTGAATTCACTCATTCTTTATTTATTATTGCAGGGACTGCAAAGATCCCATTTTTAAATAACTATAACCCAGAAACAGGAGAAATTATTGATAATCTTAAATGTGCAGCAATAAAGTGGCTCCTGCTCTGATAAACAAATGAGTGAGTTAGAAAAGACTTAAATAAACTAAACTGGTTTAAAAACTGTTCCAGTCAAAACCATTTAAACAGGTGAGGATAAGGCTTGGTCTAAAACAGTTTTCTTAAGTCTCATAACACTTTAGCCTCATATATATGAAGAATAACACCACCACTATCTTTCTCATCACTCACTGACGTTTTCCTAAACAGAAAAAAACAGATTGCCCTGCTCTGCCTCTGATTGGCTAGTACTCGTTGCGATCTGGGCCAGAGCCAATTAGAAGCAGGATGTGGGTGGGAAAAAACTCTGCAGTCTCCTGTGTGTATAGGGAAAGAGGAGGGACAGAAGGAACAGGCAAGACAAACTCCTACGTTTAAATAACATATAGGAAATATATGATTGACAACTTATTATGGAGCTAGGAACAAGCCCAAATAAGCAACTACACTTTAGAAACAAGCCCAAAAAAAACCGCCACTACCAATATTTGTAAGCGACTTTACAGAAAAACAAGCCCGAAGTCGCTTATAATAAGCGGACTTGGCAACACTGCTAAACATCGTCACAGAGTGCTCTAAGGCAGGACCAAACCATGTCATGCAGATACAGGGGGGTGGTCGGTCAATATGGATGTTTACTTTTTGTCAATGGGGATATTTAACTTTTACTGCCAAAAACAAGTAAAAACAAAGATCATTAATTGTATTATTATATTTGAAATATATTTACTGAATGATGATGGTTTAATAATAACTTTTTACTTATTTTTTGGGGCCCCTGTCAGTCATGGGCCCTTGGAATTGTCCTAACTTTTCCCCCCTATACGCGCCCCTGGTCAAAACAATAATGTGACTCAGTTTGTCTCTCTCACTTTGTTTCTCACACACACCCACATGTGTGTGTGTGCATACACAAATATAGCAAGACCACAGTTTTGACCAACCCGGGCTGAATATGAGCCTGACACATTGAATAACCTATGATTCAAAATTATGGACTTCCTTGTATCTAAAGTTTGTGATGAGGAATTCATGCATAGTGTTTTTAATTATTTCTCAACATGAGCAATACATTTTTCATTTCATGTTAAAGGATCTGACATATCAAAGCAGAAGAGTAATTACAGTATAAGGGAAGCTGTTACGCTGGAGAGATGGAGGACCCAAATGCGGAGAGAGACGGCAGGCAGGAGATGGTGAGAGTTCAAAATGTTTTAATGATAACGAAAAAACCAGCAGTACAGAGGCTGGAAAAGCCAAAAAACAGGACACAGAGGGATTCAAAAAGACACCCAGGCTGACGGCACGGGAACACACATAAGGGCAAAAATATCTGACACGCGACAAGGGGAACACAGGACAGGACAATCAACAAAGGCGGGAAAACAGAAAGTAAAACTAGACAAGACAAGATCGGACACAGACTATCAAAATAAAACAGGAAACAGGAACAAACCGACAGGAAACATGAAATGACCTAAACGCAGACACTTGACCAACATTAAACACGAGGGAGAACAGAATACAGGGATAACCAAAACATCCATAATACAGACTAATCAACAAAAGCAGGAAATATACGGAAAACTACAAACAAGGCAACAGAGATATACAACCAGGTAACAGAAATGTACAGAATAAATCTACAAAAACATACAGAAAACATAATACAATCAACAGAAAAATACACAACCACAACAGAAGCATAGTTTTAGTAATAGTAGCCCCTTGACTTACTGTAACTGTCAAAAGCATACTGCATTGATCTAGAGCTGTAGTAGCTATAACAAAATATACTCACCAACTACTTGTTTATTAAGAGCTCAAAATAACAGGTGATGTTTTTTTCTCCATTTAGACGGACATCACTGTGCTGTTTTGATCTCCTTAAGTCAGATTAAAGAGTTCAACGTTTTGAGAAATAAAACAGCTGGGATTTTTGATTCCAAAAATGAAAAAAAATACACTAATTTTGTTTAGCAGTGTGTCTATTCATGATCTGAATAATGAGAGGCGTTTTTGTGTCATCGACAGCTAGACCATTTTCTCTTTCTCTCAGTTCAATAAAGCTTGTCGGCTATGCAGTGGAGATATACATAAAATCATATGAATATGTTTGTGTCCTCAAAAGGTTCAAGTTAAGCCCCTTTTTATTTTTGGCGCTGAGCATCTTCAATCCTATGCGTCCCTCTGGTGCCTTAATGACGCAGCACATTGACTAATGTTGTCATGTCTTCTGTTTTGCCATAGAAGAGCTTGTCAGTGCATGCACAAAAGTAGGAGCGCTTGTATGAGGTTATGGCACATAATGGAAGGCAACTGAATGCTATCCTCATTTCCTCTCCTCCCCCTGTGTCAATCAACAATTCTTTAATAAAATACATTTAGTGTATGTTTCAGAATATGACTTGCAAATAAAATTCAACCACATACACATTGCAGTAGTCTGGTTAGGGTCAGGTGGTTTTTCCTTTGCTGAATATGGGTTCAAATCTTAAACTTATTATTTACAATATGAGAGCCAGTTTTCTTCTTTTCAGTTTGGTGCATTGCTCCACAAAAAATGACTGCATTGTGTGATTGCTATTAGAAGAGGGGGTGACTAACTGTAGTATGAGCTAGGAGACAAATGACTCATTCCTAATGTTTAACATCCATATAAAAGAAAACCCGTGCTATATGAGCCTTGGCCAAGGGCAAGCCAGCAATACATTAGCCGGAAAAAGGAATCATATCTGTTTTTATGGCTACAGGCTCTTTTCATTGAGCAGCACTTTCACACCAGTGACCTTGCACACGTGAATTCCCCACAGCACGTCCCCACATTGAAACGCATGTTGAGCTGGAGTGTGACAAATCCAAAATGAAGAAATTGCTGAAATAGCTGTGGTTGTTTGTCCTCAAGTTGGCATCTCCTTGAATGGCAAGGCTTTTTTAAGTCAAGAGAAGAGAAAGTGGCATTGGATTAGTTGTTTTTAACTGTCAAAAGTGGTGACTGCTCACTGACAGCAAACTAAAGTTATTTGCTACAGCTCATGTACTTCCTGAGCCAAAATAGAAGCTCAAAGGAAGAGTTCAGGTAGTCAAGGTTGTGGGCCTGCGTTTACACTAGCTGTCCTCAATCTCTGCTCTTCTCTCTGTGATTGGAGGCACATTCAGAACTAATGTGTAAACAGTAATTTTACAACCTGACCAAGGCATTGAAAGTGACAATCATTGTTAACCTTGGGGTGAGTTAACTGAAGTGGGTGTTTGATGGGGTCTCATTTAGTTTTTTGTGACACATAGATACGAGGCGCTCTGCTCCACTCAATTATCAAAAGGGCATGACAATAGTGCAGCAATGCAGAGATAAGCAACCACATTTTGTGTCTCATTAAACAGGATAACGACTAAATAGCCCCTCTACTTAAAGCCCTGTTGTTCTGTGTTCAGTTTGTCTCAAATAAATCCTAATTTAAGAAGTCAACAGGCATGGATGAATGGGAATACATGTCAACAGGTATGTGTTGTTCTGCAAATACTGATGAGCATTTTGGTCGTTTGCCTTCATGCTATGCTGGGCAGAACTGTCAGATGGTTGCCTGGCAACTACATAACTAATTTTGTATTCTGGTATTGCTTTCACAGAAGATCACTGTGTCTTACAATCTGTTGATCATCCTGCTAAGCATTTTTTTTCTCTTTCAATAAATTAAGCCACATCTGCCTTGCTAATATTACATTAGCAGATTTTGATTGCTTGTCTTTTTGTGTTAACTTCTTAAAATGAGCCTTTGCTTATAACATGAATCGCACCATCCAGAAACAACTTCCTCTTTATAAAAAGGATAGATTTTATATGGCTCAGGTTACAAAAGTGAGACGAGCCACACTTTTTCATTTGTCAGTTGTCAAAATGAAGAGACAGTGAAATTAACATGAATGTTTTTTAGGGATAGGCTTGTTATGCCCAGGTGCTCTTCAGAGAGATTCAGGAAGTCCTTTATACCTGCTGCGCTGAAGTTTTTTAGTGAACATTGTTGCTGTTACTGTTGATGTTGACAATCTGATGTTGATGACTAGAATATTGGTTACACTGAGGATTGTGGTAATGTTTGTGTCCATGAATATGTTGATTTTTATGTTATAGACAATCGTACAGTCATTGATGTTAACACTATTTATTATGGTGCTGTGATCTCCCTTTATTTTGCATTTTCTTGAGATGTGTATGTCTTCTCCTATTGTCTTACCTGTTGTCTGTCCTGTATGTATGGTGGCATTAATTAACTATTTTGTATTTTATCGTAATGATTGTTTGTAGACCTTTACTTTGAATAGCAGTAAATGCAGCACATTCGTCACTTCAGATAGAGTACAGTAGTATAGTGTATATATAAATATAATTTTTTATTTGTACCCCCTTAACAATTATATCCTAGTAATCAATGCACCCAAAATTACACATTTTTTAAACAACAGCCAGTCATTCGAGCCTTTGTCTTGTTCTGACAGTAACAGAGACTATAAAACCCAGAGTCCTTGCAGAGAAATTAGGGAACATCCTTTATCACGCTTGTGACAAAATGTTTCATTTATCTTAGTATAATACAAAAATTATTTATATACAGTTCATTCAGTACAGCCCGTTTGGATTTTACCACTTTCCACTGCCTGAGAAACACGTATGCATTTCAATCAGGAGAGATTTTGTTGCAGATATGCAATGATTTATTGTACATATGCGTGATTAGAAATGTACCGTCTTTGGAGATTAGACTCCATCGTTATATATATACAAATATATATAATAATTGATATAAAGGGGTAGAAAGCCGAAGATTATCCCACGATGGAGTCTAGACACTGATGGTGGCGTGAGGAGCCTGGAACCTAAAACGCCGTCGGTAGTAGCCTGCCGGATGAGGACCCAGGAGCCGTCTTGATGAAACCCGGAGGAGCAAGGGGAGCAGGAGGGTTGCGCTCTTATCCTGAAATGACAACTGAGCAGCAGAGAGAGACAGGTTTAAGACAGGGATGACATGCCGTGATTGGCTCGTGATTTTTTCCATGGCTGCTTCTGATTGGTTTAAGACAAAGAGAACGCCTTTACGCTCATCCTTTAGAACAGTGAGAGGTGTTTATGTTTTAGAAGTCTTCCTGAAAGAATTTGCGCTGAGCTCCATTTCTCTTGAGGGATCAGAGTACCACATCTTTCTAACCTTTGAGCCCAGCCGTCATCCCAAGTTAGATAGTAAAAGTGGAAATCTAATAACTGGGGTAGTATAAATCACCCTACTCTTCTCCATGGGTTCTGAGCAATCACTGTAGAGCTTGTAAGTGGTAAATGGGGCGTCCAGGTGGCATAGCGGAAAGTGGAGCCTCTTTCTTGGCCTGGCGTTTTAATAAAAACAATTGGCAATATTTCTGTATGAAAGACAGCACAAGATACTGTCCTAGTGTCTGCCTTTTAGTGACTCCTACTGGTTTGACTCCCCCGCCCCCAAATCAGGTGAAAAAAAGCAGTTGGTGTCTCTGTGTGTGGCAGGTGAAGCACATGATAGTCTACACCCTCCTAAAGTCACCAGTAGGAGTTGGCAGTGACTGGGGAATTGGAGACAGCTAAATTGATACTTGCCAGATATGCTACAGTAGTTGCTAGGTAACATACAAAACAGTTTGTGTCATGTTTTCACTGACTCCATTCTAACTGGTGAACACTTGTTATGCAAGCACTGTGACAAAGTGTATTTTCAGAATTGGCAATCTATGCTTAATACATACACATAAGCTTTGATTAAGTCACTTCAACAGGAAAATGTACACAATGTGAAATACATGGTGCAAATGTTGGGAGTCAAACAGACAAGATTGTAATGACGTGCTGTAACAACTGTGTTAACATGGTATTTTTGCTTCCTTTCACAGACTGGCAGGAAAGAGAAAGGTGACCCATTGAACTCGGCCATTGATAAAATGACCAAAAAGACCAGGGACCTGCGCAGACAGGTGAGTGCATGTTTCCTGCTACATCTCAATCTCCCTTTTAAACACTGTATCTACCTTCTCTGAAATGAAATGCCACTTTAAAGGTTAAGGCTGACAATATAATTTTACACTGCCTTTGGCACTCAGCACTAAGTCCATTTTTCCCCTACTGAAGACCTACATCTTTTAAAAACTATAGACATTTTTAAAGGCTAAATCATTTTCCGAAAACAGCTGTTCACTGTAGTTTTTAGCAAATGTTTCAATTCAGTTCAATTCTATTTATAGTGTCAAATCACAACAGAAGTTATCTCTGGGCACTTTACAGATAGAGTAGGTCTAGGCCCCACTATAATTTAGAGATCCAACAATTCCCCCCAAGAGCAAGCATGTTGTCAAACAGGAGTAAGTAGTTTCTTTGTTGGGGACTAACTAACTTTTCAGCAGCAGATTCTCTACTCTAATGGGATTTAATGTGGATCTGATCAAATAAAAACTACAGTGCCCATTTTAATAGGGAGCATGTCACACAGTGGAATATTGTTGCTGACTAATGTGTTTTTATGTTTTTTGTACAACAATGACAATACAATATGTTTTTGTTTTTTCACAACAACAAAAATATAGCATTTAACTAAACATATTATTGACCTCACAGTCACTGTTCACATTGTCAGAAGCGTTGCACTTTGTACATACACATCAATACATTTAACAAAATAAATAAATACAAATCTCAGGACCACAGCTACTCGCCCGAGCCTCACTGCCGCCAAAGCGTGATATTCTATTCTTATTAGGGATCACTTTAATTGGGGACTATGCTTTGAGTGACCCTGGACAGGTCACCAGCAACAGGGTTAATAGACAGACAAACACACAACACACTACCATTACTAGGAATTTAGTCAGGAAAGTCAAACATGGAGATATCATACGACCTCCACACAGACAGGATCAGTACCAAGACTCAAAAACAAGAACATTTTTGCTGTGAGCTATCCACTGACAAAGTGGGCCGTTATGTTTGATGCACCTTATTAGAGCACTGCTTAAATTGCTTTGCCTTTTTTATCATTTGTTCTTTGAACAGTGTTCCAAATGTACATTTTATATGTAAGTAGCTAGACATGGTGAACTAAACTGATAGTGAACAATCAAATATATTTCAGGAATTCAGTGATATTGATCCCTGCTCCACTTTTGATTCTCAAACTCAGAAGTATTGTATCAGGAAGCTGCAGTAAAATTACATTGCAATAGTGATGAATAAGTAGATGATTCATGCTGTGAAATGCAACGTCAATGTCAGAACTTAGCAATATTGATTTATTTTCTATCTTCACTGAGGAGAAGATTAATCTGGCTTTCCGCTGTTGGATCTTGCAGAGTATGAAAATAACATGTTGACACCATGCTTGAAAAAAAGAGAACACTTAATGAGTACACATATGTGCCTGTGATGTAATACAATAATTCAAGCATGCTTCTAAAGGTACTCAGATTATCACACATCTTTTAGTAATGATTGGAGTTCATTTGAGGGATCTTGCCCCAGAAAAAGCATACCCATTCATAAACGATCAGGACATCATTTGTGGTCCCTGAATACAGTTTCACTCCCAAACATCCATTTCCTGTATTGCAGTGCAAGATTTGTTTTTGCAGAAGAGGCACTCTGGCAAAATTGACAATAGTGACTACCTGCACAGAGTAGCTGCGGCTGTGTCCTCCCTGACCTCTTAAGGTCTTAGGGGGATCATTCCAGATGGGAGAGTATAACTCACCCTCCCATTAAGCATTTGGTGGGGCTGCCTGACTGGCTGGCAGTCGGTACTCACTCTGACAGGATGTTGTATTGACTCAAGGCTTGGCTTGACAGAATGGGCGGTCTGTTTGAGCTTTGAGTTTAGATGGGAGGGCAACTCGCAGCACACATGCAGACATTACATAGAGCTGTGATACTGTAATTTTGAATTTAGTAAGTCAATGGCACCGTGTAGAGACACAAGACCTTCCTAAGGGGAGGAGCACAATTGTGCATTTGAGCATTTCAGCCTCCGCTGTCTCCGTTGTGAAAAGGAGGGATCAAATATAAGAGCAGACAAGCACAAGTGACAGACAGTGTTTGTGAAATGGGAGCAGGTAAGACCGAACAAGCCTTGTGACAACACTGCCAGAGAAATGCGGTATTGTTTTTTCTTTCATGCTGTTGTGTGTACATACACGTCAATACTAAGCTGTCTGTTATCCAAGGCAAATTCAGTAGATGTCAAGAATTTCATTCCAACCCCCATTTTTGTTTTTTTTAATAAATGTAAATTTCAGCAGCACTACACAGACGGATGGAGACCATGCAGCATTCTGCATCATACAAATGTTTAATAACAAAGGAGGTTTTCCATCCAAACAAGATAACTGAAGGATGTGCAAGCAAACGTTGAGCCAACCTTCATGACTAAAAAATTACAGCCTGGCAACCTGTTGTTATTCCTGTTTCCATCCATACACGGTTACTCTTTATTTAAAATAAATATTAATCATCTGCATATCCTGATGAGAGACCTTCATTCACTACTGAATTGTTCATTCAAAGCCATGCCCCTTCAAGTTGTTTTCTTTTTGTTTGGTGAGATTCATATAATAGCAAGCATACCATTTAGCTCTGTTTTTTGCAGTTCCACGTGAATGTGCACAAAGACACACACACACACACACACACACACACACACACACACACACACACACTTGCTTGTAGTTGTCCATCGAATCACACATACTCATGCACAGACAAATGTAAAAGGAAGAGAAAAACCAAAACTGAAAACTGCCCCCAAGGCTCCTTGAAGGCTTGACCATGCCTCTCAGCAGGGCAGCACACTTACATTTACATATGTTCTTACTCACCAAAAAAAATAACAAACATCTAGACCAGGCCCGGAGTAGGACTCATTTTCAGCCCTTGAGTTTAATGCCTCAAACCGGCCCACTTTACTTGACGACAGACTATATTAAAATAATGTAGTTAAAACCTTAGTATATAAGTCTGCCATGTGCTTGTGCCTGTGCACTGTTCTCTACAGCTTTGTAATTCACTATATTTTTGTAAAATATCACCATTTCCAATTCAGTGCAAACACAGTAAGTGTTGCTTCACAATGTATGTTTTTCGGCAGGTACACTCTGGGCTTCCTAAATAATAGCTGTCAATCAAGGTAGACTAAGGAGGTCTGTGTGGATGAGATCGCCTTGAAAGTGACCAATCATAAGAGGGCCAGTGCCTCCTTGGTTTCCGCCCCCAAAATGTTCAGTTTCATTTGAGCGAGCACAAATCAAATCGTGTATGCCCTCCAGCACTCACAAAGCAGACATTCACGGGAACGTGGTGACTGCTCTGTGCACGTGATGCTTAGTTTAATACATGCAGGTGCCATTCTTCCCCTCTTCCTATGTTTTGTTTAACGCTCACAGTTGCCTGTACAACTCTTGATTGTTGAATTGGTGTGCAAAGAGTAATATCTGATATAATTTGCTTGTGAGCATGTTTTATCGCGCTCACAAGATATGACATAATACTGACGCCATAGAGAGTGACAGTGAATATGCTCAGAGCAGACAGCTGTCGGCCTTCAGAGCAGAGAATAAATTAGTAGTTTACTTGTGGTACGAAGCGTAATAAGTGGTAGTACATGTAAAGTGTAGGTTTGCTGTAGCTCCTTAAAACCCAGGTCAAGTTCCCGACACCAGAGAGATGATACGAGAGGACAGGAAAGCCCGTCTACAAACCAATCAATTACAAGTAAACGTTGGTCCGGATATTGGTTCAGACATTCACGTCTTAGTCTTAACTATCATTCACTCTTCAAGTCTATTCACTTAAGATAAGCTGTCTTGTATGTTATGTTCTTAGCTTGTGTATCTGTGATCATGAGACTGTCTTGAAGGTTGCATAGTCCATCACTCACTTGTCATTTGTATTTAATATCAGTAATTTTTGCTTTTCAAAATAGACATATTAGTATGAACAAAGTCTAGTTGTACTAATGCTAGTGCTGTTCAAGTTAGGGCTCTTTGAAAAATGTAAAGCAGTGGTTGTTTTGCTGAGGACTCTTGGAGAAGAGGCTCAGTTATCCTTGTTTATTGTCATTATACAACACAGGGTTGCGCAACGAAATGTGGGTTGTAGTCCCTTTATACTGCACAAGCAAAAAGATAAAACAATATTTTCTAGTATGGAGTACAGAGTATAAGGTACAACGTCTGTACTCACTCAAGAGATATAATGTCTATATTCAAAAAAATATAAGTCTCGCAATGAGGAAGAGCTGATATAGAACAAGGTCTACAACATGCGCATATTTTCCTAACATGGTCATTTTTGAATGTTGCTTTTAAAACCATGTCTGTAATGAACAGTGTACATACATGTAAGCAAAAAGAACAAAGAAGACCTTTTTAACTTAAGATAAAAAAGAAAATGAGAGGTGGACTTCAAGGAGGGCAGACATTTTAAATAATAAAAATAAAAACAACATATTCGAAACCTTTGAACTATCATAATTCTTCAGATTTAAATGCCTTTCCCCCCTTTAATTAGTATTCACAAGGTAACCAACCTGACAAAGTTGTTGGAAATGAGCCATGTGTTCTCCCCCCTGTCATCCTGTCTGTAATGAATGCATCTGTCAAGTCATCTCTCTGGGCCGTATTTTGACTGATGGCTGATTCCAGGATTCCCTATAGCAGAACTGCCTCACATATTTTTCTTTCTTTCTCTCCCTCTCTTTCTGCTTTGGGATGTTGAAAAAACCTTTAGTTTGTTGATTAGTACAGCTGTTTTTAATTGTTGAGGGTTATCATGTTAAAGAGGAACAGCTGCTACGAAACTTGTCAGCTGTGACTCTTTGTTCAGACTAACAATTCAAAAATATCTGTGAATCCTTTCGATCCTTTCCTGCACAATGTTTTAAGGATGTGCGTATAGCATCATTAGTTATATTATTGTAAATTCTCTCTTATCTTAGGCACTGGAAAATACACAGACATTTTTGGAGCCATCATGTGTTGATAGCTAGACTAGACTAATAAACATGGATATATATATATATATATATATATATATATATATATATATATATATATATATATATATATATATATATATATATATATATATATATAAGCTATAGTGCGTAGTTTCTGCCGCCCCCATGAGGATTTCGAAGTAATGACAACAAAACTGGCGGGGCATCTACATGATACAAACCCCCCAGAATGTTGACATGGGAACATTCTGCAAGACCCCAGATTGCATTAAATGACAATGTTTGTGCTTGTCATCAATGTCAATGTCTTGGTCATCAAGACAAGCTCAATTCCAGTAAATCATACACATATAACAGTTCTAAATGTGTGTAGAATTGTATAATTATTTAATAGTTAATGGTTAGTAGAGCAACGTGGAAGTTTTTTTAACACAGGATGTGTGCCAGATTGGTAAAAACACTATCCTAAAGGCTTGGTCACTCAGTAAGAATAAAGCAGCTCTGAAGGTTGCGAAGGGTGTCTCACTGATAAATCACTACCCAGTGAATGCTCTGCTACCTCTATTGGTGTTAAACTGTCCAATAATCCCTGGGTTTTGTCCTGAAGTAAGCATAGCTGCCATGGCTCTGTCTGCCACCATAAACACTGCAGGGATTGTACATTTTCTTGTGATTTTAGTGGAATTGTTCAATGAGTTTGGTTACTTACTATTCAATACTACTTGAAATGGCACACTCAATTACAGATTTTGATCAATTATCAGAATCCCATCATTATTTAAACTGCAGTAGATGCAGGTGATCAATCAGTGCATCATGACTGATATATGCCAGTGCCAGTTCTCCTTTTGGAACAAAAACACTTCAATGTCAAAGCACCATTTATGTACCCTTTCCTTGTTTCTCAAACTGGATTCCCCTGGCACCGTGTTTTATTTTGCAGGACACATTAAATGAAGACTCTGAGATGAAGGATCTAATGTGTTTGTCCTTAGACTGTTGATCAGTCAGTCCTTCTTCCCCCCTTTCATTTCTCCACTTTACTCTCACTAATCATCTTCCACTGCTCCCTGATAGATATCATATATGAGAGCTATTACTTAATTTTTGCTCAGGCTGTTTTCCCTCAGCCATGACTTCAGCCGTTCATGCTGTGATTGCTCTTGACATTTTAATAAGAAACTTTCCTGTGCTGACCCCAAGGTACCCACTGATATGTGTTCTGAATCACAAGTGAAACACAACAGAAACTACAGTGCAACTGTAAACATTCAGAAATACAGCATAGCATTTAATTTATTTCATTATTTTTAGTTACAGCATTTCAAATTCAAATTAGTGGTTTCCACCATTTACATGTGTTAAGAATCTATTGAAATGTTAAGTCAAGTTGGCAGAGTTGTCTCTTAATGCATGTGTGTACACATGACAGTTCTCTCTATGTTTTTGCAATCCTTTGAACATTAATTAATGAATTAGTTTTTAAGTCATACACTGAACATAGAGAATGTTTGCAACAGTTCACTCATTCATCTGTTTTTGTGACCGAGCAGGTGTCTTATCCCACAAAATCGAAACATTTTCCCCATTAAAAAGTAATTGTGCCAAATTATTGTTAATCTCATCTTTGAAGATCACACAGCCCTCCATGAGCAACACAGATATTCATCTATCAAGTTTTGTTATGCACATCCATCATCTTCATTATTTCACAGAGCTTCTTGTTAGCCACTTAAGTATTAGGTGAGAGTCACTGCTGTTAATGTTTGGGTGGCAAAAGTAAAGAGGTGTACAGGATAAGCGATAAATGGAGGTGTAATTACACTAACATATTTTCCCGTTCTACTGTAGTGTCTCCCCTTTACATGGGCTGCAATGGGAAATTGGCATAACTGATTTCAGTATTTTCAATACATTCCACCACAGTTTTTGCAGACTTCTGAACAATACATCCATATTTGATTGTTGGAACATCTTATTGCAAAACCACTGGCATTAATCTGCTGCTGTAACGACCTCCAATCTTCTCAAGAGGCTTTCCACAAGATTTTGCAAGCTTATGCAGGGATCTGCTCCCATTCAGCCACAGCAGGGTGAGGTTCAGCACAGATGTTTGGAGAAAAGGCTCTTCAAATTCATCTTAGAACATATTGTAACATTAGGATTTAACCTAATCGAATTGAAGTGGCCTAGCCCAAATCATGAAAGAAGCTCAAATATGCCCACATACTTTTGGCCTATAGCGTACCTTTCTATCTCTCTACCCACCTCTGTATCATCACAGCAGTCTTGGCTCACTACTACACTATGTTTCATTTGTAACACATCTCTTCAGCCTCCGTGCTGCCAATAGCATTTTTGGAAAAATAAAATGTATGGCCATGAATGATACTCATGATGCAATACCAATACCCATATCATTGCTCAAAAAGTCACAAATATCTATATGTAAAACAAGAACCTGATGCATTCAGAGCTTGAATCCATTGTGGCACTGCACGACTGGGGAGAAAAATAGCTGCCCCACTAAGTAATAATGAGAAGAGCCTTCTCTATCTGTTGGAATTCCAGGGCTTTTTTTCTTTTAAGTGTTAGTGAAATACGGAGCATGGATGGAGGTGAGATTTGAAAGATTGAAGATGGATTTCAGTGGGAGTGGTGTGTGGGCATTAGAATGCTGATGGTGCAGGGGAGACTCTGACTTGGGAAATCACTCGTCTGCATCATTTCTCCACTCAAACCAACCATCAGAATCAGTTACACCATTGGGCATACATGAGTATCTTAAGGCCTAGCACTCTTTTACACTTATCCTATGCGTACACACTTGTACGTGCCATCAACATGGGATTGCTTCTTAGTAACAACAATTCAAGAACTTGTAACTTACTTTCTACCCAGAAGTTGCCAAAAAAAATAGTTCCTCACTCTGAACAGTCCCTTCAATTCTTTTTTAAAAAGTATATTTTTTTTATCTTTTTAACTTTACACTCAAACCAAAAACAATCTGGTTGGCTAGGCTTTTTATTATTTGATTCAAACCAATCCATGAGTAACAAAGAGATAATGTACAGCCTTTGAAAGCCATTTTAACAGAGATCAAAATACGTTGAACAGAGAGTCATTTTATGACTCTGTTGGCTTTCATACCCTAGTTATCTGCATTACAACTGAAAATAGTGGAATGCCACATATGTCAAGTGCTGAATGTTGCTCCTAATCATTTTTGATGTAGCATAAGTCTGACATTGTCTATACATGAGATTTAAATATATATTCTATCCTAGTCTGTTTAAATGCATGTGGCTGATCACTGCATTCGGGTTAGGGATGGGCACATGTAAACCAGTTTTCCCAGATCAAGTAATTGCGTGAATTACTTGAGGAAGGATTGATTCTTTTTGAGGGAAATTGTTTTTTAGGAAACATCTTAAAGAGCATGGCAGCAGCAATAACTATTTTCAATCAAAACAGTCACAGATACCATTAGGGCTGTACTGCATAGTTTGAGGCTTCAAAGCTTTTTTAATAACGTTGACATTCAAATTCTAAATCAACATTTGAATGCTGATTGAATGAATAAGCCCTGCTGAGCCGCTGACCACTCTCACTCAGCAATGGTAGAGAGAGACAGTGGGGAAAAACAGTGTGTAGACAGCATATTCTCACATCTAACTCTACAGTAAAGGGAAACATTGTCAATTTTCAACCAGCTTTGTGTCACTGCAGCACAGGCAGTACATGCTGGCAAAAGGAGATCGGGTGCCATTCATCTGCCTGGGTTTAATTTCGACCAGAGTTAGTTGAGTTGTGAGCTTATTTTGTTTACTTATTGGATTAAAAAAAGCTGAGAGCTTGAGTTCCCTGAGTGAGCCCTCAAGTTCATAACAGTGAGTTACTCACGCCCATCCATAATTCAGGTACTTTTTGCTCGTGCTTCTGGTCTACTTTCTTCAGATTTTTCATACCGTCGTCAAAGTCTCCATCATCACGGGCTTAATCCTGATTACAGAAAAACACATGCTAAAACATGTGCTGTGTCCCTATTCCAGCCATGTGTGCAAGAAATGAATGTATTATACTGTTCTGTACTATAGAAAAGTATACAAGATGTGACACATCAATAGCACTGCATTGCATATTATCTGATTGATCTAAGATTTTAAAAAATATTGAATATTTTATTGCTGTGACAATTCCTTTCAGCTTTACCATTTTGTTTGTGCAATTCAGTATGCATATTTACACCTTTGAGTTTAGGCTACTTCATTTTGTCACTTTCCCAATGTGAACACTCCACACTCAAAACCTGGTTAGAATTAGAATGAAGTATTGATTTAGGACACAGTGATAAGATGTGGGTAGGGCAATTCATTTTCCACATGCAAAATGCAGCTCAACAACATCCCCCTCACCACTCTCCATTACTTTATTTAGTGCAGTAACATTATTGGTGAAGTAATCACAGTTAAGGCCTACAAACAACCCAGATCTATTTCTCCCCACCTCTCCCAGAATTCTAGTGTGTTCTGTCACACCTTTATCCAGTGCTGCAACAGCACTTACATAGTGTAGAGATACTGTAGTTCTGGCAATGCTTTTATCATCCCCGATTCCCCACCGTTCCCACCAAGTGACAGGATAGCAAAGTTACACAATTGCACTGATGCAAGTCTGTCTCTGCTGAGTGAAAAAGATGCAATAGTCACAATTCAAAAATGTCAGAGTTTATCAGTCTGTACACATCTCATCAAATCGGTGATCCAGGATTATAGAGTTCTGGATAAAGGAGTGCTTACAGAGAGTGTTGCCTTCAGGTTGTTTACAGCATTTGCAGACCTGTCATGTCCACTAGACTGGCCAAATGTATTCTCTTTCCAGAGGCAATAGTGATGGATTATCCTCCCAGAGGAAGGCATAATTCACTATTGTACTCCTCCACTCTGTAGACTGGCAATTAAGATTGTAATTGCTGCAGGTT